>JAOQMS010000178.1:14097708-14123577 GCA_027563885.1 Erythroxylum longipes
GTTATATCCAAAGTCGCTACTGTGCATTTGCACCATAGCAATTTTTATCTATTCAACCCCCAATGTCGCTACCGTGCATTTGCACCATAACAATTTTTAGCTATTCAACCCCCAATGTCGCTACCGTGAATCTGCACGACAGTGACTCCCTTTTAAATCAACAAAGTCACCCTCGTACAATCCATATAATTCTTGTCCATTCCCCTTCTTCTTCCTCAAACTTAGTCTTTTTCTCTTCCAACTTAAATTCCTCTACCTTATTGATAATCTATTTCTTTACTCCATACATTTTTTAAATCCAACTAAATAAAACTTATACTCCAAATCTTAACGAATCCAAAATTCATATATACTACCTTCAGTTAATGTTTTTTTGAAAAAATTAAATATGCTTATACTTACATAATAGTTATACTTAAATAACAATATTTTTCCATTTCATAATAAACAGTTAAAGTTTTTAACTATTTAATAAATTAATTTTTATTTACCCTTCATATTAATTATTATTACCTTATATTATTTTAACCCTTAATTAATAACAAAACATTTTACATTTTTATATTCTACCTTTTATATTTTCAATATAATATATTTAAATCTTCTTTATAAAATTTGCCCTACATATTTAAAATTTCTATTATTTGATAGCAACTTTTTCCTTACTTTATAACCGACTAATTAACTGGACATTTCCACTGCACATCGCACAATTTTTACTACTGTGGAACGACCGCTGTACCACAACCGAGTTGCATAAACAGGAAACCACGTTACGTATGAACATTTAATGAAATTCAACCCATCACTTGGGTTTGATTCAATACTGACTGATTTGGAAGATTTACTTCATTCGCACGTTGTACAGGATTTAAAATGAAAGACAACAGTGTAGATACGCATTACACCTACAAAAATTATGTACAGTAACCAAGTAATCAAATTCCATGGAGATCTTTAATGCAAAATATGGCAATTACAAGCAGTTTACACACAGGATCATGGTAAGTCATTTTTGATAGACACAGTTGCAATTCAGAACTTTCCACCACTAGAGCAACAACTGAGCAATGAAGGTTAAGATGTGAGGTCACTATTCCTTATGGTGTCTCTAATTGTCACTCCAATGATCTTTTTGTGTGTTTTTGTTTCTCAAAATCTTGTGGATGAATTCCCAGACCCCTTTGGCAACCTTTTTACAGCTGCTTGTGTGGTCTTCACATTGTATGTAAGTTGTTCCTCTTTTTCTAACCTAGAAATGTCTTATAGCTTTATTGGTGTTAGGCCAAAGAAGATGTTCATATCCAATGAATTGAGATATTCAATAAAACATTAACTAAAAGTTGCTAAGCCTAAATTGCTTTGTGATTCTTTGTATTATCTATGCAAATGGTTCAAGGCAGAAACGAACTCTTTTTCTGGATCATTTTCCAATAACAAAAATTTTGGACGTGGAAAAATGATTTGCACAAATAAAATGAGAATTCTGAAGTTTACCCTCCTTGTTAATACTTCAACATTCGTTTTTTATTTGATTATGTTGTTGTGAGTTGTGAATTCAGGTTATTCTTTTTCTCTTCATTATATCTGTAAGGGATTCGGGCATCGTTCCACCCAGTGATCATCCTCCAGAAGATGATGGCTTAAGTGTCTGTTCAGATTGGCCTGGAGTTCATGGTCCTGGTCAGGGTTTACCACGCATGAAAGATAGTGTGATCAATGTGCGGTAGTCAAGGTCAAATATTGCCAAACATGCATGCTGTATCGGCCACCACGATGCTCTCATTGCTCCATATGTAAAAATAATGTTGAACATTTCGATCATCATTTCCCATGGGTGGGTCAATGTATCAGGAAGGTACAACCTGGACTGTTATTGCTTTCATTTATGCATTTTTAGATTAAATCTTGTCTAAATTGTGTTTTTCTCTTCAGGAACTTTCTTATTATCCTGCATTTACTTGCGATCCATTTTTCCCTGCAAGTTCTGGAAGATGTGAGATGCCTTCCAACTCTCATTTATGCTCTTCACAAGTTACATCAGATAGCTTGGTTTGACATACTTCTATTCTTTATCAACCTTTCCAAGCAAATGCCATCAAACTTTTTGCAGCGGGAGATATAAATACAACATAGTCCTTTTCAATTATTTCAGGTGGTTTTGCTTTTCTATCTTTTCGATTAAACTTTTCTCCATCCAAGTACTTGAAATGGGTAATTAAGTAAGTCCAATGTGTCAATGAGCCATTGTGGGATAATTCTGTGAAACCAACCAAACAAGCATTTCTCATGAAGTTGGTATCTACAAAGTCACTAAGAACCACATATAAAGATTCCAGGTCATGAGAGGTGTCAGTATGGAAAACCGAGGGGCTCGTCTCTATTTCAGCATTTTCGACACCTCCCATGAAGCTGCCATGGCCTACGACACTGCTGCTTGTAAGCTCTACGAGTCCGGTTCTCATATGCAAATTCATAAATGGGAAACCAAGCTCAAGCACTTCATGATAATCCCAGTTTTGCATGTCCCAGAGTGTCGAGTGAGAAAAGTTATATCTTATGAAAGCTGTCCTGTATTGCTACGGGCTCACAACAAAATAAATTATCATAAAAAGCTGGTCATCATTAACCTGGAAAAAGCTCGTAAGATTATATATATATTCTTAATTTGATGGTTGATAACTTGTTGAAATAATAAGTAATTATTTTTTTGAGATTGCTATTTTGGTAACTACTTAAATGTAAAAATAAGTATTTGATAAGTACGGTTGCAGTTACTAAAAAGAAATAAAATGATTAAAAAACTTATAGATTTAATAAACTATTAATTATTATATAAATAATTAAAAATATATTAGAAGTTATTAATAAAAAGTAAAATTTTTATTATAGAAGTAGTTTCCTATCGTAACCTTCTTTCTATTTATTAATTTCTACGGTAACATCACACTTTCCTTCAACCTCTAATTATTTAACGCAAATTTAAATATATAATTGTGTTTAAAAATTACAATGAAAGAATAAGTATTTACATTATTACACCACATATTTGAATGCAGTCAATATGAAAAAAGTTCCTTATTCTAGCAGGGTAAACTTTTCGTTCTTCTCGAATAAAAAAGCTTGCTATCGAGTACCTGTTCTAGTTAAGGTGTTCTGTTTTGTCCCAAACGTGTGAATGATATGCATGTATATAAATGAGATTTAACTAAACAAAATAAAGATCCCTTACCATCCATCAAAACTCTAGAAATTTATTATGCTGGTGCAAACTAGCGCACCCAGAGTTTCTGTTTTCTAAACCTTTTTCATGCAAAAGCTTGCTAGTCTGTGTTCCGTCATTTTCCTACGTTCTTTTTTTTATATATATTCTTAGAAGAGTGTGTCAATGTTGTTTGACTTGCCGTCTTAAATGTGTGTACCATTCTGCACCTGGTCTTTTCTTCTTTTGTTGTCTTTTTTCACCGATGATCTTGGATAGAGAAGGGCAAGTGGCGAGGTTCTCTGCACACACTGTTCCTTTGAACTAAATAGGGTCACTTGTCTTGTCTTGTCTTGTCTTCGTTGTTGTGTCATAAAGTCCTCACTTGATGCAGTAAGCATGTTCACTGGCGAGTCGCGTGTTCGACCTGGTGAGGTTTAGAGTGGGTTATTTAGGTGATTAAGTGTTTTATAAAACCGCTAAACTGGGCACGAGTGACATTGTTGAGAAATTTGAAGGAGTGGAACTGTGAAAGGCGAAGGAGAGAAACATGGGTCCTTTTGCTTTTGTTAGTGATGTATTTTCCTGTTCTCCTTACAGTCTATTTTGAGGGTCATTTAGGAAAACCTCAGTTGTCCCTGCGACTTCCCTTGCTTTGTTGAAGGGTTTTAGATGGACGGGAAGGAAGGAACAAAAAACAGCGAGATCAGCATGGGGAAGAGAACGAACAATTTAGGAGAAATTGTGATAGCAATCTCTCACGAAGGCACTGCAAAAGCATGTGGAGACAAGAAACCGGCAAATGGATTTGCAGAAAACGACCAGGAATCTTTTTCTCAAAGCCAAAGCAGACCAAGTTCGCCTCGTAAGGAGTTGAACTCTGCTGGCCTTTCAAAGAGCTGTTCTTCAATGGAGATTTCGGGGTTCAGCCCCAGCCCAAACAAGTCCCCTAAAGTTCACAGTACCAGTGAAGACATCATTATAAGGCCACTTGCTAGGTCGATCTACTCAAAACCCAAGTCAAGATTTGGAGAACCACCACTTTCAGTCGATGAAACAATGCTTGGAGATAGTAGTTTGAATCTGCAACAACTAATTGCTGGGAGCTCACCTCATAATAGGTCTGCTTCTAGTCTGAGGATAAACTCTATAACCTCCAAGACACCCTTGATGCAATCACCTGGAGGAACAGCTGATGATGAAAATGAGGAGGAGATGTACAAAACAATTGAACTGAGCTCAGCCAGGCGTAGCAGAGTAAGAACTAAGGTCGTGATACAGTGGGTTTCATTTGTGTGCATTTTGTGTTGTTTGGTAACTAGCTTGACTATTGAGAAATTTGAGAAGATTATAATATGGGGTTTAGAGTTTTGGAAGTGGTGTGTGCTTGTGTTGGTAATATTCTGTGGCCTATTGGTTACTAATTGGTTTATGCATTTTGTTGTGTTTTTTATTGAGAGGAACTTCTTGCTGAGAAAGAAGGTACTCTATTTTGTTTACGGTTTGAAGAAAAGTGTACAAGTATTTATTTGGATAGGTTTGGTTCTCCTTGCTTGGATCTTTGTATTTGATCGTGCAGAGGAGAGGTCCAAGACTGCCAGCACAATTCTCCATTACATAACCTGGACACTTGTTTCACTTCTAATCGGGTCATTTTTGTGGCTGTTAAAGACACTTCTGCTGAAGATCTTAGCATCTAGTTTCCATGTGAGGACCTTTTTCGACAGAATTCAAGAATCAATATTTCATCAGTATGTTTTGCAAACCCTTTCAGGCCCCGCACTGATAGAGGAGGCTGAGAGGGTTGGAAGAACACCTAGCGCTGGTCAACTAAGTTTCAGGAGTACCAAAAAGGGTAAAGGAGTAAAGGAAACAAAGATGATTGATATGGGGAAGTTTCATTACATGAAACGAGAAAAGGTTTCCGCCTGGACAATGAAAGTTTTAATTGATGCTGTCAGAAACTCAGGACTGTCAACAATATCCAACACATTGGATGAGAGTGTTGATGATGGATGTGAACAAACTGACAATAAGATCACCAATGAGATTGAAGCAACTGCTGCAGCATATCGAATTTTCAGGAATGTTGCTCGTCGCAATTGCAAGTGAGAAAATACACATTGTGTTTATAATTTTTCATAGTGATTGTTTAACTTCTCTATTTTTTGTCATCTTCCTCTAAAGAGTTTCTTTCTATAGTTATCTTGAAGAGGAGGACCTCTTAAGGTTCATGATTAAGGAGGAGGTGAATCTTGTTTTTCCACTGTTCAAAGGATCTGAGACTGGACGAATTGATATAAAAGCCTTGACAGATTGGGTGGTGAGATGATTTTCCTTTCGTAATGGGTACAAGTTTTTGCTCCATTGATTCTTGTTATTTCTTTTCCAATATTGTCATCTTATTTTAAAGTTTCTTTTAACATTACGTATTGTGGTTTTCATTTACCAAGAGAAAGTAAGCAGATGGCAAACACAGATTTGGAAGAAGCCAAACCAAGGATGATTGAATTGGAAAGTTATGCTTGTCAATGATTTGAAATAAACAGAAAGTTTAGTCACTGCTGGAAAAGGTTTACATGTCTTGTAGTTCAAACGAAGTCAATTCTTATGGACCTTAAATGGCAAAGCTATTTCCCTATTACCTTATGAGAACTTTATGGTTTACCATAATTTGTCACATCCTTGACAAATTAGGCACCATATATATTGTAATTTTAATATTGCTGGTAAATGGCGTCAAACATAATGTTTCAAGTTGTAACAGGGAATAAACCTGTTAAAGAATTAGTCTCATTAACTCTCATGAGCAGTGCAGTGCTGCAGCAGAAATGGGAAATGGGACACATCTATTTGTGAGTGTCAAGATCTTCCTTTACGTAATTCTTTATTTGTTGCAGGTGAAGGTTTACAATGACAGGAAAGCACTCGCACATGCATTGAATGATACAAAAACTGCAGTTAAACAGTTGAACAAACTTGTGACAGGAATCCTGTTTATCGTGACCATTGTCATTTGGCTTCTTCTAGTGGAAATTGCAACGACAAAAGTTATCTTGTTCCTTTCATCCCAACTCGTGGTAGCAGCTTTTATGTTTGGGAATACCTGCAAGACCATATTTGAAGCTATCATATTTGTTTTTGTTATGCATCCCTTTGATGTTGGTGATCGTTGTGTTGTTGATGGTGTTCCGGTAAGCACTAATAAATGAATTCAATTATCTGTTGAGACTGATAAAGCTTGGTAACTAAGTTTCATTTCGAACTTGACAGCTTTTGGTTGAGGAAATGAACATATTAACAACAGTTTTCTTGAAGCTTGATAATGAAAAGGTTTACTATCCAAATTCCATATTGGCTACAAAACCAATTAGCAATTATTACAGAAGCTCAAATATGGGGGATACGATAGAATTCTCAATTGATTTTTCGACAACTGTGGAGAAGATTGGGCTACTTGAAGAAAGAATCAAAAAGTAAGTTCACCATGACCTTACTCTTCTCATTTAGCTATATGTATATTATGATTTCGTGAATTGATGGAGATGTACATTGATCGAAAATTAGCGGCATGGCAGATTCTTAAAACTTGATTCACAAGCTTAGATCCATTTTAATACAAATTCTAATATAATTTCGCTATCAACTGATACATGGAGTGAGGTCTTACTTTAGGTGCATTACAATATTAGACCTCCTGTTTTATTTTACTAGGTGTTACACAGAAGAAATGTCCGACTTTGGACCAAATAGTTGTAGCAGTGTTATTATCTTTACTTTCAAAATAGTTGCTTTAGAGATAAGACTTCTAATCCCGTTCTGTTTCCTATGCATTTGATGAAGGGAATCCTTGTATCGTTTTATCATCCATTAACAGTGGTAATTTGAGCAATAGAAAATCTTTATCACTGAATGCATGGTTACATTGGAAATGATCTCTGGTCCAAAATGGGACTTGTTTTCTCAACGGTTTCTCTTAATAGTCAGTCTGATTTTATTAGGTGTTTGGAGAAGAATTCCCACCATTGGCATCCTAATCACAACGTTGTCGTCAAGGAAATTGAGAATGTAAATAAATTGAAGATGGCACTCTATTGTAACCACACCATGAACTTCCAAGAATATGGAGAGAAAAACAAACGACGGACAGAACTGGTCCTTGAGATCAAGAAGATTTTTGAGGATTTGAGTATAAAATACTATCCGCTGCCACAAGAAGTTCATCTGAGCCATATACAATCGGATCAAAAAATCTGATGAGCAGATAAACCTGATACTCGTGGAAAACTAATGCTTCTTATGAGGTGCAAATATGTGGTTTTTAGTTGTGTTCCTTATGCTATCACGTTGTTTGTATGAGATTAATAGATGGACTTTCCAATCCAAAGTAGCGTTATAAGTTGCCTATCAAAAGAATCAACGAACTTGGATCAGAAGTAGCATAATATGTTATCTGAATTTTCAACAAACATGGAGGAGGGATCCTTGTTCCTTTTCATGATGTGCCATAAGCATGTCCTCCTTGGGATCCAGGAAACAAGTTGAAGTCTGTCATGCAAATATGTAAAAGTAACTTACTGTAGTCAAATAATTCTCCCTCGTCAGTGGATGTCTACATATTGTGGTGAGTTGCAGTTACGCATAGTTATTTTGGTATCGGCATACATAATGTTTGCTGTAGATGAATTGCTTTATGTATAGTATTGCTTTAAGTGTATTTCTTAGACTTCTACTTGGACAATTAGATGTTAGGAAAAAATGGTGGGCCTAGTAAATTCCCCTTTTATGGTTAGAAATCATACAAAAATAACTAGAAATAAAACAATAATGGTAGTAAATTATAAAAAAATAGATGATAATATAGTATTTGATGAATACTTCTTATCCCATAAGAATTAATAAACTTTTTTTTTTGGGGGGTAAATGAAGGTTATATTTCTATAGAATTGAACTAAAACATCTGTGCAAAGAGTACTAAGAAAACACGATGCTACTCTATAATTGAAGAGTATCTAAGGAAGAAAAGAAGAGTACAAAAGACTAGATGCAATAAGTGAGTAGCCGTATATGGTTAAAGTTGTCAATCTCGCCTGACATCCACAGTGAGGGATCAGTGCATAGCTTTGGCAAAAAGATATTCTCTAATTTGATTGATGATTCTAGCAGCAAGCGTGTGTTTCTCTTCCTTTTTTGTTAGTGAATTTATGACGATTTCTCTCTTTCCATAATGCGTGTGTTTCTCTTCCTTTTTGTTATTGAATTTTTCAATGATTTCTCCATAGATTGATAGTGAAAAGGCCGTAGAGAAAAGAATAACATTTGGAGCTTCTTTCTTCGATTTGCTGATGATCTGTTCCAATACTGTATCCCAATCATAGCTAGTTGTATACGATGGCAATTGGTGTAAAATATTACTCCAAATGGTTTTTGAATAAATGCATTGAAAAAATAGGAGATTACGGTCTTCCAGAGCCAGGTTATAAAGAACGCATAGGTCATCAACTCTTCCATGCCATTGCGTCATAGTTTGGAGTCGGTTTTTGAGAGCTAGCCAAGTAATACAGGCGGCTTTAGGACAGATGGTGTTATGCAACATCAGAGAAAACCATGGTACTACTAAGGATCTATTGGAGAGAAGTTGGTAGCAGGACTGATAGGAGACGACACCAGAATGATCCAAGTTCCAGTTCTTTTATCTTCCTCTGTTGTATTGGATAGCTGCGGGAAATGAGGTAGAAGAGAAGTGAATCCACGAAAGGTAGCATGCCATGCGTCGTGAATGATCAGTGACGATGCCTTTAACGTTAAAGGCAATATGTTACGAAGCCTTCTAAAGTCGGGAGAGTCAATTAGTGGACTAATGTCCAACCAATTATCAAACCACACCCATGTTTTTGCTCCATTGTCAATGGGTAGATTGTTGTACGTAGCTGCATCATCTGTTTTAATATCCAAGACCCATTCTGAGTGTAATCGACCTGCTAGAAGTTTAAGTGTTTCAAGTATGTTTCGTTTACCCATTTTGACCATAAGACTGTACCATCTGTGCATAATTGCCATAAATGCTTGCACAAGGAAACCTTTTGCATATGAGAAACTGGAATAATCTTGAGGCCACCAGACTTTTTAGGAAAAGTGACTTCTTGCCATTTCACGCGCGCCTTTCTGGAATTACCAACACGTCCAGTCCAGAGAAAAGTTTTCATGAGTTTTTCCAGCTCTTTAAGGACTTTCCGATATGTGAGCCACCCAGTGAATACGTAGGCTATTCAGAACAGATATGATAAGAGTTAGATGGGCTGCATAACAAAGGAAGTGATTTTGCCAAGCCATCACGTGAGATTTCATCCTTTCAATGATAGGTAAGCAATCATTATATTTGGGTTTAGAGGCCATGATAGGGATTCCCAAATATTTTAAAGGAGGGGAACTATTGCATAAATTTCACCTATGTTTGATTTCATCAAGGTTGGAAACATCATTCCAGGAAAAAAAACATCTCTTCTCTGCATTATATTTTAATCCATACCAGTTCGCAAAGCAGTCAAGAATATTCATGAGTATATGGATAGATTGAGGATGAGCACTACTTAAGAGAACCAGACCATCAACATATAAGAGATGAGTCAGTCTTGTTGGAGTTTTTGGGATGCAACTTTGCACCTTAACTCATTCGTTTATTCTATCCGATTATGCCTTTATATGGGCTTACAAATAAATTGAAAATCAAAACAAATCTTTAACAAAATCAAATATTTTGACCATAATAAAGTAGAATAAAATTAGAAAGCTATCCTATAGAATCTGAAAGATTAAAAACAAATTAAGACCTATTCTAAAGGAATTTTAACAATTCTAAAATTTGAATTAATTTCTAACATTCCCTCTTAATTCAAATTTTCTGGAACACTTCTCTCCACCTTCAAAATATTATGTGAAGCACTTCTCTTCATCAATTGGTGCACTTCTTATCATCTTGTTGATGCTCTTTTCACCAACCTGCAATCATTGGAGCACTTCTCTCCAAACTTCTTATTTGTGAAGCACTTTCTCTTCACTGTATGATGCACTTTCCCATCATCTTATTATTGTTGGTGCATTTCTTACCAACCTGCAATCATTGGAGCACGTCTCTCCAAACTTCTTATTTTCAGTGGCACCCTCATCTTCATCGGATGATTCCTCAGAATTACTATCATAAAAGCTATCACTTGACTCTACATTTTTTCTAGCAGCCATTGAAAGAAATTTTTTTCCTCAATCTCACAGTCCCTCAAGGATCTATGGCTCTGATATCATGTTGGAGTTTTTGGGATGCAACTTTGCACCTTAACTCATTCATTTATTCTATCTGATTATGCCTTTATATGGGCTTACAAATAAACTGAAAATCAAAGCAAATCTTTAACAAAATCAAATATTTTGACCATAATAAAGTAGAATAAAATCATAAAGCTATCCTACAGAATCTGAAAGATTAAAAACAAACTAAGACCTATTCTAAAGAAATTTTAACAATTCTAAAATTTGAATTTGTGTTGAAATATAAAGAGTGGGAGTTTGTCCCACATTGGAGAAAGAGAGGAAAGAAGATTAATATATAAATCTAGTGGGCTACTCTACCTATCACCAATTAGTTTTAGGATGGAACCTCACTTGGACTTGTATGTAATCTAACTTTCCTTCTCGTATGGGCCCGTAGGCCTATTGTAAATTCCAACATGGTATCAGAACAGGTTGCTCTTATGTTAGTCGTTAACACCTCGAAATGATAGATTATATCACGTGTTAGACCCACATATGAGGGGGAGGTGTTGAAATATAAAGAGTGGGAGTTTGTCCCACATTGGAGAAAGAGAGGAAAGAAGATTAATATATAAATCCAGTGGGCTACTCTACCTATCACCAATTAGTTTTAGGATGGAACCTCACTTGGACTTGTATGTAATCTAACTTTCCTTCTCGTATGGGCCCGTAAGCCTATTGTAAATTCCAACAAGTCTTAGATCTTTGCATTTATGATGGAAGTGGAAGGTACCATTGCAATTTATAAGCCTGGTTAATAGTCTAGAAAGCCCCTCCATCAGGAGAGTAAATAAATAAGACAAAAGAGGATCATCTTGTCGAATCCCTATTGCCAGCTTAAAAGCAACGGTGGGAGTACCATTAACTAACACGCTTAAAGAACAATAGCTAACACATGCCATGATCCATATAACAAATTGAGTGGGCAAATGAAGTGCCTTAAGACATAATTGAATGAATTGCCAGCTAACGGTGTCAAAGGCTTTGAAAAAATCAATCTTAATTAAGCAACTATTAATTTGTTTACCTGTGTTATATTCCTTCAGAAGCTCTTGTAAATGGATAATATTGTCACCAATGTTGCTTTCAAGAAGGAAAGCACTTTGAGCAGGATTCACTACATTTGAGAGAACTTTCTTAAATCTTTTCACCGGAAGCTTCGCAATCACCTTATAGATAGTATTACAACAAGAAATTGGCCTGAATTCATTTATATTGCAAGGGTTAGGTTTTTTAGGCACCAGACAAATAAACGTAGGATCAATAACCCGAAGCATTTTGGTAGAGGCAAAAAATTCCAATACAGCTTCCGTGAAGAGTTGGCCCGTAATTGCCCAAGGGTGCTGAGAGAAGAAACCGTTACCCATCAGGACTAGGAGATTTAGAGGGGTTTAAAATAAATAAGATCTGTTTTACATCATCTGTCGTAAAAGGAGTGGTGAGGAACTTCATAGTCTCCAAATATGGATGATCTTCAAACAAACTAGTAACATTCAATCCAAGTAATTATGAATCAGTAGTTCCCATAAGATGAATGAAATAGGCTCTAGCTATCTCTATAAGGTTACTTCTATCCGTGAATACTTGTCTCGTATGGTCTTGAAGTCTTGAAATTTTATTTACATTGCACCGAGCTAACAAGGAGGCATGAAAATATTTAGTGTTAGAGTCACCTTCTTTAAGCCAATGAATTCTTACCTTTTGCTTCAAAACCGAATTGTGGAAAGATAATGTTGTCTAATAATCTTACATACAACTGAATAGTAGTCAGAAAATTTTGCTAACTAGACAGTCCTGTTTCTTTTGACCATAACTTCTTTTCTAGATGTCTAAATGATATGATTTTTAATTTGACATAAACTAGAGACATAGGACTACAGAACATATGAAGAAGTACAATTTTGATTCAGTCTCTAAGATGGTTAATTGTTGGATGGAAGTTATGTATAGTACACTATTTTTGAATATGAGCAACCCGAAAATGTTTGAGGCATATCTTCCAAATTACTGAACCAAATTGAGTGATTTTGGTGTCAATAGAAACATAAGACATAGAGGAACACTTTTCTAGAAGAGAGTATGACCAAATTACATCATTTGCACCTTTTGATTGAACGTGAACAGTAGACACGAAAGTGTGTTTTGGAAAAATCTGAAGTGATTCAATGAGAAATGAATTGTAAATTTAATGTTATTAGTGAGGCATAAACCTAATTAGAAATTTATACTTAGATGAGTTTTGATATGAAAATGATTTTGTGATGAAATTGATGGGAAGATACCCAGGATTGTCATGAACATGCATATTATATATTTTATTTCATATATGTGCATTATGAAACACTTATAATTTTGCAAATTGTGATATATGTGTATGTTGTTTGATATAGAGGAGCAATTGGAACGTCAACCTCCGGACGTTGCCAGAACTTCTAGGCATTAGCTTCGGGAGCAACTTGTGAGTAACCTAGACGATCTCACTTAATTACTTATTTGCTTAATTTCTGTTTTGAAATGATTGAATGAATGTGAAATTGATTGTGTTGATTCCGGACAATTGATTATCCGAGGAGTTTTATCATCGGGACTGTATTGGAAGTGCTAATTGTATGTGAATGGGAAGAACTAATTGTTTCTTGAATTGATTGATTGATTATGATAGAGCATTCCATACATGAGTGCACAATCAGATAATGGCAGTTGTGACCAAAGTAGCCACCGATCAGAGCTTAAAGCTCAACGTGTGCAAAGAGCCTTGAGCTCAAACAGTGATTAAGAGCCTAAGACTCACTATGCATAATGAGCCCTATATCCTCATCGAATAAGGGATAGTTATTAATGAGCCCGGTATTCAAAATGGATACGGGACAGTTCAGGTACTCGGTCACAACAATGTAACAATTGGAAAAGTGTCTCATAAGCATTCCACATGCATTTTGATAAGTATGTTTAATTGATCGAAATGCATAATTGCCTATGCTTAAGTGAAAATGTGATACATGATCAATTATGAGAAAATGTGATTATTTGTTATGTGAAATAATGTGTTGCATGAATTGAGTGAACCATCGATGATGGTTACCTCATTGAGTTCGCAAAACTCACCAAAATTGCAACGTTGTCTTTTCAGGACCGAGAGACAACTCTAGCTACTGAGAGGCTCTACCAGCCGTATGGATTGTGATTTGGCAAGAGAAGTCATGGCTCAAAGGTCGGTCAGCTGGGATTTTTGGATAAATTAGATAGACTTTGTATATTTTCCTCTTTCATGTAGTACTTTTGTACTAGGTTTTGATGATATACATGTAGTAAGTGCTTAAAGGTACAATGTAGACTTGCAGTTTTGTGAAATGAAATGAGGAAAAAGTTGGATTTTAAAATATTATGATTTTCTTATGATGCTTTATAATTGAATAATGATATGATGCTTGTGAAGTGAATGTAGCGATCGATGGTAGCCCGCCCTTATCGTAGGATATATACCGGAATGACCTCCGGACATCCCAGTATGTATCCTGCAGTAAAGGGGCGCTACAATCACTCTGAATGATAGACCCAAGGTATTTAAAACTCGATTTTTGTATTATGACGTTAGTACCAATTGCTACGACCACCTCATAGACCATCCAGCTTCTCGAAAAGTTACAGTCTAAGTACTTCGTCTTAGTCTTGCTCATTTAAAAACCTTTCAACTCTAACATTTCTTTCCAACATTCTGACTTGAAATTGACCCCCTTCCTAGTCTCACTCACGAGGACACTATTGTCAGCAAATAACATATACCAAGATACCTCTCCTTAAATATGTTTGGTAAGCTCATCTATCATTAATGAAAACAGAAAAGGGCTTAAGACGGAGCCTTGGTGTAGCCCAATACCAATAGAAAAAGTTTCCGTGTCACCTCCTATCATCTATACGCTCGTCATTGCTTTTTCATATAACATATCCCTAATTACGCGTATATAGGTCATAGGAATTCCCTTTGCTCCAAACACCTCCACAAGATTTCCCTATGAACTCCGTCATATGCCTTCTCCAAATCAATAAAAACCATATGCAAATTTCGTTTTTGTTCTCTATAGCATTCTATTGGCCTACCTGTCATGGACTTACCAGGCATAAAGTCATAACCAAAACTAATATCATCATCACATCCAGTCCGAAGTCCCGCAATAAAGTAGGGTCCGGAGAAGTCTGATAGTACGCAGCCTTATCCATATATAATAGAAAGACTATTTCTGGTAGACCCACATGCAGATGTGACAATAAAAGAGTGATGTAGGTTAAAAAGTAAATAAGTAAAACTGACATGCTAAATCATTATGTAAATAAAATTACAATAAATACATAAATAAATAAAAATAAAATAAAACTCGACTTTTAAAAAATATTTTAAAACTAAAATAAAATGAAAAAAGATCCTCTCTTTTTGTAAAAAAGCACCAAGATGACAAGAGAGCAATAAAGCATCAAAGAACTTGACTTTAATCATACAAAACACGAAAACCCATAAAAAAGAATGCACATGTACACAAAATGTAAATCATAAGATCATTAAGCATAAAAATTCAATATTGACATAAATCCAATAATATCAGATGCAAAGAGATCAACATAATAAAACCCAAAAAGCATTATACACTAAATCAAACAAAGAAGCTAATATCAAAAGCAAAAAATCATAAGAATATAAATTTCAGAAAACCCAACAAAACTCAAAAAAACACCAAAGCAGAAGAGACTGATTAATCGAGAAACCATATCCGAAACGAGGAGGCTGCAAAGAAGGAAGAGAGAGTGAGAGCGCCAAGAAAGAGGGAGAGCAACATAGAGAAACTTATGTGTTGAATACTAATACTAATATCAAAACAATAAAAACTGCAACCAGTTGTCACTTTGCGATCTCACATTTGGTAATCAATGACAACAAAGAAAGTTTCCCTTTTTTTTCATCAAAAGAGAAAAAGAAAAATTAGCCTATTTGTTGTAGATGTTGAAAAGGTACTAAAGTCCAAACAACAATCCAAGTACCAAAGTCCTTCCAAAGCTCGTTGTAAAGAATTAACCTTGAGCTATAGTACTCACGGAACTTGCCAGGAAACACTAAAAGAGCTATTTCAGACATTAATAATAATATCAAAACTAATATCAAAACTATAAACAGACATTAATAATAATATCAAATCTTTTAAATAAAAAATAATAATAACCTTATCGGTTTAATCGGAATTGGCCACGCAACTATCTCTTTCTCTCTCCGAAGAAGAGTCCGAGATGAGGTAAAGATTCGGAGTTCATAAAGCAAACCCAAAGCAAAAACTGATCGGAAGCAAACTAAAAACCAAAGATGGCATACGTGGACCACGCATTCTCCATTTCCGACGAGGACATAATGATGGAAACATCTTACAGTATAAACAATGGCCCGCCTGTGAAGGAGATCGCGCTCGCCGTTTCTCTTTTCGTTTTTGGCCTCGTCGGGATCATTCTCGGCTCCTTCATGACTTACAATCGAATCGGCGGTGACCGAGGTCACGGTATGTTTTTTTTTCATTTTTTGTTTTCAGTTTTGATTTTGATCTTGCTAAAATGGGGTTTTTGAATACATCTATATGATGTTTGGATTAGTTTTGATTTGATGAAATTGAATACAGGGATATTCTTCGTGATACTGGGAGTGGTGCTTTTTATACCAGGGTTTTATTATACAAGGATTGCATATTACGCTTACAAGGGATACAAGGGCTTCTCTTTCGCCAACATACCCCCTGTGTAGTTAGTTTATGCGAAGCTCAAGCTACCCGTTGACCTTGTACAGACATTTATGTATCTGTTTGTCTTCACTTCATCATTCTGTGAGTAGAGTCCGTTTACGTGTGAAAATTGCGTTATGTTTAGTTATTTGCACTTTACATACAAAGGAATCTGAGGGATTTTATTCCTTTCATTAGCTTCCTATGTTTGGAGTTGGATCTTTAGGTTAATAATCGATTGTCTAAGGACTTACTAATGCTGAATGTTGAACCGCATTCACGTGAAAGTTCCTGATATTTAACATTGATTATGATAGAATTTTTCGTGTTGTAATGGAAATTTCAACTTTATTACAGTATTAATGTATTTAATGCTTCGCATTCTCTCTTAGTAACACATAGCTCCTGTCATAAAACTAAGGTCATAGTCATGATCATAGTGCTTATTGTTTTCTTCAGATTCCCAAATTGCTTCATGGCTGCTTACGGCCATTGAAAATTTTGGTTGTTTTTCTGCATGAATTTAGGCAGTCAATTGTTTCATATTTGACTAATTCTCAATATGCAGATCATAGGACATAGTTACTTGGCTTCTTTAATTAATCTGGGATATGTGGTTATCTTGTGTTCTGATGCTGTTTTTGTTAGTGATCGAGTATCAAAGCCCAAAAAATGAAAGAAAGAATTGAAGTCAATGGCTGAAATAATTTATTCTTGGGTGAATTGAAGGTACATATACCATAGCATGCAACTCAATACTTTCTTAGACGTCTGATGGAACATTCATGGGTATTAATATGGTTTTACCAGAGCATTGAGCTTCCTGTCACTCCTAGATTGGTATCGATGCTTGTCCTTTTTTGTTATTTTGACTTTTGAACATGGTAATCATCTAATTAATTTAATTTCTTGTGTCACCAAAGTGAAACTTTCGGGTTTGACCCACTTAATATGCCGTGTAAGTGCTGTTATTGACAGTACCAATTATAGACTACAGAAGCAATTTCTTTGTTTACCGCCTTGCTTTTGGTGTTCTGGAATGATGGAGTGATGTCATTGTGGTTAACATGTAAGAAGGTGCAAGAACTACAGTTTATTCTTCCTCCTAAGCTTGATACGGAGTTTCTCTAGGCCTTAGTTTTTGATCAAGGTACTTTGCAGTCTGCTGTGAAAATGAGTATGTGAGTTAGCTGTTTCGCCAAAAACGTTAAAGAAACTTTGATTTGAAAGACATTACTCTTTCTTGCTTGTTGGCCTCTGAACTGAGTGTTAAGCCTATGACTAAGACTATGCTGTTGAGCTTTTAGAGGTTGAGCCTTTAGAGGAAAAAGAGAATTTGGTGATGCCCTAGTTCCTATCTTAAAAAAATAATCCCTTACAATTGAAGATGCAAACCATATCATTGTGCAAAGGATTAAGAAGTTTGTTCTCTTTTAAGAAATTTACCCTCTCATGAATTGTGTCTCAAGGCAAAAACCAGGTCTCTCCTTAATAGTCGTAGAAGTTATAATGTCCTTGTCAAGAACCAACAAAATGATGAAGATCAAACTATTTGAGTTTGGTATCATCATTGATCTAATGCGTGAGATGTTGATTAAATATAAATTCAATAGAAATTTATAGTCTCCTAAATATTCACTTGATACAACCAAAAGATCATGTTTTTCTTTCAAAGAAGAAACCAATAAAATTATCTAAATGTACAAAATGAACATATGAGCAAGTTATCATTGGCTTACTTCTAAAGCCTAATGTACTAGGTAGGTCTTGATTGCATTACTCCAACCATCTTATCTTCCTTAAAGGTTATCAATTCATATGGGTCATCATCGATCATCAAAATGTTTGAACGAACTACCAAGCAAAATCTTCCCTAAATTGGTAGACAATTCAAATATCATATCTAGAATTCGTTGCCTTTGTAACATTCTTATCAGACGTTAGAAGGAAAGAGTAAATCCAATATGGGAAAGCCAATAAGTTGTTGAAGTAATTAAAAAAGAAAAGAAAAAGACAGTCGCCAAAAATTTTAGAGTAACCAAAGAGCTCGTAATTTCAAAAATCAAACAATGACTTAGAAAAAAGTGAGAACATTAGGAGATCAAAGGCTCTCTAGGTCAAAAAAAACAATAGATGCTGGTATAGGAAAAAGTGAGAGTGAAGAAATCAACACCTTCCTTGGTCAATATTCTACATCCTATAGCTTAAAAAAGGGAGAATTGAAAAAAGGCAAAAATTAATAAGGCTAAAGCTCGACACATAATAGCCCACACAAAAATTCTGTAAAAGAAGATAGAAAACGCTTGTTCTGTCAAAAGTTTATAAACAAAAGCCTAGAGAAAAGTTATAGCATAAAAAGACTAGGTTAAAAATTGACAAACTATGGCCTAGAGTTAAAGCATCATCGAAAAATATAAAAGTGGGCAATAAAAGATCTAGGTTGTAGAACTGGCAAATGGCAACTTACATAGGAATAAAAAACCTCTCAATCAAAATGGGGGAAGAAAATAAATTATGAAAGATTTGTAAGGTGCAATCATTGAGCTCCAAGCAACATCAATAAAGGGGATTTTCCCCCATAAAAGCTATGCCATCATATGTCCCAATATATCTGAAACTCATCAATGTTAGCAAAAGATTTCCTTTTAATATTTAGATGATTTAAGCAAAGTCACTGAAATGTTTGTGTTATCTAAGTGATTGGTGAGTATATCTCTTGTCATTATTTTTGTTCATATGGCAATTGCATGTCATCCCCATAAGGAAATAATTTACCTATATAATCAATTTGACATAAAAGACTTCAATTTAATCCTTACCTACAATCTTGAGCACCCTAGTTTCCTTTTTCTTTTCATCAATACCGAAGATATTTGTTATACGTATAGCTTTTGAAATGATATGATATGTTTGGGAAAACATGAGAAAATTCACCATTGGTTTATGTCATTGGAATAAATTAGTTTAATCATCTCCCAAAATTCTCTTCTTTAGAATTCAAAATTTGGATCCACACACAAAGGTATAGAAATTTTTAAGTTCTCCAAAATATACTTAGCTAAAACATTAATCAATTAGCCACTTGCTCTAATCATCTCCACCTTAGCTACTCTTATATCAACACTAATTATGGTCCTTCTACAGTAATGGTGCGAATGATTAGACAAAAATGTCCAATGGCTCCCTAAACACTCCAAACTTCCCTTGTTCAACGTGCTCAATTTTGTCTCTAATAATCCAATAATTGCTAGTTTATTCCAATCACAAAATCTTTTAAAACTAATAATTCTTTTAGGCATTTTATGCCCCGTACATTCCATGCAACTTATTTAAAGTTAATAATTCTTAGTTGGCTTTTTTAGAGAGAAGCTACCCTTTCCCTTTTATCATCAAGTGGGCATATAATCATTTAGTAAGAGGACTTGTGGAAGTATTGGTTTAAGAGGATAATTTGATCATATTCACTTTTACATCTCAGTTTGAAGCCTTGAAAGTGGTTGAGGAAGGGCCATGGCTTTTCTCCTAGCTCCTCTTATTCCTTTAAACATTGGAGCCATGAATCAACCTTGAGAGAGTGAAAGAAAAAATTCCTTTATAGGTGAATCTCCATAATGTGACATTGGAATATTATAAGATAAAGGCAATATTAAAAGTTACCTAGAAAGCCCCTTTGCACGCATGAGAATACGATGAGAAAGAAAAGAATAAGCTTTATGGGAATCTATATAAGCATGGATATATCAAAGAAAATTAAGTCCATTGACAAGGTGAAGGAAAATAATACACTCTTTAAAGATTTTCTTCTAGTTACTTACCAATGTAAGCCTTCACTTAAGATATAAGGGAAGTCATGGAAGGATATAGGCAAAATCGTCAAGAAAGAATATTACTACAAGCTAATATCAACTGAAGAGGAGGAAACTATTAGAGAGCAAAAGAGGGTTCAAGAAGTAATGGTCAATATGACTCAGGAAGGGAATACACTAATATGAAAGGTAAAGGTAAATCTTTAACAAGGGGGTATCTTAAAAAATCTTAGTGTTGTTTAGGAGACAAATGAATCCACTCAACTAGGAGAAGCATCCCCTATTCAGTTAGCTACTAATATCCAAGCATTGCTACTTGAGAGAATTGAAATGAATGAGTGTAATAAGGAAGAATTTCATAGTTTTCAGAAGAGGAAATCACAAAGAGAAAGTTGGAGCAATAACTCTAAAGTTAAAAATCCATCCATATGAATATAATTATATGGAATTTATGTGGCCTAAACTGCTTTAAAAAGCTATAAGATTTAAGAGATTTTGTATTTGAAGAGAAATTTGAGAAGTTGGTGCTTTTATGAACTAAGATTAGGATTATAGATCCAGTAATTGACTCCTCTTCCTCTTCTATTGATTAAAAAATATGAAACACATCGTCAATTAAAATTCCTCTCATTGGATATTTCAACATATTACTTTACACCTAGTTATTCTTTTTTGAAGAATAGGGGGCATTTAGGAAAAATGGGGAAACCAAATAGCTACTCTATGAATTACCCATCCGCCAAGAGAGTTTATAAACATTGGAAGCACTGTGCAGATCAAGTCCTCAGGAAGTGTATACCTGAAAGTGAAACACCCTCAATCTTAACCTTTTGCCACTCGTATGCATGTGGAGGGAACTTTGGAGTAAAAAGGATGACTCATAAAGTTTTGGAGAGTGGTTTCTACTGGCCCTCATTATTCAAAGATGCATACATCTTCTGCAATTTATGTGACAGATGCCAACAGCCAGGTAACTTGTCTCGTAAGGATCAATTATCACAAACTCCTATTCTTTTTTGTGAGACTTTATGGGACCTTTCCCTCTGACTTTTGGCTTCAATTATATATTGCTTGTAGTTGATTATGTTTCTAAATGGGTGGGTGCCAAATCCACTAGAACTAATGATGCTAAAGTTATTAAGATTTTGTTAAAGCTAACATTCTTTCTAGGTCTGGGATGCCAAAAGCAATCATTAGCGACAAAGGAACTCATTTTTGCAACAAGGTAATGGAAACATTATTAAGAAAATATCACATCATATACAAGTCAATCCTAGAGAAAATAATGTAGCTCAACAGAAAGGATTGGAGCGTAAGACTAGATGATGCGTTGTAGGCCTACAGGATAGCTTATAAAACATCAATTGGGATGTCTCCATATAGAATGGTATTCGGGAAGTTGTGTCACTTTTTGGTGGAATTGTAAAATGAGGCGTATTGGGCTATAAAAGATGCAACATGAATTTGAATGATGTAAGTGCGCAGAGGAAGTTACAGCTACAAAAGTTGGAGGAAATGAGGAATGACTCATATCAGAATGCGATGATATACAAGGAGAAGACAAAAGCTTTTCATGATAAGATGATTTTAAGAAACAGCTTCTCGATGGTTAGAAAGTATTGTTACATCACTCCAAGCTTAAATTATTTCCAGATAAGTTGTGTTCCCATCGGGTTGGTCCATTTGTTGTTACTCATGTCTTTCCTTTTAGTGCAGTGGAGATACGGAGTCTGAAAATCGACAAGACTTTCAAAATGAAAGGTCATTGCTTGAAGCTATATTATGAAGGCTTCCAATCGACGGATTTGGAAGTGTTGATGTTGCAAGACGTGAATAGCGTCACTTGATGCAGGTAACATGAAGTTAAGCTAATAACAATAAACAAAGGCACTGCTTAGAAGGCAACCCAAGGGAAGTTGAATTTTGTTTATTTACATTTTCATATTTGCTATTTTCGTTAAATGCTCCATTTCTTACATTTGATGTTATATTGGGGACAATGTAAGTTTTAAATGTGGAGTTAGGGATCTTAGTTTTTATGCTTATTTTTTAGCTTAATTCTTGCTTATGTGGCTTCTTAGTCAGTTTTTAAAATCAAACAAACAAAATCAAGAATTCTCTCTTTTTCTATGGCTTTTAAGACTATATATTCATAATTAGAGTGTGAATTGACTAGAAAAATCCATGGCAACTTTAGCAACTTTTTCTCTTATAATTGGTTAATGTGCATTATCATTAGAAGAGTAGTAACTAATGGTAGACAAAAGCCAATGAGATTTTGAGCTTTATTAGAATGACACATCAATATTAGTCTCATTATCTTTTGCTTATGTGCGACCTTCATAATATGTACATCCTTACTTTGCTTTGATTTTTTATTCAAGACCACAATTTTATCATATGTATTAACATGAAAATGATTAGGCATTCTTTGTTTTTACATGTTACATTAGCCCAATGTAGCCAAATAGCGTACCAATTGATATGAATTTTCCTTTGTTAGGCCCCTTTGAGCTTTATCAACCTTTCTTTTTTATGCTAACCACATTACATACTATTAAACTTAACCAAATGTCCTACTTAAGTCATAAAGCTAGTGGAGCATTTTTTACTTGTTGATGATTGTGGATGTACAAAAGTCCAAGTGTGCATATATGTGGGTTGATTATATTTGTTAGAATGTCATGTTATGAATTCCATTGTTGGTGTAGCTTCTTTTAATTTTATAAAAAGAATAAAAAGAAAAAGAGAAAAGAAAAAGAGAAGAGAAGAAAAAGGAAAAGAAAAAAATAAAAATAAAAATATCAAGGAGGAAATGCGTATGTTTTGCAAAGTTGCTCATTGTTAGTTTTTCCTCTTAAATTTGTAATGAAAGGGTTACTTCAGTATAATGTGAATGAGGGAGATGTAGTTCTTAAGGGTCACTCCTTGTGGTTACAAATTTATTATCAACTTTTGTGAGTGATATAGGCTTGATGTGGTTTGTGGTGTGAAAGCTTGAATTTGAGCTGTGGAATATAATTGTTGCATTCACCATAGCTGATGGTACCCCGTTTGAATAAATGTTAGCTTGTGTGTTTGATGTTTCATTGAGTATTACTTATGCTTCACTAGCTTGATAGCTTTCATGCTACTTAATCCAAACACATCTCACCTTACCTTTACCCACATTACGACCTTAGAAAAGTGCTTTGATTCATGTTTATGCACGTGAATTCTAGTGGTAGAGAAATGAAATGATATGCAAAGTTGTGGAATGTTATGATCATGAATGATGTTTGAGTGTACCTATGATATATATATCTTTTTAAAACACATTTTGCCCAAGTCTACCTCTAGATTGCTCAGTTTCTAAGGGTGATAAATGTTGATTGATCATGAGTAGAAGCAGTGAATGTTGAGTCCTTGCTATGGTTTTTTAAAGTTATTCATCTTTGCTTCTGATTATCTATTATTGGTAAATATGGAAAATGAGTAAGTATTTTGGTTTGTGACTTTGATTTTGACGATTTTCTAGAGGATTGTCAAAAGCTAAGTATGGGGGAACTTGATATGTACTTAATTGTTGATACATTTGATCCATTACATTTAATGATTAATGCTTTAGAATGCTTAAGATACTCACTTTAGTTCATATTTGATTTTAGGTACAATTTGAAAATATAATAACTAAAGTGAGACGAAAGCATACTCATTGAGCCATCTTCTCAGTATTCATTCTCTATTGTCTTCATGGAGTAAGAAGAAGAAGAAGATTAAAAGAAGAAGAGAGAAGATAAAGCATAAAATGGAGAATGAAGCACTGTGGCTTACAACCATAAAACCAAATTTTCATGGTCATGGGTTGACATGGTTTGTATGGGCCCATAAGAATTCATTCACAGGTATGAGAAGGGTCAACTGTCCACTTTTAACCTAGCTCTTTACTATATAAAGAATGTTTTGTGACGGCAGAGGGGAATATCTGGAGACGCGTGCGTAGACCAACTCCTTCATCATTTTCTCTTTGGTTTTTAAGATGAAAAGAGGCGACAGTACTCATTCTTTTTTGATATTAATGGAGAAGATGGAGGCCTAACTTTTAGACACCGGTTCGAAAGTGAAGTCAATGCCCGAGTCACGGTTAAGCTTATCTCATCTTGTTTAATGTTGAATCTCTCTTTTCGGATTCTTATCGTTGTTAGACGTTGATTGAATTGGGTTTTGTAAAGATGTTCTTAATGTGTTCATTGGATTGTTTTATTACGAACTCATTGCTAGAATGTTGAATATAATATGTAATTGTTATATTTGATGTTCATTAGTAGCTACTAATGGTCTTGAATCTTTAAGAACAACATAACTTAGGATAGATAACTCGAACGTGTGAGTTTACTGCCTATATTGATCTGTTTTTCACTTCGTAATACGGTTTCTAATTGAATCTAGAGATCATATCCTAAGTTATTTAGTAGCTAGGTTTAATTAACGAGCGTCTTTTAATTAAACACAATCTAAGGGAAAATCGAGATTAGCAGAGCAGATTGTTAGTCCACAATCAATTATTCGAGGAGAGATATGAAAACATTAGAATAATGAGATATATTTAATCGTGTCTAGGCCAAAATTGATCATAGAACTGGACTCTACACATATATTCGATACTTTTATCATTTTGATTGTTTTCTATAATTTGTTTTCATTAGTTCAATGTTACTTTATTTTCTCAATTGCATAAAATCCAAAACCCCCCTTTTATTTCCTTTACATGAGTTATTTTCAATACAAGAATTAACCAAACATTCCCTATGGATACGATCATGACTCATCACATCTACAAGTTTTTAATGTGTAGAATTAGGTAAATTTTGCAGTGTACACGACATGAGCTGTTAGAAGGTAAAAATTCCTTAAATCAAAGGAATTAATGCTAAAAGCCCCCAGTAACAATAACAAAAACTTACTGAGAAGGTTTTATATGATAATAAAACTCTCAATAGTGTATGAATCATAGATTGTAGTATTAAGGGTATCGTTCCAACGAGGATTATAGACACCTAAATCATTTAAATTGAACTTTGTCTAAGATACTAATAATTTGAGTTGAATTAAGTTAAATAACAGAAGTTAAACAAATAATAAAATGAAACAAATAAGAAAATAAACAATTGAGTTGTCAATAAAATTGAGATTAATCAAAGTTGAATACTTAGGATGTCGGACCCCGTTTTCGGAGTCCAACTCGCATGCAGAATATCTTAATACGTGAGTTTATCTCTCAAAGAGAACACCTTGACCATTACCGGATTTTCTTCTTTGCTCTGATATCACAACTGTCGGACCCCGTTTCTGGAGTCCAACTCGCATGCAGAATATCTTAATACGTGAGTTTATCTCCCAAAGAGAACACCTTGACTGTCAGACCCCGATTTCGGAGTCTGACTCTTGCTTGCTTGCTTGCTCTAATACCATACCTGTCTGACCCCGTTATCGGAGTCTGACTCTTTCTTGCATGCTTGCTCTGATACCATAATCTGTTACTTTCATGCATGTTCAGATACTACATCTTTCAGACCCCGCTTCTGGAGTCTAACGCTTTCATGCATACTTGCTCTGATACTTTCATGCATGCAGACTATCTTCATACGTAAGTTATCACCCAATGATAACACCTTGATTTCTTTCAGATTATCTTCTCAAAACTCCACTTTATTAATCTCAGCTCAGCTCTTGGAGCAGTCAACTATTTCATTCCTACCTTTCAACTTGAATCCTTTAATCATCAGCGTGGTTGAGTCCTTACTTCACACTTATACTTGCTTCG
>JAOQMS010000178.1:14129062-14139847 GCA_027563885.1 Erythroxylum longipes
ATATTATGACTTGGTCATAGTTGGTATTACAAAAAATTATTGAGGGTATATTAGGTAGTTTACATTTATTAGGTTACATTCCATCCTAAACCCTCTGAATCGGAGGTTTCTTATTTTCACTGTTTAGGATGGAATGGAACGTAACATGAAACCCTCCGTTTCCATCCCATCCCATTCCATTCCATTATGAAACTTTCAACCAAACAATGGAAATGTGTTACGTTCCATCCCCTTCCATCCTCAACCCCTCAACCAAACATAGCCTTAGTGTTTTTGGGGTCAAAGGTCAAGGACGTGAAAAACTCTAGAGTAAGCTCTTCATAAATGGGGAATTGGAATCTAATGAATTAACCCCACTGGATTCTCTTTGCTATGTTCTCTACCAACTCACGCACTTCTATCCTTTCTAATATATCAAAATCAAAATATTTAGGCATAATAATTTGCCTAGAACGAAGGGCACAGAAACGAATATCTTCCTCCTCGGTGTAGATAGGAAAAGGAGCTCCAAAGTCTGTCGCTTGGTTTCTTCTCCCTCGTCTCGTGACTTGTTATGCTTCGTGAGGCTCTCGTGGGGCGGTTTGCTTGATACCAGGCATGATTGGTTTTGGAAAGTTGACGGTTAAAAAATTCTAAAGAAATGTTAGAGCGTTTGAAAGTTAGAGTTCTAGAGAGATAAACTAAAAATGAAAGTGAAGGTGAAAGTTAAGTAAGAATTGAATAAATAGGTCGTAAAAAGGGTAAAATGGTAAACGTGCCAATTAAAATTCGCATCCTCCCCTTTTTGTACATATTCGCAGGTCACGATCGTGGCATGTGGCGTACCACCGAAGGAAATCTCAATCGCAGACCACGATCGTGACCTAACAGGTTACGGTCGTGGCCAGCGCCTGTATCATGACACCAAGTCCTTCTTTTTCCAATTCTTTTTCTCTCTCAGTTCATAGTTCTTTTGCACTTCTCTTAATATGCTTACGTACTCTGCCCCATGATTTTAAAATCCTATTCCTCTTTTTTTTTTATTGAACCAAAACAAGAACGAACCTAACTACGAAATTCAACTAATCTAAGAAAATTAAACAATAAACTAATTTTTCCATAGGTTACCTCCCATGTAGTGCTTCTTTTAACGTTGGTAGCGTTATGCTCCTTTAAAAATCACGGTGGTTGGAACGATTGATTTGATGGCAACGTCATTATTAATCCCAAAGTTTGAATATTTGCTACCATATTCCAACTACCATCTTCCTTGAAATTTTCCTTGCCTCGCCTTCTCCTTCACAAGCGCTTCTTTCGAAAAGAATTTGCAAGATCCTCAATGTCTTCCCATTCTCCTCGAGGTTCGGGTTTATTGTGATCCACTGGAGTTGAAGGAGCTCCGTACTCTCTAACAGTCACCTTGAAGGTCAGTTGCTCCTTCCCTACTCATAGAGTTAGTTCACCCCATCCACATCAATAATTGAGCACGTAGTGGCTAAGAACGGTCATCTAAGAATCATTAAAGTATCCTCATCTTCATTGATATCCAAAATATAGAAGTCCCTGGGAAAGATAAAATTATCGACCTTGACTGACACATCTTGTATGATTTCCATCAGTCTAAGTGAAGTCCTATCAGCCGTCTTAATAAAATACTCTGCGGGTACTAACTCTTGTAACCTTAGTTTAAGACTGAGAGTGTAGGGCATTGCAATTATGCTCGAACCTAAATCTGCGAATTCCCTATCTTTGATGATCTTATTGATATTGCAGGGGATGAAAAATTTCCCTGAATCATCCTTCTTCACTATGTTGGGGGTGCCTCCACTATTCGCTCGTTCTCCTTCCCCTTCCCTGTGATGGACTCTTGTAATTTCATATTAGCCTATATTCATTCCGTCACTTCCTCGACTTTGTTTGGCTCGATTTCTTGTAACGTTTCTGCTTCACTCTTGGCATATAACTCGTTCTGAGCAAAAAAATTGGTGCAGGAATATCCGTCAAATTACTTGCACTGATTTGCTTACAGTCTCAAGTGGAAGGTTGTCTTTAACTACTTGACCTTATCCTTTGTCTACCTTTTCTAGCACCTCATTTTGTGTCTAGCTTATAACCATAATACACTCCTTCAAGTTCGATTCAGTGCTGCTTGGAAGAGTTCCAGCATTCTGAGTCGACATTGCTTCCACGAGTTGCCCCACCTGGACTTCTATATTTTGGATAGAAGAAGCCTTATTCTTTGTGACTTGTTTGAATTTACTCTCAAGCCTCCTATATGCTTGTTCCATTCCTCCTATCTTATCCAAAATTCTGTCCAGTTTTGAATCCATCAAACTTGTTTTATCCTGTTGGAAGCTCGATTGTCGTTAGGGTCTGCACTGCCCTCCTTTGTTGTTGTTAGACAAGGAAAAGTTTGGGTGATTCTTCCACCCAGGGTTATATGTGTTAGAGTAGGTATTATTACCCCCTCCATGCCCAAATTGAGCCCCGATATAATTAACTTGCTCCAAGTTATCATCTCTCATCAGATAGCAGTCCATCGTATCATAATCCAATTAGTCGCATAGCTCACACTTCAATTGTTCGACCTTTACCGTACTTGAGGATGACACCTTTATATTACTGAGTTTTCGCCTCAAGTTATCGATATTAGCTTGCAATTCCGTCATTTGATCGACAGCATTAACTCCCTTCTGCTCCCTAAAGTTAGTAGGTTGCCTACTTTGTTCACTAGCCCATAAAAAGCTATTATTGGCCATCTCCTCTATTAATTCCTCTGCTTCATCACCGTCTTTCTCATTAACGATCCTCCCGACACCGCATTAATAGTGCCTCTAGTATGTGGGTTCCCTCTGTTGTAAAATGTCTGCAGCAGGAACTCCTTGGGTAAATTATGGTGTGGGCATCTCCTTTGCAGGTCCTTGTAACGCTCTTAAGCGTCATAAATAGACTCCCCATCACCTTATTGGAAGTTTGCGATTTCCATAATAATTTTGGTAGTCTTTGTTAGTGGGAAGTATTTATCTAGGAAGGCACACACTAGCTGCTCCCATGTTGTAATGTTACCAGGACTCAGTGAATGAATGATACCAAGCCTTCGCTCTATCCCTAAGCGTGAAGGGAAACAACCTAATTCTCACTGCGTCTTTCTACATCTGGTGATACCGGAAAGTATCACAAATCTTGAGAAAACTCACGATGCAAGCGTTTGGGTCTTCATTTGCAAGTCCATAGTGTTGGATATTCTGTTGAAGCATGTTCAAGAGGGCTGACATAATTCCAAAGGAGACCGTTTGAACAAGCAGTCTAGCCACTCCTTGTTTCGTAGGATTGAACCCTGGCCTCACAAAATCCATAAGGGTCCTCTGTTATTGCCTGTCAGGGTTGACTTCTTGATCCATGTTTCTTTGGAATTCCTCGGCCATTTGTGCTTTCTCAATCTCTTCTTCTTCTTCTTGCTGAGCTTTACTCAGGGTTTGTTCTAAACGTGTTATGTCTAAATCTGACGTCTCAATTACGTGACTTAAACCCCTCTTGACTCTTGTGTTCATTCAAGAGCATGATTCCTAAGTAAAACGAACAAAATTAAAAAAACAAAAATTAAAAACTACTCTAATGCCTTAAACTATAGAACTAAATTGCCTTCCCCGGTAAGGATGCCAAAAACTTGTTTGCTCAAGGTTACACGCACTAAGTTTTACTATTTATAACCTTGGTAATTATCACAAGCGCAAGGGTTGTTCGCGTAGTACCTAAGGTGTCGATCCCACGAGGAAGGGAACTAGTTCTAAAATCTAACGACAGCTAAGTTCATAATACCTAATCAAACAACTATTGCAAAAATTAAAATTAATCAAAAATAAAAAAGAGAAATTAACGCACCGAAAGAATGACAAATAGTCAGCTCACAAAAATAATTCAAAACTCAACCTAGAAGTGGCCAATTGAGAGAAAAGGGGAATTAATTCGAAACTAAAGAAAATCTATCCAATTATGTAATTTCCGACTTAAAGGGCCTAGACTGTCCTAGGGTGAATTACTTTCTCTTGAGTTATAATTTTTAACCCTAATTAATAATCCTTAATTCAAATTATGAAAATTGTGTTCTCTTGATCCGCAATTGGTCCAAAACTTAAATAAGTTCTAAAGTTGTCTGTTAACCTACAGGGAATCTATGTTCGACCTCTTGTTACACGACTCTATTGGTTTGATTCAACTCTCTACCTATCGATTCACCTAACTCTCATTAGCCTAAATCGATGATTTTCACTCGGCTTACCCTCTCAGTTTCTTTCCAAGTTATAAATAATTGAAATTGAATCACAAATAAATCGAATAAAACACAATCAAATAAATTTTATTAATCTCAAGAATAAAAAACCCAAAAGTGAGTTTAGACAAAAGATCAACACGCAACGATGATATTCCTAATCAATATCTAAATCTCATACATCAATGAAATCGAAATAAAAAATAGAAAATACTATCAGAATAGGTCTTGGAGGTAGCGACTGCAGGAAACCACCTGTTCCAAGAAGTACATCATGTCAAACATATCTCCATGCCTCTCTTCCTTCATCTCATTCCCTAATCGCTTGATCTCTCTAGGTCTGTCTCAGATTTTTGCAGAATCTCCCTTTTTGCACATCTCTCTTGGCTCTCTAAAAACTGTTGGTGTATGTTAAGTATTGTTCTATTTATTCTGTAACAGCTCTAGGTCAAACTCGCGGTTGAAATAGTCTAAAAAATCACCAAAAATTTGAGTTTTTATGTCAACCTGATTGTGGCTCTGACTGCCATGATCATGGCCGGCACTTTAACCTTTCTGTCACGATCGTGTACGTGGCTTGAAGTACACGATCGTGGTTTGAATTGATGCTCTCTGTTCGCTCAAGGTTACATGCACTAAGTTTTACTATTTATAACCTTGGTATTTACCACAAGCGCACTGATCGTTTGCGTAGTACCTAAGGTGTTGATCTCACGAGAAAGGAAACTAGTCCTAAAATCTAATGGCAGCTAAGTTAGCAATACCTAATTAAACAACTACTACAGAAATTAAAATTAATCAAGAATCAAATATGAGAAATTAAAGCACCAAAAGAATGAACAAAATAGCTAGCTCACACAAATAATTCGAAACTCAACCTATAAATGACAAATTGAGAGAAAGGGGCAATTAATTCGAGACTCAAGAAAATATACCTAATTATGTAATTTCCGACTTAAAGGGCCTAGACGATCTTAGGGTGAATTACTCTCTCGAGTTATAATTCTTAACCCTAATTTATAAACCCTAATTCAAATTAGGGGAATTGCAATCTCTCAATCTGCAATTGGTCCAAAACCTAAATTAGTTTTGATTTTGTCTATTAACCTACTGAGAATCTATGCTCGATCTCTAATTACATGACTGTACAGGTTTGATTCAACTCTCTACCTATCCATTTACCAAACTCTCATTAGCCTAAATCGATGATTTTTACCCAGCTCACCCTCTTAGTTTGTTGCCAAGTTATGAAGAATCGAAATTGAATCACAAATAAATCGAATAAAACCCAATCAAATAAATTTTATTAATTTCAAGAAAAAAAACCTGAAGGTGAGTTTAAACAAAAGATCAATAATTAACGACAATATTCCTAATCAATATCCAAATATCAAACATCAATGAAATCGAAATAATAAAATAGAAAATACTGTCGGAATGGATCTCGAACGTAGCGACTGCAGGAAATCGCCTGCCCTGGGAATTATGTCGTATGAAACATATCTCTGTGCCTCTCTTCCTTCGTCTCCTTCCTCAATCGCTTGATCTCTCTTTAGGGTTCTCTCATATTTTTACAGAACCTTGCTTTTTGCATAGCTCTCTCAGCTCTCTCCAATCTCCTGCTGGCTTCTAAGTATTGTTCTATTTATTCTGTAACAACCGTAAGTCAAACTCTGGGATGAAACGGTGTAAAAAATCACCCAAAAATTAAGTTTTCATGTCAGCTCGATGCAGGGCACGATCATAGCCCTGCCTGCCACGATCGTGGTTGGCACTTTAACCTTTTTTCATGATCATGGCCTAAAGTGCACGATCGTGTCCTGACTTGATGCTCTTTATCACGATCGTGTCCCCTGGTGCACGATCATAGCCTGGCTGCTATTGGCTCTTCCTCTTATGTCATGATTGTGGCCTATGTCTTTTAGATTGAAACTCTTTAAATATTCAGGTTCTTCCTTGTTTACCCTGCAACACTAGCACATACATCAAGGTACCTCAAAAATATACAAATTAAGCTAAAAGATTCAAACTAACCTGTAAAAACACTTAAACACAAAACTAACCTAATTAAACCCTAAATGTATACTCAACACTCAATTTAACACAAAATGCATAACAAATTAAATACTAAAACATCATACAAAACACTAGTACCACTCTCTATCATTATCGTGGCCCCTGGCGCATGATCGCGGCTTGGCTGCTGTTGGCTCTTCCTCTTCTGTCACGATCGTGGCCTATGTCTTTTAGCCTGAAACTTTTTAAATCTTCACGTTCTTCCCTGTTTACCCTGCAACACTAACACACACATCAAAGTACCTCAAAAATATACAAATTAAGCTCAAAGGTTCATACTAACTCATAAAAACAATTAAACACATAAACTAACACAATTGAAACCTAAATACACACTAAACACTCAAAATAACACTAATTACTTAATGAATCAAACCTTAAAACACAATGCAAATCATAACTATCAATCACCTTAGCCGTTTGATCATAGAAGAAGATGATAGCCTTTTATGAGAGACATTTTTTAATGAACAATTATTTTCTGTCAATGTAACACCACTATGGTATGCAGATATTGTGAATTTCTTAGTTACTAACAAATTACCTATTGGTTTGTCAATGACCCAGAGGGATAAGTTGAAGAATGAAGCGAAGTACTAAGTTTGGGATGACCTATATCTTCGGAGGCACTATGTAAATGAAGCCATCAGGAGGTGTGTACCTAAAGTGAAACACCTTCGATCTTAGACTTCTACCATTTATATGCATGTGGAGGAAACTTTGAAGTAAAGAGGAGTCATAAAGTTTTCAAGAGCTGTTTCTACTGGGCCTCATTATTCAAAGATGCATACATCTACTGTAAGTCATGTAACAAATGCCAACAGTCAGGTAACTTGTCCCATAAGGATCAATTGCCACAAACTCCTATTCTTTTCTGTGAAAATTTTGAAGTTTGGGGTATTGAATTTATAGGACCTTTCCCTCCATCTTTTAGCTTTAATTATATATTGCTAGTAGTCGATTATGTGCTAAATGAGTGGAAGCCAAAGCCACCATAACTAATGATGCCAAAGTTGTTGCAAATTTTACTAAAGCTAATATTCTTTCTAGGCTCATGATGCAAAAAGAAATCATTAGCAATATAAGAACCCATTTTCGCAACAAGGTAATACTATTTAGAAAAATCACATCATGCATAAGTTATTCGCCTCTTACCATCCTTAAAATAATGACAAGTTGAAGTGTTGAACCGAGAAATCAAGTCAATTATGAAGAAAACAGTGCAACCCAATAGAAAGGATTTGAGCGTAAAACTAGACAACTCACTATGGGCCTACAAGACTCCTTATAAAACATCAATTGGGATGTCTCTGTATAGACTAGTGCAGGAAGTCGTGTCACATTTCGGTGGAATTGCAACACAAGGCGTATTAGGCTATAAAAAGATGCAACATGAATTAGAATGATGCGGGTGTGTATAGGAAGTTGAAGATGCAAAAGTTGGAGTAAATGAGGAATGAATCCTATTAAAATGCAATAATATATATAAGGAGAAGATGAAGGCTTTTCATTATAAGATGAGTTTAAGGAAAAGCTTCTCGGTAGATCAAAAAGTGTTGCTATATCACTATAAGCTCAATTTATTTCTAGGTAAGTTACGTTCCTCTTAGGTCAGTCATTTTGTTGTTACTTATGTCTTTCCTTTTGCTGCAGTGGACATACGAAGTCTGAAAACTGACAAGATATTCAAAGTGAATGGTCATCGCTTGAAGTTGTATTATGAAGGATTCCAAACAGAGGATTTCGAAGTGTTGATGCCAAAAGACGTGAATAGCATCACAGATGCAGGTAATATGGAGTTGAGCCAACAAAAATACATAAAGGCGCTGTTAGGAGGCAACCTAAAGGAAGTTGATTTTTGTTTATTTACATTTTCACATTTGTTATTTTCATTAAATGCTCAATTTCTTGTATTTGATGTTACATTGGGGACAACATAATTTTTAAGTGTGGGAGTGGGCAGCTTAGTTTTTATTATGCTTTTAGCTTAATTGTTACTTATGTGGCTTCTTTGGTGGTTCTCAAAATTAAACAAACAAAATTAAGAATTTTCTCTTTTTCTATGGCTTTTAAGACTATATAGTCATAATTAGAGTGTGAATTGACTTGAAAAAATCATTGCAACTTTAGCATGTAATTTTGTTTTTATGATTGGTTAATGTGCATTATCTTTAGAAGAGTAGTAACTAGTGGTAGACAAAACCCGATGAAATTTTGGGCCTTATTAGATTGACACATACATATCAGTCTCATTGTCTTTTGCTTATGTGTCACCTTCATAATATGTACATCCTGACTTTGCTTTGATTTTCTATTCAAGACCACATTTTTATCACATGCATTAACTTTGAAATGATTAGGCATTCTTTGTTTTTACAAGCCACATTAGCCGAATAGCCTACGCTTTGATATGAAATTTCCTTTGTTAAGCCCCTTTAAGCTTTATATACCTTTATTTTTGTGCTAACCATATTACCTATTATTAAACTTAACTAAATGTCTGACTCAAGCCATAAAGCTAGTGGAGCATTTATTACTTGTTGATAATTGTGGACGTACAAAAGTCTAAGTGTGGGGGTGTGTATATATGTGGGTTGATTATATTTGTTAGAATTTCATGTTATGAATTCCATTGTTGGTGTAGCTCCTTTTAATTTTTATTGAAAAAAGAGAAAGAAAGAAAAAATCAAAAGAAAAGAGAAGAAAAAGGAAAAGAAAAGGAAAAGGATTTTTTAAATAAAAATATCAAGGAGGAAATGTATATGTTTTGCAAAGTACTCATTATTAGTTTTTCCTCTTAAATTTGTAATGAAAGGGTTACTTGAGTATAACGTGAATCAGGGAGATGTAGTTCTTAAGGGTTACTCCCTATGGTTACAAAATCTTGTTTATTATCAGCTTTTATGAGTGATATATGCTTGATGTGGTTTGTTGTGTGAAAGCTTGAATTTGAGCTGTGGAATGTAATTGTTTCATTTGTCATAGCTGATGGTACCTAGTTTTGAATGAATGTTATCTTGTGCACTTAATGTTTCATTGAGTGTTACTTATGCTTCACTTCCTTGATGAATTTCAAGTTACTTTACCTAAACACATCTCACTGCCCACATTACACCCTTATAAAATTCCTTTGATTCATGGTTATACATGTGACTTTTAGTGGTGGTCAAATGAAATGATATTCAAAGTTGTGGAATGTTATGATCATGAATGGTGTTTAAGTGTACCTATGAAATATCTTACTTAAACACATTATGCCCACGTCTACCTCTAGATTTCTCAGTTTTTAAGGGTGATAAATATTGATTGATTACAAGTAGAAGTGTTGAATGTTAAGTACTTGCTATAGTTTTTGAAAGCTATTAATCTTTGATTATGATTATCTATTCTTTGGAAATATGGAAAATGGATAAGTATTTTAATTCGTGACTTTGATTTTGACAATTTTCCGAAGTATGGTCATAAGCTAAGTGTGGGGGAACTTGATATGTGCTTAATTGTTAATACATTTGATCCATGACATTTAATGATTAATGCTTTGGAATGTTTGAGACACTGACTTTAGTTCATATTTAATTTTAGGTACAATTTGAAAGTATAATAACTAAAGTGAACCAAAAGCATACTGATTGATCCGTATTATCAATATTCATACTTTATTGTCTTTATGGATCAAGAAGAAAAAGAAGAGACAAGATAGAGCATACAAATGGATAATAAAGTATTGTGGCTCATGACCATAAAACCAAATTGTAATGGTCGTGAGCCATTAACTTATGGCCATAACATGGTTTGCATGGACGTGAGAGTTATCTCACGCCCATGCAATGTGAGACACAACTCACAACTGTGAAACACTTCTCACACCATCATTCACAAGTGTTAGAAGGGCTAATTGTACATTTTTAACCTAGCTCTTTATTATATAAAGAATGTTTTGTGATGACAGAGGGAATGATTTTTTATGGATTGTAAGACCTATCTATTTGTTTAACGCTAAAAAACCGCAAGTGAACGGGTCACGACTTGTGGTTAGAAAGAGCAGATATCGATCCCACAGGGATTGATGCCCAAACACCACTTAATTTATAAAAGACTTTGTTTTAGAAATAAAATTGTTTAATGCAATTAATCTACAAGATTAAATTAAAATTAAAAGACAAAGGTAAAAAATGGACAATACCACACAATTGCAGAAAATATGAATTCAAGGATCTAAATGCTAGAGATTATTTTTTCATTATCCTATCTCCCTCATATTTTATTGATTGAATTATGTCTCACCCCAGATTTTTGAATGTACTAATTATCCTCTCTCAAGGTGTAACTATTTGTCCCTAATTGAATTGATGGGAATTGATTGAACAATCTCTCAACCAACCCAATGACTCTACCGATTCAACTAGTTATTACACTATCCTATGGATGATCAATTGACTAATTGAGATATCTCTTCTAAT
>JAOQMS010000178.1:14174809-14195762 GCA_027563885.1 Erythroxylum longipes
TAGTTGTCATAGCTAGAAAATTCCGAGCATTGAGTGGTGAACCTCGCTATGTGTTCGATGGAAGACTGCCCGTCTTCTCCAGAAAATAACGTGAAATCCAGAATTTTTACACCTTTGGGAAAGTCTCTGTCTATGAATTCAGGATAAGGTTTCCAAAATTCAGGTCGGACAATCTGATTGAACCCGGGGCCTTACAATTCTTGGGCGATCTCACGAAGTACATCCCTGATAACATGATCGATCGCCTGAGTGTTCTGTCCGTGCATTGCTTGGCCCATGCTCACCGGCTGCTGAACAACCTGGTGATTTGTACTCCTTGGGAATAACTGCATCTGGTTGGTCACCAGACTCCCATTGCCCCCTGAGCTCATTCCCTCTTCGTAGAGGTGAGGTTGAATCGCTGGTCCAGTGTGGCTATAAAACTGAACAGGGTCTTGTGGTTGATGGACACCAGAGGCATAGGAGCACTCGGTGTCTCATTCCTTCTGTGAGGTGGCTAGTAAGTGGTCACTAGTTGTTTCTCCTTGTTGGGGCTGTCAATCCTGGTGGACTACCCCCTGAGCATCTTCACGGGAGAAGTTTCTCCCAACTTGGCTGCATTGGCTGATGACCCTTCACCTCCAGTTAGAGTAACCGTGAGTGCCACTAGCTGATTTTCCGTGGCCACTGGTAGCTTGCTGGCCTGCGATTTAGCCTGACGCGATGTCTTGCTTGACTTTTCTTCGCCTATGACTTTGTCTTTCTCTGGCATGGCAAATCCAGTGACTGCAGCCAAAATCTCTTTTTGGTTACTCCCCATAGTGTTCAAGAGAGTGCACGTTTCAGCTGTTGATTTCTCTATGGCCTCCAGAACCTTTGCTAAAAGAATCTCAATGTTGCTTGCTTGACTTAACTCAACGGGTTGAGGTTGGTCTTCCTACGTTGCTGTTGCAACGTTTTCCATATCATCATCTCCACTTAGGGAAACGTCAGTACTCTTACTAGATCTTGTTCTCGTCATTGCGTGGGTCCCACTGGGCATGCTAAAAATATGTTTGGCCTTTATTTTGACTAAAGGACAACATGTAGCCCTTTGTTTCAGTTTGCGAGCATGCTAGGAATTTAAAGTATTTCCAAACTAAAGAAATAGGGAAAAAGATTGCACCTCGTAATCTCACTGAAATCAAAACGACTGTGTATTACTAGAAAGGGACAAAAATCTAATAGAAAGAACTTTATTTTATTGGTAAACAAATCGACTAAACGCAATGACTAAAAAATTGAAAATTTGCTGAGAACAATTGAAAAGGAAAGGAGTAGGCTAGGGAAAAATAAAAGATTGCCGAAAATAATAAGTTAAAGAATTCAAAGATTTGCTGGGATGCCAAGCTTTGATATATCAGAGGTTGGATCCTTTTTTCTTCTTCAAAACTCCTATTTATAGCCAAAGATGTTGAGTGTCCCAATCCAATTCAAACTTGTAATCCTAGTCAAATTATATCTCACTGGATAGAGATAAACATTGGATGAAACTTTATCTTATCCAATAGAGATAGAGTTTGTGCTGGTGTCTACCATCTTATCCTTTTATCTCCTCTTTAAACGTGGACTCCTAGACTCCTAGACTCCCAATTCAACTCTAACTCTAATACGTCCGTCTCTGCTGGACACTGAAATCTGATGAGCCAAGGCCAGTGTCTGTACTTCGACCATGGACTTTCTTTGAGCTTCGGATTTTCTCGGCCCAAAACAGTAAAAATGGGCCGAACTCATTTTTCGGTGTAAACCCCTTGTATTTGGTACTATTTTTAATAAATCATTTATGACACTGTAACAAAACAGGACCGTGAGAATCCAACATTGACAGAATGGGATCGTTTTGCCCACAGAGAATACATTAGGCTTTCGATAGAAGAAGATGTCAAATGGAAGTGCAGAAATTTGGGATGAGTCACTCGAGGCCCCATTCTGAGTACAATTATGTTGCTCATTCTGAGTACAATTATGTAAGCAACTTAAGCTTTTATAATTCTTCCCGAGTTGGTTGGCCCGCACTATTTTTATCCTATGCAAGTTATAAACTGATGTATACCTTTTAATATGGAACTTTGCTTCAGTTTTATAGACTACGATGCATGCTTTCCATTGATATCAAATTTACTGTCTAGAAAAATGTGGCAGTGAGTTGAGGATGTGCAAAGAGTGTCCCATTTGATAGTTATGGCTATATGGAAGAGTAGAAATCTCTGTGGAGCCAACAGTAGGACAGCCATCATTGCTTCTGTTGGATTTGTCAGTTTATTTATTTATTGATCATGCACCTTTGGTATCAATTTTACTTGACAGTAGAGCGTGGATTCTAAAACCAGAACTGGACATCATCGAATCGTAATGAGCGTAAAATATGGTATTAAAAGCTACAAATCTTATTTAGTATGTTGCTTTAATTTGCTTAATTGAGGTATGTAATATAGAAGCATATATACTAGTGACAGTCTCTGCATTATGAAGTCATCTTTATTTGTTTGGTTCTGTTTCTGTTAAATTCTTTCGGCTTCCTTTATTAGTTTTGCCATTTTGAAGGTGATCCTAGAAAGAGGTTCAATATTCTGCTACCAAATAGAAGGATAAATCGAAATACTGCACGGAGGATTGTATAGATAATAATAGGGGAATCTGGTACACTTTTCCATAGTGTTTGAGGGTGGAGTCTTCCGGCCATTGTGCATAGTTTGACAAAGAACTAAGAATGGTGGAAAGGGATGCCTATTGGCTTTTGAGACACTGAAGTTCCTTTAAAAGAGGGGTGTTTGCCAAGAGGTAATTAATCATAATCCCTTATTGGAGTTAGTTTAGAACATTTAGATTATTATTTAATCATCAGAAATTTGTAAGGTAGTATCTATATTGAGGACTATCCTCTTCTTTCATTCTATATTCTTTTCTGTTTGGGTTGCTTGATACTTCTTTCCTTGTTTTTTTTTCTGTACGATCAATTTATGAGGTTGCTGGGCGGGCAAGCTTCCATTGTTTAAATTATCAAATCTCGGGGATTGTTACATTTATTCATAAATTTATTGTTTGGATTATTTTTTACCATCTAGTATGTATGTCTTACTCGTAGCAGCAGACGGCTTGGCATATTTCTTTTTATAGTGTTCATGTAGAAACATGAAACAGCCATTTCTAAGTAAGGGCGACATCCATGTTGGCCAAATTTCTCTAGGAATCTGAGCATCATCTGTGAAATACTTGCATTTCGTTAGATACTTGAGAGACACTTGGTACAAATTGGTATTGGCATTCGGTTTTTTGGGCATTGGAGGCATAGCTTGTCTGAGTTCACGAGAGTCCTGCAAAACGCGGTTGGGGTATGAGAATCCAACACATGATGAATACGTCCTTCGGCGTGTACCTTTAAGAGCGAGACTGAAATTGATCATAAATAGTTCTATAATCTTAACATAGGCAAGTAGTGCATGTAGGTCAGTTTGTTCACTTACAATGTTATAGTAACATTTCATAATTTTATTCTTCCTTTTCCCTTAAAAAAAACTATGCAAAAAAAAGCAAAAATAACTCTTTAACATTTGCAGTCGAATACAAATTAAATTTTAAACTTTCACTATGATAAAACTAATCTTATCGTTTTAGAATTATTCAAAAACTGAACCTTATATGGATGAAAAATGTAATAGAGTGATAGCAAAAATAGTAACTTTTTAACTAGAAATTAAGACTGAATTATTAAAATTACTAATGTTAATATTATTAAAATTAATTTAATTAAAATAAAATTTATTAACCTAATTAATTTTACCAACTAATAAGGTAAAGATTTCAAAATTTTAAAATTCATCAATTTTATTTCAATCCCAACTCCAAACCCTCTCTCTTCCACCTAAAAACAATTTGCCAATCCCAAGACATGTTTCAAACCTTCAATTTTTGAAAATTTGAACTATTGAAATTTTGGATTTTTAGTGACAATGAATGATGGTAGAAACAAACTCAAATCTCTCTCTCTCTTGCTCGTCTGACTCTATGATCTGCTCCATTCCTTTTAGGAGATATTGCAATTTTGAACTTTAAGATTGGTCGTTTGAAGAATCGATTATCTTAACAAGTATGCTCGATTTCATTCATTTTTTTTGTTTCCCTAATTATTCTTTTGCTTTTCAAGTTCTTGTTTTTTGGTTGTCTGCAACTTAGGGGGTTTCAGCCATGGTTCAATTTGGTGATGTTAATTGTTGTCATGATAAACAACATGATTGGTTATGCATTTTTTCATGGCTTATTTTTTAGTTTGAGTACATAAAGGAGTACATAATTTTATTTTCATGGCTTATTTAAAATTGGGTCTTATTACAGATTAATTATTAAAATTATTAGGTTAATATTATTAAGTTTAATTTAATTAAAATAAACCTCAAAATCTAAATCCTAACTCCAGAACTTATCTCTTCTAACTAGAAATCCTTCACGGCTTATTTATATAAGATCTCCAAGTTTAGCTTATTTTCATGGCTTCTCCTTGTTTCGAAGAACATCAGGGAGAGAGGAGTACACAGAATCATAAAGGATATAGAGAGAGAAGGAGTTTCATTTTCGCATGTCAATATAGCCATTAGAGATCGGTTGAAATACATGTGATAGTCTATTCAGTGTGTGCTAGTATAGAATTACAAACCTGAGGCCTTTATTTAAACGCTATGTATAGTATTAGTGATTAACGCTAGAAGAAATTCCATTGCTTCCTGCGTCACTGTCATCATCTTCGCTTGTCTCTGTAACAATTCCCTTCCCCGTAACTTCCTTGTTGATCAAATTAATCTCGGGAAATCGCTTTTGAGATCAAAGAAGTGTTCTCTCCATTCGACCATTGGATTAACAGTTGAGTGACCACAATTATTTCTCTTCGTCATGCACCTTCCCAATACTGCCAATGACACATGTTCAACAGGTGTGAGGAATTCTGGTAATGATATCGAAGTTCTACCTTGATCTGTGTAGGCCTTCTTCAACTATGACACATGGAACACTGGATGTATCGATAACATTGGGGGAAGCTCGAGTTTGTAAGTAACCTTCCCGATATATTGTATCACCCTGTATGGTCCATAATAGAGTGGAGACAGCTTTTGGTTGCTTCTTTTTTGAAGGGGATGTTGCTTATATGATTGTAATTTCAACAACACCATTTCACTGACCTTGATTTCACATTCTAACCGTCTAAAATCAGTGTATTGTTTCATTCAATTTTGGGCCTTCTATAAGTGGAATTTAGATACATACGTCATTTCCTCTTTGTTCTTTAAATTTGATACACTTCCATCACCTTTGAATCCCCTGATATAAGGTGTATAAATTGATGGTGGATAACCATACAAGGCTTCAAACAATGTAGATTCGATGGAAGAACGATACTTTATATTGTACCACCATTAAGCCAGGGTATCAATTTGCTCCATCGCTGAGGTGCTTCACTACAAAAACAAAGTAAATATGTTTCCAGAATTTTATTCATCACCTCGGTCTAGCAGTCCATTTTAGGGTGACAGGCTGTTGAATACTTCAGTTTAACACTTTGCAACCGGATAAGCTCCTGCCAAAATTTATTTAAAAAATAGGATCTCTATTGCTAATGATCAATTCCGGCATACCATGTAACTAAAAGACATTGTTGAGGAACAACTCCAAAATATCACAAGTAGAGTAAGGATGTTTTATTGAAACAAAGTGGAAGTATTTTGTAAACCGATCCACAATCACTAAAATGACTGATTTTCCTTTCAATATAAGAAGTCCTTCGATGGAGTCGATACTAACCCCCCGCCAGCTTCCTTGTGGTATTTTAATTGGCTGTTGTTGAGCAATTTTTACTCTAATAAAACCTCCAATATCCACAAGCATACGAATCATAAACTTGTAGTATTAAAGGTGTCAATCCCACGAAGAAATAGTTAGAACCAAGTGAACCTAACTTTGTCTAAAGTATCGACATATGAATTGAATGAAAATAAAATAACTGAAATTTAAAACAATTAAATGAAACTACGCAAAGAATCAAATAACAAATGAGCTACCATAAATATGTGAGGAACATCAAGGATGAAGCTTAGGATTCATTCTATCATTATTTTGCCCCTAACTACTATTGATTCTAAATTTTCAAAGGGTTGATTACTCTCTCTCTTGACCTAATCACTTATCCCTAATTGATTAACCCTAACTGACTACGAAATTCCAGTGTTTGCAACCTCTTGATTCACAAAATCTACCTAATGTTTTCAACTAGTTCTTAAGTGATTTATTGAATAATTAGGTTTTCACACAAGATCTCTCTTTGTATGATTACCAATTTGATATTTGTGAGACTTATTAGGTCACTAACTTTGGTTACAAACCTAACTGGATTACTTTTGACTCACTCTCTCAATTTATTATCTAAGTATTAGCATTCCCAAACATCACAACACCAGAAAATCGAATTAAAATCAATAACAATCAAGTCACAAAACAACTCAAGAACAAATCCAAATATGAAAATTAGAGCATCCTAAACTTGAATAACATATTCAAATCCAAGTTACACATCAATTTTAATGAAATAAACTAAGGAAGAAAGAAAGAACTTGATTTTAACTCAAACTTGAAATCTAGAATTTCTGGATAGCTCTTCTTGCTCTTCCTTCTTGCTCTCTCAATTTGGAAGATGGTGGATGCCCTTTTTTGAGTGTTTATGTTCTTAGATAGTTCTTGAGGCTTCTAGGGTTCTTTCTGAGGCTTACCCACTTAATTTGGTTCCAAAAATAACCCCAAAACGTTAAAATTACAAAAAGAGTCGTATACTGAAAAGTTTAAATTCGTTGAAATAGATGTCTGCGCTTTTTGTCACGATCATGGCAAGATAAGTCACAATTATGGCCTGCTTCCATACTTCCAGTTATTCTCTCTTCTTTAATTTCCTATTTCCACACACTCAAATACACATCAAACCTCTAGAAACCTAAAATTAAGATCGAAATCATGCTCAAAACTATACAAACATTTAGAATATAAATAAACACTAATAATAACATAATTCTAAGCATATATACATGATAATTATCTAAGAAACAATCAAAAGCACACTTAAACATCTATCAAAATATAGTATAATTGACACCTATCAGCTGCAGTAATCCGAGGTAAGCAGAACTGTCATGTTTATTCTTGACAGCTAATGCATGTATGAATGTGATTTTGAACATCCTGAGCCATTCCTTTCCAGAAAAACATACTTTGTAATTTGTTTATTGTTGCTACTACACTTACGTGTCCTCCCACGGTGTCATCATAACTGACTCTGATGATTTGTTGTCGGAGTGCTTTGTTGGCACCCACCACTAAATGACCCTTCCACCTTAATAATATGTCCTTCCATTCATACACACCGGACTTCATGCTTTCAAACTTCAACTTCCTAATGATATCTTGAAAATGCATCTGTAGCTGCATTCTCCTTCCCACTATGATATTGAATTTCACATTCATAGCCGAGGAGTTTCAATAACCAAAACTGTTGGAAAAGAGTCGATAGACGTTGCTCTAACAGATATTTAAGACTCCAATGATCTGTTCTAACAATGAATGGTTTGCAGCTTAAATAATGATGCCAATACTTGATTGCCTTTATCACTGCCAAAAAATCTTTCTCGTAGGTAGATAATTCGTGTTGTCTTCTAGCGAACGATTTACTAAGAATGACAATAGGATGACCGTCTTGTTGTAATATAGCCCCAATCTCTTGTCCAATTGTGTCTACCTCCACCATAAAATTCTTCGAAAAATCCAACAGTGCCAACACCGGGGCTGACAGAATTGCTTCCTTCAATTTCTCAAAAGTTGCCTTATGCCCTAGTTGCCATTCCTAGTTAGATAGACGTTCTTTCTTTAGCAGTTCTGTCAATGGTTTAGCCATCATTCAGTGTCCTGTAACAAACCTCCAGTAGTACACCGCGATTCCTAGAAATCCTCTCAATTCTTTAATCCCCTTAAGTTCAGACCATTCTTCAATTGTTTTAACCTTTTAGCAATCAATTGTTACTCCCCCTTCTGAAATAGTGTAGCCCAAGTATTCGATTTGGCGAGCCCTAAACATGCACTTACTCCCTTTTAAAAATAGTTGGTTATCCCTTAATGTCTACATAGCCATCGAGATATACTCTACATGTAATTGCTACGATAAATTGTAAATTAAGATATCGTCAAAAAATACTAGAACAAAACGACACAAGTATGTTTTAAACAATTCAATTATTAGCCTCTGAAACTTTGAAGGAGCATTTGTCGAATCGAATGGCATGACTAGGAACTCATAATAGCCTTCGTGTGTTTTGAAGGCTATCTTTAAGATATCTTCGGGCTGCATCTGAATTTGATGGTACCAGAAATGCAAATCTAGTTTGGTGAACCAATTAGCTCCATGTAATTCGTCTAGCAACTCTTCAATGAGTGGTATAGGAAATTTGTCCTTAACTGTATGCTTGTTCAGCTTACGATAATCCATGCACATGCACCATAAGTTATCCTTCTTCTTAATGAGGACCACCAATGATGCATAAGGGTGGTAGCTGTGTGGGATGAATCATTGTTTCATGAGATCCTTTACCGACTATTCTATTACATCCTTTTGTGTTCTCGAGTAGCGATATGGACACACATTAATGGTTTCAACCCCTTCCTTCAAGATGATCTAATATTGTGCATATGGTCTGGTGGGAGGTGATTGGGTTCCTGGAAAACCACCCATATTCAGACAATACTGCATTGATCTCATTAAACACACTCCATTACTCATCCTGCATTCTCATCTATTGCAGTAGAAATTCAATGGGAATCATTAGTTGCATAATGAATAATTGTTCGCTTGTTACCCGTCATAAAATTTTCTAGAATTCCTTGCTAGAAATGACTTGAGACCTCACCTTTTGGGTTTCCCTGCAACGTCACTAGCCACCTTTCCTAGTTAAATGTCATTATTTGATCTCTAAAATTGCATAATACATCAATTAACCTGACCAACCACTGTATTCTAATACAACATCACATCCCCACAACGATAACACCAATGCATCGATAGTGAACTGTATCCCTTGCATAGTCCATACAAAATTCTTATAGTATTGGTGGCGTTCTCGCTATAGTGCGCCTCCCACTGTGATGGAGATCGATTCTATATTTTGAAGGTCGTAACCCCCTTCCTTATTACTAATGTATCCATAAAATTATGCGTACTATTTTTGTCGATCAGTATGTGAATTCTTCATCTCTGATGCATCCCCACTAGTCTTATTTTTTTAAACTCCATATCCCCTGATAGTTCTAACATAGCTTGCATTAAAACATTTGGAAAATCTTTTTTCTCGTATTCCTTCAAATTCTTCCTCTTCTCGTTCTAGAGATATTTTTCTCTGTCTTCTTCATTAAAAACCATGTTAAATTGTAACTATCTTTTCTTACACTTGTGGCCTAAGCTGTATTTCTCATCAAACCAAAAATAGAGACCCTTTGCTCCCTTATCGTTAAAATCCTTACTACTAATCTGTTTCAAAGGTTTAAAAGATCTTACTGATGATGAGCATAAGTTGAGGTTGGTGTGGGTAATATTCCTTTCATGTTTGAGCCTCTGTTTATACTTGTTGTTTACTGCACCCTTATGTTTGTGTTAAAATTTCCACCACTATTCATGTTCTTCGCTGTGTTGCCTCAGCTTATCATAGTATTTCTTACTGACATCACTATCACCTTCTGCTTCTGAGCTAATATATTCTCCTGATGCAAGGAGTGAGGTTCATATAATTTCACTTTTAAACCAATTTCGGGTTTGAGCCCCGTAACAAAAAGTTGACTAGATACCCTTCTAGTAATGAGAGTCTGTTTGAATGATGAACAAATTACACACAATAGTATATTGTTCCATTATGCTCAACTCCTTGAAATCTCCTAGTGAGTCGTCAAAGATCTCTGCATCAAACCTCTGTTTGAGAGCTTTAGTGAACTCATCCTAATCAATCATCTCTGTCTTATTATGATTTCTAACGTATAATTGATACCACTCCTGACCTCGTTCATCCATGTGCGGAACAACTACACTCATCTTTGTTTGTTTTGGAGTTTAATCTAGATGAAAAAGTTGGTCACAGCAACAGAGCCATAGCTTGAAATTTTCACTATCGAATGATGGAAACTCGATTTGAATCATCCTCATTGGTGTAACGTTTTCATCCCCTTCCTATCTCAATTGGCTATTCATGGGTATAGATTTTAATACTCCAATTTCTCCTGTTTGTTTCTGCAGATTTTGCAGAAGTATAGTCCTCAACTCCAACATCTATTTTTCTACCCTTTTTGTTTTGTTTTGAATCTCCGAGAGCATCCTCTCATTCCTGTCTTATGACTTTGAAAACGTCCTCTCGTGTCTATTTTGTAATTCCAAGAGCATTTTCTCATTCCTAATTTACTCTTCCATCAAACTCTTCAAGTTTTCTTCAAACCTTCGCATCTCTGGGCCTTTAGTGCCTTCCGCCATAATTGTTTCCCAGATTTGACTACTCTGATACCAATTGTTGAGAGAATTTTTGAAATAACAAAATTGGGAACGTAAATTTTGTTGTAATATTGTTAGTATAACAAGGAGAAGAACATCAACGAGAGAGGAGTACATGGAATCACAGAAGATAAGAGAGAAGGACACAACTTCATTTCTGTTTTTACATGTTGACATAGCCGTTAAAGATCAACTTAAATACGCGCAATACTCTATTTAGTAAGTGCTAGTATAGAATTACAACCTTGAGTTTTTATTTAAATGTTTGGTATAGTATTAGTGATCAACGTCAAAAGAAATTTTGTTGCTTCCCACGTCACTGTTGTCATCTTCGCTCATCTCTGTAACATAAGCTTTAATGTTGTGTTGAAAGTTGAAAAAACAGCTCATCGCATTCACATGACCACATTATTCTCATTGCATCATATTGTCCTCCTCTTTGTTTTTGTTTTGGGTTCGTGATTTTTAAACTATTCACATTTATTGTTGTAATACTGGTTTTATTCCTATGTTAAAACTATGAATGTTGCTTGTAAATTCCTATGTTAAATCATAGTTTATTTTCATTAGAAAGAGAATGAATTGTAAGTTTTATGTTCTTATTTGATATGTAAAAAAATGACATTATGAGCATACGCAAATCAAAATGAGGAAGTGGAGATTCACCGATGAAAAAAATATTAAGATCTTCGGTCTAGAGAAGTTTGATTGACTTAAAGGATACTTTTGTGTCAAGGGCAGTAGTAACCAATTATAAGCAACAAATGAAGAGTCAGGATGAAAGGGAAGTCTTATGTTAAGGAAAGGAATCATGTAAGAAGTATATTGAAAACTTCTTATTTGAGTATACATAAAAAAGATTTAATGGCACTATAACCTCTGCATCATAGATTATAAATTGATTTTCATTGTATGCAGTACTTAAAATAGCCTTTAGTTTAAATTCATGTAGCTGAAATGATGGCAAATTTACCTTATTATGCTAATGTTGTAGCAACAGAGGCTATTAAGTAGGGATTTAGTGTGGATCTTAGGAAGTGTGATATAGTCTAATGTGATTCATATATTGTTATAGATAAAGGAAGGAACTTATTTGAACTTGAAAAAGGAGTATGGAAAAGATAAAGAGTTATGTTTCTACTATTCTGGTGTTGCAATAGGGTTAAATCTTTGGTTCCTCTCTAATGTTTGTATGTTACTTGATGTTGTTAACCAATTGAGTCATCTAGGATAAAACTTTAACCTGTTCAAGAAAAAGGTTATTGTTCCATGCTTTGTTGCAAGTACTTCCAATTTTCAATTGCAGCACTTTGATTGTCCTATTGGGTCTGTTTTTATCTAATCATAGTATATCTTCCATACATTTAAAAAGTATAGAAAAAAATAAGAACTGATACTTTTGACTACTACTGATGGAAATAACAATTGAAATAGAATTTGAATTTGAATTTCTTGCAATAAAAAAACTTACGAAATTTTAGTTTCTAAGACATATCTTGATACAAGAGTATATTTCCCCTTCCTGATCTATGTATATAAAAGCTGTAACAAGAACTTTTTAAATCTGGTGCTCATGAATATGGAAAGGATTCTTAGAAATGCTTGTTTCTATGTAACTTCCCTGACCCAAATAATGGAGATTTCATTCCTTTCATATGTTGCTAGTCTGACTATAAATCAGATCACATATAAAAGGATTTGTTTATGTTGAATTAGTACACAAAAAATTTTAGTTTCCATAGCTTTTTACCTTTGCATTATTATTTTGTTTTTACAGATATAAATGGAGAGAAGTTCAAGTACGCTTAAGAATTCAACCATCTTCAAGAAAATAAGATGATCTAACTTTGACTTATAAGAGATTGATTATTTGTATAAAAAACTATACAATATGTTTGTGTTATGACAAGCACTTGAAAAGTGGAAGAATCACCAAATTAAAGAAACTTTTAGTTCAAATCAAAGGTGACGTGGAACCTTGTAAAAAAGTTAGTTATGGTGTAAAATGACGTGTGAAAATTTTACTTAAAGAGTATAATGATGAGAAAGAAAAAGTCAAGACTGAACTATGAAATTTGAATTGGAATTTCATTTTGCATCGATGGGGAGATGTTGACAACACTAAAGTTAATATTGTTACATGCTATAACTTTTTTTATTCCATGAACAATTCTTAGATCTCAACCTTCTTTTTATTGTGCATTACACTTCAATGAAATAGTTTATAATGCAAAAATGACAATGATTGAATGTTAGTATGGTGTAATACTACCCAATCTTATCATTATTAGCCTATAGTAGATGCGATTCCCTTTGTTGGTTTAGGATTTAAAACTCCTTCAATTGATAACTATAAAGAAAATTTTCTAGGCAAATTTATTAGTAGAAAAAGAAAAAATATTTGAGTGAAATAAAGACTTGGGAATTTTTAGGCATTCAATTACATGTAATCATTGGACAAATAAAAAACTTGAGTCTATTACAACTTTTTTGGTTTTTTCTAAGGGATGGACATTTTTGAAATCAATTGATATTTTAGATCTTATAAGAAATATTGATACTTTATTGGACATATTTAATAAAATTGTTAATGAAATTCAGTTTGAAAATATTATACTATTCACTGTTGACAATGATGTTACATATAAAGCAATTAGGAAGAAGTTGCAAATCAAGTATAGTTCTTTCTATTGGACTACTTATGCTGCATATTGTAGTAGCATAATGTTGAAGATAGTAGATACTTTTTTCAAAAGGTATGAAATTCCCTATAATATTTTCTAAAAAAATATAAGTTAGTATTTAGCACCACGTAACACTTTAATGTTCCTAAATGGTACTGATATCACCCTAAATCTTAAAAATGTTAAGGTTTTAACAATCTCTAATATTTAGATTATCAATTTAGCCTATGTGGTGTCATAAATTGGCAATATGGACCAATTGGATGTTAACATAATGTTAAAAATGATTTCACTAAACATTTGTTGAATCACGACCATAAGTCCTCAAGGGGACCATGCACGACCGTGAGCCAACCATGCATGCCCGTGAAATCTTGCCAACTCACTCGAAAGCCTTATTTTCAGTATAAATACATCATTATGATGACAAAAAATGTATGAAAGGTAGAGGAAACGTTTTAGAGGTTTCAGGAGAATGAAGAGGGGCAGAACTCGTTCACTTGGGAGAACCAGGAGGGATAGGCTTTTCTGACCCAGTTCAGAGGTGATATAGATATCGAAGAACCCAGTTAAGCATTTCTTTTATTGTGTTTGTTGTTCTTTCTCTCTTAAGGATTGATTATGTTATCCTATGTCTGTTGTTAGGGAGTTGTGTAAGAATGATTGAATGCTCTATTTGATTGTATAAACACTTTGCTAGAATTTCAATATAATCTGTAACTGTTACATTGAGATTCATTTGTGGCAATCAGTGGTTTTTAATCACTAAGGATAACATAAACTAGGTTAAATGATCCGAGCTTGTGTGGTTATTTTCTTGATTAATCTATTTTCCTAACTCATAATGCAACTGTCCAATTAAATTCAGAGAGCTTGTTCTAGATTGTTTGATAGCTAGGTTTAATTAACGAGCTCTTCTTAATTAAACATGACCTGAGGGAAAACCACAGTTAATAGAGCTTATTATTAACCTACGATTAATAGTTGCTAGGAAAGGTAAGAGAAAAACAATTTAATAAAGCATGTTTAATTAAGTGTTGGTAGAGATAGAACTTATGACCGAGTCCCTAACGAATTCATCACTTTCATCATTCTTTAATGCTCTCTTTAATTTATTTTCATTAGTTTAGTTTTCTTTCTTATTTGAAAATCAACAAAACCCCATATAACCTAAATACCAATTATTTTCATTTCAAAAGCTAACTGAACACTCTCTGTAAGATCGACCTAAACTCATCATTGTTATAGTTATAGGTTTAGTTATTTTGAGTAGTGTTATGACATGCTACGTTCGAGGGAATTCGACAAGGAGATCCCATCTCTCGTTATATCTTTAAATTTATCATGGAGGTTTTCCACAAGATACTTCTGAGGGTGATTGAAAGGACAAAAGGATTCAAATACCACTCTAAATGTAGGAAACTTGAACTCACCAACCTTTGGTTTGCAGACGATATTATTCTGCTCTCCAAAGTAAACTCTAATTCTACATTTGCTTTAATGAAAGCTCTAAAGAGCTTCCACAGATTATTTGGACTACTAGTGAATTGTTCCAAACCAGTATCTATCTTTCCAACAGCTTCTAACAGGTACCCAATGCTATCTTCCATCACAGGTTGCAATCAATGGGATCTCCTAATGAGGTATCTCGGCATTCCAATCACATCTTATAATGTAAGCATAAAGGATTTCACTTGTCTCTTAAATAAAATCAATTCCAGAATTTCCTCTTAGATCTCTAAACATATATCAGCAGATGGAAGAGCATAACTAATTGCCTCCACTTTAAATTCAATTATCACATATTGAGTTGCTCATCTAGCTAAATAAATTTCCATAGTCCAGCGTCATTGAGAGATCCAATAGAATCAAGATGATATGGAGTGTAGTTTGCATTCCCAAAATTGAAGGAGTTCTTGGCATTAGCTCCCTCAAAATCATAAAATAGTCCTACTCACTAAGCGGTTATAAAGACTCATGACTAATAAACAATCACTCTGGTGTAAGTGGATTCATACCTATTTCATTAAAAACAGAGGCATTTGGTCCTTAGATGTAAGACACTATCCCTCCTCTACTTTATGTTGAGAGATAGATTCAATGTTGATTTATTGCACTAGTGGGAAATGGGAATCCATTAGCTTTTGGCAAGACAATTGGTTATCTTTAGGCTAGGTGGTTGAATAGGGATATCTTCCAATAGTCACCACTTTCCAGCTCCCTTCTAAATGAGATTTCTCATAATTTTATTAGTGTTGATGAGGATAGATACATCTAGAAACCCACAAATTATGGAAAGTTTACCAACCAATTTTCCAAAAAAACTAATGGTCAATGATCTTGTTCTTTTGCCTTGGAAAAAAGTAGTCTGGTCTAGCTACCTTATCCCTTGATCCCCTATCATCCTATGGCTTGCAATAAAGAACAAGCTACCAATTGTTAACAAACTTGCTAGATTCTTAAATCTCACCAAATGGTGCTCACTTTATAGAGAGGCAGAAGAAAATGTTAATCATCTATTCTTTAGTGCAAGTTCACCAGTGACATCTGGAAAGCACTTATAAGAAAATGTTTGATTTCTGAGGAATTAATCAATTTGAACAACATTAAAAATTGCTACTTAACCAAAAAATATCCTAACAAAATTGCACAAAGGTGCTTATGGTTGGTCCTTTCTTCTATAGTCATTGAAACTTGGGATGAGAGAAACAATTGAATCTTTCAAGATAAAAGTCTTTCTAAGGAAAAATTCTATAGTCAACTCATTCAGCATATCAGACTTCAAATCAACATACATAAGCATATATTTCAAGATAAGTAATAACTCCTTTCCTTTTGGAATGTCTAGTTTCCTTTTATTTTAAGCTCTAAATTGTAATCCTTTATAGTTAATAGTAGTTTTTTCAGCACGGCATTTTGACTTGTACATCTATAATGCCTTTTAAGGCTTAATTCAATTCTTCTTTTAAAAAAAAGTTTCAAATAATTCATTTTTGTTATTAGTATCATCACAATTAACCTTAAAATAGAAAAAAACTAGTTATATCTCTTTAATACTTTATTTTCATTGAAAAGTCTACCTATTACTGTTATGATAATCAATTGTCCCCTCAATTCATCTACAAGCAAAGTGGAAATTTTACTTTTATGTCATTAAACATGTTGGAAGATTAGTTTGATTGCAAAACTGGCATTACATGCCTTTCAATCTAAAAGAAATAGTGTTACGTAAACTTAGATTAATAAAGTTCTAATTAAATTAAAGATTATGTTTATATGAGAGTTAGTTAAATAATTTTTATATGTTTAAATATTATGAACCATTAATGTCAAATTTAAATTTTGATAAAATATTAAATACTAAAATATACCTATTACTTAACTCAAAAAAGTAAGAGTTAAAACATAAACAAAAATAAAGAAACACTTCATCTTATTCAGTGAGCAGGTATCCCTAATATCCAAATTGTCAAAGAAAAAACAAAATAATAAATAGAAAATTTCCTGTATAATTTGAGATGCACATTAGAAAAAGTAAAGGCCAATCAAATTTCAAACAAGGCTAAGGTGGCTCCTAGTTGATGGTTGACAGTCTTCACTTTATATTCTATCGTACAAACCATAAGCCAATTGAATACTATAAAAAGATATTATAAATTACATAAACAAGTTGATAAGGCAGCCAATAAGCCAACTGTCGGTAGCGGCTCATATGACAAGTGGACCCTTCTTTTATTTTTTTACGCAAATTAAACACGCTAGAGTATCTATCATTAATTTAGATCCTTGTTTTCTCTTTAACCCGCTAGATATTTACAATGTTACTCTTTTATGAATATAGTTATAAGTCCTATCTTTAATTCTTAAGCTCTTCATATTTTAACTATTATAAAAGATATTACGTTCTTATTGTGTTCCCAAAAGTTTTACTAAATTTTCATAAACAAGCTTTCAACTTTGAACAAAAATAAAATTTTATTTCATAAATCATTTTCATCACTATTTTTATCATTTTTATTGTATTTGAAATTTAATAATATTATACCAAGTTTAAAATTTGATGAATTTGAAACTTTATAAAGAATATATTAAAACTATATCAAAAAAGATGATTTCTATACAATAAATTGCATAATTTAATGATTTTTGTTTCTTTATTATTAATGACACCCACAATAATTACTCGTAAAATTCATTTACTTTTATATTAAGGAATTAGGAGCTTTTTCGAAACATTGAGAATTGAATCTCCTTAGGCGGAGTTATATTGATGGAAAATGTGTAGTTTGTTTCAAAAGCATAAAGAAGTCGGTCCTTTAAGACATTATGTAAAAAGTTAGTACTTCAAGACATTATGTAAACTTGGTATTTTATCTACATTTTATAACTCTCCATATAAGTACCATTGAGTGTCCAGCCCTATTTTAAGACTTACGATGATCGTAGACACTTTTATGTCTTGTGGAGATGACAAAGAAGTGAAATCAAAGGGATGAAGCTCTTTTAGGAGGAGAGACGGTCATGTAGGGTGTTACACGCTCGTATCCTTAACTTACACGGCTATGTATATCAACTGTGTAAGCACACATGCCTCCGTGTAAGTCTCTGTATCCGTGTGAAGAAGAATGTAAAGAGCGAAGACATACATGATCGTATACACACCCATGTCCATGACATACAAAACTATGTGTGACAACTGTTTCTCTCTTTGTGATCATAAACACCTGCGAGTAAGACAATGTTGAATAAACACGGTCACTTATACAATCGTGTATGTGACCGTGTACGGTATAGAAAAGCCTATTTCGTAATATGAGAGAAAAATAAGTAGGTTTTGTATAAGAGTGCAACTATAGCATTCAAAAGTAAGGAAAATCGTAGAGAGGGCAAGTAGTGTAGTATTCTTATCCCTTTTTATTTTCTTTAGGATTGGTAAGAGTGTCTATTTATTGTTGCATTAACGTTGGTCTCAATCCTGAAACTTTGAAGACAACTTTTTATGGGGCGAGAGATCAAACTTTGTAAATCCTTATTTTGAGTTTAGTGGATTTGTTTATCAGTTTGGCATATAACTTTCCCTCTACACTGGAGGGTTTTCCACATAATTTGTTTCACTATTAAGTCTCTTATTTTCATACTAATTTGATGGTTGAAGCTGAAGAGTATTTTAGTTGTTCATATTTGGTTGATCTTTTACAGAGTATGTTACAATCTCCTTATAAGTGGTTTCAGAGCCATCATGATGGAAGGTGGAAATAGCTCTATGGTCAAGTTGATGTCAACAAACTACTATATTTAGAAGCCTATAATGGAGGATATTCTATATTGCAAGGATCTTTTTAATCCTCTTGAAATGGACAAAGGTGTTAAGGACGATGTTTCTGTTAGAGTAGTGCTCTAAAGGCAATCACTTTTAGTACTTTTGTACAAATTTTATTTTGATTAATAAATCAAAAGGCATTTTTCATTGATTTGATATTCATTTATGTATGAATTGATATTGATCTTAAATCGAATCAATGAAGTCCATGATAAAAACATAGCATGAAGGAAATCGTGATGAGATCATGATATTGAGATTCCTATCATGTGCAATTATGTTAATATGTAAATAATCCCTAGTCATAGGATTAATAAGATAGGACATTATTAATCTGGAAAGACTAGCACATATTATACTCCTTGATTTGATCAAGCAGTGGATCTCATAAACTGTAAGCATGAGATGTTTAGATTTAATATGTGGATGCTTACTAAGGGTAGTAAGTACATCGGATGACCCACTATAAGATTATCATATAGATGATCTATCGAATATCAATGATTAATCTCATCATAGCAATGGCGCAAATATCCTTAGACTTGAGGTATTCAAGGATATCTTGGATATAAATCCTTTGCTTTGACACCATTCTTTGTTACCATAAGACGAGGTCGCTTCTAGGGTGGTGATTGGGTACGACTATTTATGTTCGAAGATAATTGGGTAGCCAATAAAGGATTCACCACTCCTAATTGAAGGAGATGATACCCATGGCCTCTTGTTGGGGTCATTACTCGGGAGTCTCTGGCCAAAGCAGGTATTTGTCATGAAGAGGGTCTTCAATGACACATATGAGTAATAAGATCCCAGAACAAGACCTAACATCACTTGGACTAGATGTGACGTAGTCAGTCTAGTGGGAGTTAACACATATCCCGTACTCCGAACTAAGTGGGGTATAGTATGGTAAAAGTACGAATTGCATGGTAATTGTCTATGGAAAAGTTCATAAGTTGGATAATTAACTATCAAAGAGTTTGTGTGTTAATCCACGTATATTCCAGCAAATAGGCATCATGACGTGTTTAAATTAAGAGTTAATTCAAGTGCCTAAAATAGTCAGGAACTTAAGGGTCACATGCATAAAAGATCGGATGAAAAAAAAGTATGTGTGGCCTATTTTAAGTAGGCCACGATCATGCATCATAGGGCCACGATTGTGGCCTAAGGAGAGACATGACACGATCGTGGCCAGTAAGGCCACAATCGTGATAGAGGCCCCGAAATAATATATAAGTGAGTTATTCACTTATGTATACGAATAACTTTCACTTCTTACTCACTTAAGTGATAGAGAAAGGGTTCTAGAAGTGTTCTAGATAGAGTGAGAAGAGTTCTTGAGTTATCTTCATGCAATTTATGCAAATGTTGTATAAATCAACATGCTCACATGATAACCATGATCTATCTTTTATCATATTGAACATCTACTTGAATTTATCAATTTTGGTATTCTAAAACCCTTACACATTGTTTCATCTTCCTTGTTTGCATGTTCTTGGGTAATCAAGAAAGGTTTTGGTGTTTGTAACAACCCAAACAAAGAAACAAGAAAGGAGCATATACACAAGGTAAAAAGTTTTGTTATTTCATGTTCTTTACATATACTTGCATACATGTGAGATTATGTGGTTTCTGGGTTGTCATGGTGTCGGAATCTTGATTCTGATACTTCCACTTCATTTGCATGCATGTGATGCATGCAACCATGGCTAACCCGACAGTGGTATTAGAGCTTGTTTGTGCATGTAATAGATGATGTATTGAACATGTGCAAAGTGTTTGCTAGGTTATGACTGACTTGCATGTTGTTTTGGAAAAATTCTTGTAAATTCTAGAAATTTTTTCTGTTTTTATTTTTAAAAATGTTTATAAGATGTCATATTATGTTTTTGTAAAAGGATATTGTAATTGAAGGTCATTTGCTATTTTATTTAAAATTTATATCCAAACTGTTCATATGTTGATTCCTGGGATTTTCTGAAAAACTGATTGCATGTGCTGAATTTGAAAATTTTGTATTAATTCTAGAAAATTTATTTTTCTGTTTTTATTTCACTAAAATGTTTATAAGATGTTCTATTGTGTTTTTGTAAAATAAAAATGCAATTTATTGTCATTTTCTATTTTATTACAACTTTAGTGTCAGCTTGATGCATGTATGAAGTTCTGGAAATTCTAGAAATGTGATGAACATGCATGCATAAAAAAATTCATATTAATATTTTTTAAAAATTGGTTTTATAAATTTTATGCATTCACATGCAAGATGAGATGTTTCCACCTGTATGAGATGCAAGACACTTGTTGTTAAAGTGGTTATCTTATGCATGCATGATGTAATGTTTGTCTAGTGTTAGAAGTAATGTGACAAGT
>JAOQMS010000178.1:14205421-14218143 GCA_027563885.1 Erythroxylum longipes
CTTTGATGAATGGAGCATGTTTGATGATAGTTAAGAGTTAGATGTTCATGATATGAGGATGGGTATATGCTAAAAACATGGATGAGAAATGGGGATAGATTCATGCCTCGCTTGTGTTTTGATGGATAATAGATTAGGGAATGACATAATGTTGGATTGAGTGAGTGAATGGTGTATAAAGTGAGCTGGAAATGTGTTAGATATAGTGGTTCAACTGAACATGCGTCGGTTTTCTTGATATATCTTGATTTACAGATATCTAAATAGGATTATTGTTGATTTATATTAAACTAGAGATGAGTGGCTACAATTTTTATGAAGAAATCGAGTTTGAATTTTGGCTTTAAGAGTGTTGAAAATTGCCTTGAAGTTGAGTTTTAGAATTTGTCTGTATTTCTAAATAGTAGAGAGTAAATTGTGCATAACTTGCATTATATTGATACAAATTGTGTGACCTTAGGCTCTTTAGAAATTAGGACATAGATATATAATTGTTCAGAATAAGGTATTGCCAAAAAACCTCATTGCCTCGGTCAAAATGGTCATACAATACGAATCTGAAAAATAGAGTTGGAAAAGCTAGAAAATGAGTTCTGTTTACTGCTTTCTGTGGAAGTTCACTGTGGTCAACTTATTGATTTCCTCTTGGGAAAAGTTCTTCACGGAGAACTTGCAAAATTTTTCCGCGACCAACTTGCAAAAGTTCGTCGCAGCCAACTCCTTTCTTCGCCGCGGCCAACTTTCCTGCACAACTTAAATATGTTTCAGTATTTAAATTGTTCTGTAGTTATCCGAATGGAGTGATTCTTAAGTTGGAGTAAACTAGAGACATAGGCCTACAAATTGTCTCAAGAAGTCAAATTTTGATTCTTTATCTAAAATATTTAATTTCAGGATGGAAGTTGTATATAATACACTGTTTTTGAATGTGAGCAACTCGATAATCTTGCAGGTATATCTTCCAAATTACTGAACCAAATTGAGAAATCTTGGTGTCATTAGAAACTTAAGAGATAGAAGAACAATTTTCTAGAAGAAAGTATCCTTAAATGACTTCATTTTCTTTGTCAAAAAGAACTTGGAAATTTGACCCAAAAGTGTGTTTTAGGAAAAATCTGAATTGAAGAAATGAGTTATGAATTATGATTTCTATGGTTTTATTTGAGGTATAAACCCTAAGTACAAATTTTGCTTAGGTGAGTTTTGATATAAGACTGATAATGGGATGAAAATAATGGAAAGATACCCGAGATTTTCATTGACCACGCATTGTACATAGTCCATATACACATTTGTGCATCAATGAATACCTGAGATTGTGCAATTATTAATGTGTATGCAACGTGTGTATTGAATAATACTGATGTGCAGGATAAAATGTCCACACCGAGATTTTCTAGATCTGGGAAGCAAATGCTAATCTGAAGCATATTGTGAGTAACCTAGACGGTTTCTCTCAATTTTTGTTTGCTTAAATGCTGTTATGAATGATAAATGAATGTGAATTGAATTGTGTTGAATTCCGGATAAAAGGTCCGGTGATTGTGAAATGTGGGATATATGTTGAAGTGCCGCTTGAATGTGAATGTGAAGAACTAAATGTGTTATGATATGATTGATTGAAAATGTGAGATGCATTCCATACATGAATGCATGATCAGATAATGAGAGTTGTGACCAGAGTAGCCACCGATCAGAGCTTAAAGCTTAACGAGTGAAAAGAGCCTCGAGCTCATAAAGTGATTAAGAGCCTAAAGCTCACTATGTAAAATGAGCCCTGTATCCTCATCGGATAAGAGACAGTTAGTAATGAGCCCGGTATCCAAAATGGATACGGGATAGGTCAAGCACTCGGTCACAACAACGTAACAATTGGAAAGTAGTCTCATGAATATTCCATATGCATTTTGTTAAGTATGGTTGATTGATTGAAATACATAATTGCCTATGTTTAAGTGAAAATGTGATACATGATCAATTATGAGAAAATGTGATTATTTGTTATGTGAAATGATGTGATGCATGAATTGAGTTAACCATCGATGATGGTTAGCTCATCTGAGTTCGCAAAACTCACCCAAAATTTTCAATATTTTTCACGCTTGAAAGAGTTACCCCATTAGGCTAATGGGAGTACAGACACTACATTCAAGTAAGAGATAGAGGTCGGGATCAATTCGTATCTGTATTTGTATTTTCTTATTTTTGTACCGAATTGAGCCTTCCGCAATTATGTAACATGTATATTTGAATATGTCTATTTTATAATAACTTTCCATAGTAGAAAAATTTGTAAATGAGATTGATTTTGAGTGTAATATTAATAAATGTGATTTTGATGTTATGACAGAAAAGAAGGGACCTAATTTTGATTATTGATATTTGGCATATGTGTGCATTGTTAAAAAAAAGTGTAATGAGTTCGATTATTGATTGTTCTACTATGCCACTCTTGTACGTTCTCGGACATCACTCAGGATGTCGGGTACGTGTCCTGCGAGAGTGGGTGTTACACTTACCCACCTCCATCAACGTTAAAACTTTGTCCTCATTTTCACTTGTTATTTCCATTTTATGGTCTTCTTCATTTTCCACTAAAAACCTAACCTGCCCCACCTCTATATTGATGATCGTGTGATCTGTGGAAAGCTAGGGTTCATATGATTTTGAAGAGGTTGGTGTTTTATCAAGTAAGTTATACTTTGATCTTCATGGGTAGTTGTAAATGAATCAAATATGATGAATGATTTGAGATTTTATGACCATGATCCTGAAGTTTCATATATACTTTAACATGGGTGAAAAACTAAAGAGATTTATGTTCTAAATTTTAGTTTGTTAATGTTATTCATGAGTTGTTTAATAAAAAGCATTTATGATGATAGATTAAGGGATGAATGATTATGAAAAAGAAGTTGAAGTGTCATAATACGTGGATAATGAAGTAAGCATAATTATGGCTTGTTTTGTTTTATAATGAGTGATAAATTATGAGTTGTGCTAGTGTTGCGTAGGGTGATTAATGATGAAAGTGGTGATTGAATGAACAGAAGTGTTTATGTCATATTTTTATGTTGATAAAAATGTAAGAAATTGATGAATAAATGTATGTATTGTGTTCTTAATTAGATAGTATAGAAACTATGAGTTACAAGTTGTTATGAGAGGAAATAGGTTGAGTTTGAAAGCTAAATAAAAGGATTAGTATGGTGTCTTGAAATGAGGTAAATTAAGGTGATAATTTAGAAGTGAAATGAAGGTGATATTGAAGTTGAACATATGCAGAAAGTTGATGATGAATGTATATGTATAAATGTTCTGTTTTTTGTGTTTATGATCAACCATGGATTATGATTTTGTTTGTGATTGATGTTAAATTGAAATGAAGCTAAGAACAAATAGGAAAATGAAGTAGAAATGATTATTTTGGCATGAGATGTCTTGAGTATAACAAGGAGAAAGTTAGAAATACATGCAAGATAGGATTTCATTAATGAATGAGATTAAGTAAAAGATGATAAACCAAATGAGTTAAGTTTTATGGATTTTAATGCAACTAATTTGGTGGTTGAATTAGCATGTAATGAAATTTCATAAATGGATGTTAATACTGGAAAATTTGGAGTGAAATTGTTGTTAATATATGTGTTGAATTCATGTGAATGAAGGAAGAAATTGCAGGGCACGATCGTGGCCTGACAAAAATATGGTTATATCATGATCATGGCCCTTACCTCACAATCATGGTTGGGCAAGAATATGGTTCTGTCACGATCATGGCTAGTCCTATGAGTTTCTGTCACGAACGTGAAAGGGACATTACGATCGTGAGCAGACATATAGAGAAAAAGGGTTGTCTTTTGAGTGATGGTTGAACCAACTAATGTTAAGGTACTTCCTTATGATGTATTTAGGCTTGAATGAGATCTTAAATGAACCTAGTTGATGATGGGTTAGGTGATTAAAGTGCATTAGGTATTAAAGAATGATTGAAAGATGATTTTAAATGATTATACGATGTGAATTAATGAAATATACCCGAGATTGTCATTTAGCATACATTATATATAACACATATACATATGTGTATGAATGAATATTAATGTGATTGCGTAACTAAATAATGTGTAAATGTGTATGTGTTGAATTATATAGAAGAGAAATTAGAACGAACGCATCTAGATATTGCTTGGACATCGAGGCAATAGCTATCTGGAACATACTATGAGTAACCTAGATGGTCTCACATGTTTAATTGTTTGTTTTAATTTCTATATTGAATTATGATGTGAAGTGAAATTGTTGATTCCAATTATAAAATGTACGAGGTGTTTGATGCATGAAAAACATATTGGAAGTGCTCATTGTATGTGAATTTGTTAGAAATAAGTGCACTCAACTTGATTGAGAATGTTGGATCAAGGTCCGATGATAAATGTGAATATGAAAAATTGAGCACAAGTGATTGACTGAATATATGTGATGCATTTCATTACATGAATACATGATAAGATAACGGCAGTTGTGACTGAAGTCGCCAGAGAAAAAGAGCATAAAGCTTATAATGTACTAAGAGCCTCTGGCTTACTATGTATAATTAGCCCAATATCTCTAATGGATATGGGATAGTTATTAATGAGCCCGATATCCACAATGGATATAGGACAATGAAAAAGGCACTCGGTCATAACAACGTAACAATTAGAAAATGAGTCTCAAGAGCATTGCATATACATTTGATGTGTAAGTTTAAATGATTAAAATGTACTGTTTGAATTGTTTTGAATGAGAAACGTGAAATAAGTGAATAAGGTGATGTATGGTGTTATATGATAATAATGAAGTAAGGTGAATTATACATGAATTGTTGTGTTATGTGCTATGAGTGAGCCATCGATGATAGGAAGCTCACTGAGTTCGCAAAACTGATCAAAATTGCAACGTTGACTTTTCAGGTATGAGGGAGGGGACTTAGCTTCTAAGACAACTTAGAAGAAACCTAGTACTGCTTTTGGATAGAAGAAATAGCTCAAAGTTCGATCAGCTGAGACTGAAGGATATAGATAGATTTTTTTTATAATTCCTCTTTCATGTAGAATATGTATAGGAGCAGTAGAATCTTATAGTTTTGATGTTGTATATATATGGATCATATTGTGTAATGCTACAATGTACGTTTTGTTCTATGAAATGAAATGAGGAATCGATTTTTTAAGATATTGTGTTATTTGTGTTTTAAATTATTATGCCATGTTAAGTGAATGTGATTGCTCTAGCGCACTGCTTCCACCGGGCATGTACTATAATATCTGATGGACGTATGGGCACAAATGTTTGATGGTAGTGGGGTGCTACAATTCTTTGTATTAGACCATGGTTTGGCATCCATAGGGGTATATAGGAACATTAGACATGAAATATCATGAGAAATGTGAATAGTAATTGAATTTATTATCTATTATAGGTCATCCGCCATAGGTGACCAAGTGGGACAATTAGCTGACCTAGAATCTGTAAGAGCCAATTGAAAGTCTTTTATATCTCGACCTGAGAGAATGCCTTCGAGAATTCCCAAGAGAAGGGAAAGAAGGTATGATAAACTATGAAAGCATGGAGCTGTGGACTTCTATGGAAGTACATAGAGAACAGAAGCTGATCAAATGTACTGCCATTCAGAAAATAAGTTCAACTACACAGTTTCCTGATTGCAAGGCTCATCATATCAATGGTAGAAAACTACTCTTGGAAGTACCTCTAGGCCTTGTAACTTGAAGTGGGAAGACTTTCTGAAGGTCTTCAAGGAAAACTATAGGCCCAAGGTATGCTACTGTCTTAATTCCTACAGAGGAAGACAAGTGTAGGAGGTTCGAAGATGGTCTGAATATGGAAATTCGGACAAGCCTAGCTATTACTAACTTGAGCAGTTTCTCTGAGTTGATAGTAACCTCGATCCAAATAGAGCAACTGTTGAGAGATGATCAAGGGGAATACAGAAAAGAGTTTAGGATGAAAAGGCCTAGTGAATCTCATAGTGGTTTTGGAAGAAGATTTATTAAGCGCCAGAACAGATCTTTTCGACCACCAGCTAGATCAAGACATTCAATATTCAAACAGAAGGGTAGCTTTATGCAGTCTAGTAGTGGAAGAGGTGAAGTATTGGGATAGTTACCAAATTGTGAACATTATGGGAAGCAGTACGGTGGTGAATGATGGGAACTATCTGGAGCTTGCCTTCGATACGGCTCATTTGATCATCAGAGCAGAGATTGTTCTATTGTTTATGGAGCATAATCTATAAGGAGAGGAGGAGTGGTAACTAAAAAAATTGTCTAGCAGAGCCAAGCTAGTGGATCTAGATAGAGAGGCCGTGGTAGAGGCAGAATGAATTCTGGGAGTCCTACTGTCAGGATTGAGGTGTGGAGCAATCAACTGCAATCTTAGGCCAAAGTTTATGTAATGACTAGACAACAGGCTTATAATTCTCCATATGTCGTTGTAGATGTGTTAAATATTTTTACATTTAAAGCATTTGCATTGCTATATCCTAGATCTACACATTCTTTTATCGCATCGTATCTGGAAGCTAGGTTGTATTGTGATAGAGAACTATTGAAATATAGATTAAAGGTTAGTACACTGATAGGTAGTACTACAGTAATTGGTGAAGTTTGTAATAAGTTTATAATTCGGATAGATCAGGCTGAATTAGAGGTAGATTTGATTGTATTACAGTCAAAGGGAGACAGATATTATTCTAGGTATAGATTGGCTCACTCCTCATAGGGTTATCATAAACTGCTATACTAGGGAGGTGATACTAGAATCCCCTAATCAACCAAGAGCAGTATTCCAAGGTATTAGTTAAGCAGTGCTAGCCAGACTGATCTCATTTGTGAGCACTTTGAGGCTAACATTTACTGGGTATAATTGATTTATAAAGTGATTATGATGTGAATTGTGGATTATATGTCTTGAAAAACTGATTTGATGAGCATAAATGTAGCAACCCAATCTTATAGGGCATATTCTCAAACCTATCGTCCGCATTCGAGAACATACTCTACGAGGGTGGCATACTAGGATAGTCAGTCAAACTCATTGTAAAAAATTTCATGCAGCACAGCATTTTTTTAAAACAAAGAATCATTCTTGGCCCATTTTATTCAAAAACATTTTCAGTTGCAAATGTTACAACAATTAACACATCAATATATATTCCAATAATCAACTAGGACCAATACAAAACATTTCCAATCATACAGTCATTACACTTTTCAATTCACATAAATGCTATACAATATTTTCATAATACAATTTTAAAATACAAAAGAAAGACTATAGACATATGGAGACACAACTGATCCTGACCTTTAACTCTTATCCGAATGCAATGGTTAGTCTTCAGTTGGTCGAACTGGTAACTCCTCTGAGCCTGAAAAACATATTGCAAATTTGGGGTGAGTTTTGCGAACTTAGTGAGTGAACCATCATCAATGTGCTCACCCATTTCAGGACATAATATTACAAGCAATAACCAGGTTCACATGTATATCATATTATTCAGAATCAGTTCTTATTTGACACATTCTCCCATTGTGTATACCATCTCACAATATTTACATATTTCGATAAACACATTATGAATACAAACGTTCATATAATCATTTCAGAATAATCTAATCATTCATCTCATCAACATGTATACAAATGTTGCACATCATTGTGTCAACACAATTTAATAACTTTTCACAACTATTCACATGATATATGTAAAGATATATATGCAATGCACATGAGACTCCACTTTCATTTTTATTTTATTGTGAATGAGTGCCTATCAATTATCCCATATCCCTTGTGGATACTGGGCTGATTTTAGGTACTGACCTATATCCCTTATGGATACCGGGCTTATTTTAGGTACTGACCTATATCCTTTGTGGATACCGGGGTTTATTTCAGGTACTTACCTGTATCCCTTGCAGAAATCAGGCTTATTTCAGGCTGGTTACTCTGGTCACAATTCCTTTATCTGAACATGTGCATCAATGTCATAAAATGCATCATCTCACATAATGTATAATCATATATCACAATCATCGGATCAAAAGTCCGGCATTCAACATTCAGTTGAGCATCACTCATTCCATTCACATTCACATTTATCATTGGATCTTAGTCCAACATTCAAAAAGAATGTTAAGTATCACTTATTAAGTCAAATTCACATACAATGAGCACTTCCAATATAGTCCCGAATAATGATCTCCTTAAACAATCAATGTCCAGAATTATCACAATCACACCAGTAACAGTTTGATACATAAAAATTAAACGAGTGAAATACATCTAATTCAACTCACTACACATATAACTCAAACAAAAAAGCACATATAATTGAGTTGACACATCTAGGTTAACTCACAATATACTCCAAGTGAGCTATTGCCTTGATGCTCTAGCAGTGTCCGGATGTTTTCGGTCAATTAGTGCTTTTATATCATATAACACACATAATCCACATATTACTAAGTTGAACAATCATATCATTATTTAACCAGACACATGCATATGTATCACATTCAATTCATGCTCAATTGACTATTCTGGGTATTTATCCATAATCACATCACTTGGCCATTAACAACATCATTTGTGTATGTCAAGCTTACACTTAGGTTCATCGATCAAAGAACTTGGTTAATCTAATATCATTAATCATATGTCTATCACATACATGCTTTCCAAATCTCTTTCTAGGGTTATAAGATCACAAAGTATTCAATTATCATTCACCTTTACTTAATACACATCATTCTTACTTAAATCACATTATCCATATACGATCACTTTCATTTCTATAACATCCCTAAATTTCTAGAATTTGTCTTAATGATATCAACTTTCCATGCTTAAGTTATAGTTGCCATTATCACTTCAAACATATCACATATTTAATCACTTTATCCATCATTCACTAAGTTCAAATCAAGCTTCATTTAAGCTTAAATGAATCATAGGAAAGCACCTAACCATTTGTTATGTCAAACCACACATAAAAGAAGCATATTTCACTTGATAACCATTCCCATTTTCTCGCTTTTCCAACTCAATTTTCAGGTTAATTTTGTATGACCATTTTGACCTAGAAGATGGTTATTTAGGCAACACCTTCTTCTAAATAAATGTTCCTCTATGTCTTAAGTTTCTAACAACATCAAGTTCATGTAGTTTGGTTCAGTATTCTGAAAGTTATTCTCAAAATACTAAAGACTATTTTCAAACAATGACAACACCCTGTACTCAATTTCAAGCCAAATTTAGAAACCCTTATTGACAGAATTCAAATTCGACTCCTTCATGAAAATTGTATCCATTTGTCTCTGGTTTAATATAAATAAAAACCATCTCATTTGGATATCTACAAATTATGATATGGCTAAAATACAGATGTAATTCAGTGGAAACACTCTATCTAACATATTCCAGCACAAAGGTCTATCACAGGCAGTATTGGGGAAACAGACATTACTCAAGATCTATTCACTATTTTCTTAATACACTTCAATAGAGATCAAGTTAAGACCTATATCTATAACTTTAATTCTTTGAGTTTCTTCAAATTCGGGCTCTAAGGATATGAAACACAGATCGAAGAGAAAGATGAAATTGAAACCAGAATTTCAACTTACCTTGATAACCTCTTTCCTTCTCCTCCTCTCCCCATTTTTCTGTCCTTCTCTTCTTATTTTCTCTTTTCTCCATCTTCTAACCTTATGGCCGACCTTCACTCTCACTTCTATTGCCTTTTTCATTCATTTTCTCTAGAAAATTCAAAGAAAGTCAAACTAATTCATGTGTCACCATTCCATTGATCCATATGTCACCATTCTATTGGTACATATGTTATCCTTCTATTGGTCCATATGTTACTATTCTATTAGTCCATGTTTCACTTACTTTAGGCTCCACATGTAACTCATTTAAGCCTCCATATGTCACTACCTATAAAACTACACATGTCACCATTTGTGAAGTTACAAATGTCATCATTCTATTGCTCCACATTTCACAAGTATAAGGTGCCATTTGTCACAAATTTAAGGGGACACTTGTAAAAATAATATGCAAGCCACTCATCATCCATTTAACTAAGCCATTTGTCACTTATTCCCAATGCCACATTTCACCATTTTATAGGCCTAATCAACCTAAATTCCCATGTATCAATTTGTCTTGGTCTTTAACATTTTTCTTAGACTAGATGCACATATCACCTCATCAATTACTCAATTGTAACAATAATTTTCCAATTCACTAATTATAATCCATCAATTCATGTTATTAGTAAATCAAAATGCAAAACATTGGGAATGCACATTCATATTACATTCATTTTCGTTCCATACCCCTGAATATGTCAATTGAATGCATATACTATCTTGCAATGTTTTCTAAATCATGATCATATATGTGTATGCTAATATAATGCATGCCAATAGAATGATCTTCATATATTCTCACATGATGTGGCTCAATCTAACAATTAATCCTTAAGTGTAGGGACAGGTTATTACAATAAGTATTGGTTTAGAATTTTTTGTGAAAATTAAGGAAATTTATGAAATTTTGAGTATTTGGACTAAGAGAAATGCCAAGTGTAGGACAATTGATCTGTGGTGGTATAAATAAGTGATAAATGAAAATAGAAATACTTGGCATATGGTTTTAGGATTTAATGACAAATTTCATAGAAAATTAGGAGACAATTGGAGTAGAAATTGGAGCTAAATGGACTAGTTAACAAAGAGAACCAAGTGAGACCTATAGAAAATAGACATAAGGTAAGTGACAAGTGTCACTTGCCATTCCATGTCTTAACCCATGATATTTTTCAATAATGAAAGACCATTTTAATTGTTTTGTTTTGTTTCTTGCTTTCTTCTTCTCTTCATGATATTCTTCATCTTCTTCAATCTTCTTCACTTCCACGACACTTACCCACCTCCATCAATGTTAAACCTTGTCCTCATTTTTCACTTGCTATTTCCATTTTATTGTCTTCTTCATTTGACACTAAAAACCTAACCTACCCTACCTCCATGTTGATGATCGTGTGATTAATAGAAAGCTACGGGTCACGTGATTTGAAGAGTTTGGAATTTTATCAAGTAAGTTATACTTTTATCTTCATGGATAGTTGCAAATGAAACAAATATGATGAATGATTTGAGATTTGATGACCATGACCAGGGTTTCATATATACCTTAACGTGGGTGTATATATATATTTTCATAGTGTGTTTGACATAAAGGTGTACAATGCTATTTATACATGTAAATTAGTGCTAAATGTAGTGATTTCATATTAGCATATCTAAGGAAGTGATAAAATTTAAATTAATAAAGGTAAAATGATATTAAGGTGAATCTCTACTAATAACCCCCCACAAGCTCATGGTCAGAGATATAAAGAGTTTGTTATGTAACTAAAAGAATACAGTAGATATTAAAGGCTTTGTCATTACATCAACTTATTAAAAATTTGGTATGTAATTAATAAACATAGACTTTTTGGCAACCAAATATCAAATAAAATGAATGTCAACTTTTATATGTTTGGTATGAGCGTGAGAGACACAATTTGTAGCAAGGAAAATAGCTCTTAGAATATCATAAGTAAATAGTGGTTTAATGTCAAATAGACTAATTTCACTAAGAATAAAGTTAATTCAACATAGTTTAACAGTAACAAAGGTAATATTCTTATATTTAACTTTAATATTAGACCTAGAAATAGTAGGTTTCTTCTTGGAACTTTAAAAAATTAGAGGACCGAGAAAAATGTAATGACTAAATATAGATCAACGATCATTAATGTAACTGGCCCAATCAACATAAAAATAAGTGTGTAAGGTTAAGTGAGTAAGTTTTGTTAAATATAAAGGCTGTAGGATGAAGTAGAGAGAAGGTATTATATAATGAATTTAATAGTTCCCTAGTGGATATTAGTAAGGCAGCACAAGAATTGGGAAACTTTGTTAATAGAAATTATGTATATGGTCTGGTAAAATAGAGATATTAAAGAGCTTATATAGTATTGTGATACTCAGAAAGAGGAATGTCCTGATTTTTTTAGAGAGTTAGGGATCGGATAATGGGAGTAGAGATATGTTTTAAAGAATCAAGATGAGTTTGATAGAAAAGATCACGAGTGTATTTAAATTAAGAGAAAAAGACTAGTGAATGTAAATGTAGCTTTAACTCTAATAAAGTAGTGAAGAAGGCCAAGTTCTTTAATGGTAAATTTATTATGGAGATCACTGAGGACTGTCTAGATAAAGTCTTGTGAAGCATATGTTACCAAGATATCATCCACGTAAACAAGAAGAAAAGTGGTATGAGTAAAGTTCGAGTGAATAAAAAGAGAAGTATCTACTTTGGATTAAATAAAACCAAAGACTTTAAGTTTTTGACTTAATTTGTGAAACCAAGCCTTAGGGATCTTGTTGGACCCCGATTCTTTTCTTACTAACAAGATTGCGCTAATTTCTTTTTTAGGTTTATTTTTGATTAAATTATTGTGGTTAGGTATTAATTTTAATTTTTTCGGGTGTAGAAATTTTTTTTTAAAAGATTGATGGCATTAAAAGGAGAAATTGAGATTAAATTAGAAAGCATATGGTGTTAGTGAAATTGAAAGAACAATATTGCATAAGGGC
>JAOQMS010000178.1:14218243-14232438 GCA_027563885.1 Erythroxylum longipes
CTTACCTTATTGTTTGTTTCATTTATGTTATGACTTGAGTGATTATGAATGAGATGTGAATTGATTGTGCTGGTTTCTGGACGAAAGGTCTGATGAATGTGATGCATGAATGACATATTGAAGTGCTCCTTGTATGTGAATTGGATGAAATATGTGATACATGACTTTGTTATTAAATGCCGGACTTAGTTTCGAAGGAAAGTGTGATCATGCATACAAATGAAAAAGTGATACTCAACTCTAATGTTGAATGCCGGTCTACGGTCCGATGATATGTGAATGTGAGTGATTGCGAATATGCCAATGTAAGTGATGCATTCCATTTCATGAATGCATGAAATATAATGACAGTTGTGACCAATGTAACCACCGATCAGAGCTTAAAGCTCAACGAGTGAAAATGAGCTTCGAGCTCAAAGGTGATTCAGAGCCTCAGGCTCAACGTTTAATGAGCCCTATATAGGACAGTTATTAAAGAGCCCTGTATAGGATAGTTATCAATGAGCTCTTTAAGGGACAATTTAGGCACTCAGTCACAACAAAATAAAAAATGGAAAGTAGGTCTCATTTGCACTGCATATGCATAATTGAGTGATTAAATTGCGTTGAATGTGAAGTATGAAATGTGTAATGATGTGAATTATGTGTTATGTGACTGGGTGAGCCATCGATGATGGTCACTCATTAAATTCGCAAAACTCACCCAAAATTTGCAAATATTTTTCAAGACTCAGAAGAATACCCCGTTAGGCAAACAGGAGTATACCTACTGCATGTGAATGAAAGAAGAGGCCAGGATCAGTTCGCATCTGCATTTATGTTTTTTTCTATTTTGTATAAAATTGTATATTCTGAAACTATTGTATAAATGATTTATGTTGTATGTAAGGGCATTATGACTAAAGTGTATTGTATTTATGAAAGGGCCCAAGTGGCTATTGAATTTTCTGATGATGGTATTGCTATGATTGGAATTGTTTATGAAATAAAGTGGGCCTGATTTGATTATCGATTTTCGCAATTTATGTTTGTGGTTTAAAAAAAAGACTTTGTAATGAGATTTGACTGATTGAGTGTTTTAGCATTCCGCCCTTATGGGCGATGGACTCGGATATCACCCATCGATGTCGGGTTCGGTCATGCGGGATTGGGGTGTTACAGTATTACATGCCTTAGGACGAATGTTGTGCTTAAAAGTTGACACCCAGTAGCTTAACTAAGCAAAGTTTCTACAGCTGCCTTCACTCTTCTTTCTCCACCAAAATTACTCTTCCCTTTTCTCTATAACTTTCTTAAAACCTAGTCTAAATTGTTACACAAAATATACATGTTAACCCTTCACAAATGAGCCAGGGAATCAGCTGGAAGTGGTCTTCATATTACTGTCCAAAAAATAATATGTTTTCATTTAGATTTGTGATTGATCTTGCATGATAGGAGACTTGGTTTAATCTATAGTTTTGTGTTCAATTGGAAGTCTAATAGGTAAGTAATAATATGAGCTTTAAGGCATGTTAAATAATATGATAATGATGCTTGAATTGGAATGAATTACTTACAAGGTTGATGATGAAGTGTGTTAGAATATGTTAGATGGGGTGTTTCCACTGAACCGGCATCTATATTAAAATAAATACATGTGTCTACAATTTTCATGTAGGAATAGAATTTTAATTATGACCCTAAGGGTTGTAAAATTTGGCTTAAATTTGAGTACTAGGTGTTGTCACTATTTAAGAATAGTTTGTAGTATTTTGGGTATAACTCTAGGAATAATGAACCAAATTGTATTAGCTTTAGTTCATTAGAAACTTAAAACATAGAGGAACATTTTTTTATAGAACTTATTGCCTAAATACCTAATTTTTTATGTCAGCATGGCCATACAATACTAGCCTAAAACCTATCATGAGAAAATCTAGAAAAAGTGCAGGAAAAGGATATGGACAGATGCAACAACTTCTGTCACAATCATGGGTAGTTCTTTTCATGGTTATATTTTGATTTGTGCAATGTTTCAACCAATTAAGGATGAGGTACTTAACTATAATGCGTTTGGACTTAATTGGGGCTTAAAATGAACATAATTTCACGTTGGAAAAGTTGGTTAAATGTGTGACAAGTTTTGATTGATCTTTGATGTTATACTTTAAGGAAAAGAATGTTTGATAATAATACATCTATGTTTGGAATGAAGGAGTATTAAAGGAATGAAACGTTCACACGAAAGCAAATGTATTCCAAAGGTTATGAATATTGTATTATGAATGAATGAATGAGAATTGGGAATTATGTGAAACATTTGTGATACTAGAAAAGAGTTAGTAAATGTAAGGTTAATGAATTGAGCATAATCAAGTCTACTTAAGGTATTAACCTAAATGTATATAAGACATATCCAAGTGACTATATGTGAATGATTATGAATTACAATTAAGGAAACATACCCAGGATAGTCATTGAGCATGCATTAAGCATGGCACATATATGAATGTGTATAGTTGAATATGTATTTGTTTGATCAAGTAAACAAAGTTTACAATGTATGTGTATTTAGATGCTCAAGACGTATGCCATCATTCTGACGTTGCCGAACCATCCAGGCAATAGCATATACGGGAGCGTACTATAAGTCAACCTAGATTATCTTCCTAGGAATGATTTATTCTATTTAACTTCCAATTATCGAAACGTTTATGATCTGAATATGAATTTCAGACATTAATAGTCTTAGGAGATTGATATTTGGAAATGTATTGGAAGTCTTTTGATTGCATATGAGCATATGATTTTGAATGATTTCTGAATACTGAACACGAGTTGAATGGCGGGCTGAGGTCAGATGAATATGAGATTCTGTCTGTGCATCATAAATAAATGTTATTTATGGCATATTCTGTGATTTGATGCATTATATAGAATGCATGTTAAGATAAAGGTGTTGTGATCAAAGTAGCCAGTCTGAAAGAGCTTTAAGCTCAAATTTCTCCATGAAGAGCTTTGCACCGTGATTTCTGTATTTGACTGATCCTAATGGGCCAGTACCTGTGTCTGCATCTGAAAGGTGGTCAGTGATAACAAATAATAGTGAATCTGGAGTCTTATATGCATCTGCATTTGTATATTTATAAGTTATATGATTATGACTCCTTTTTTGAAATTGTGATTATAAAGTGATATACCATGATAATGTGATTGATTGGGTCATACATGTTCTGAAAGAATGTATGTCAAATGTGTGATATTCATTGTCTTTTTGAGATGGAAAATTTTGTGAAATTGGTTGGAAATGTGATATTTGCGTATTTGACATGAGTGGGATAATCAATGATGGTTTACTCACTGAGTTTATAAAACTCATTAAAAAATGTAACATGGCTTTTCAGGTTCAGAAGAGATATCTAGTTAGACCAATTAGAGTAAAGCCATTGCATATGAACATAAGCTAGTGGTTAGGATTAGTTTGCACCTGCATATGTCTTCATTCAATTTTGTGTTAAACAATGTATTCCGCATCTGATGTACATTGTATAAGTGAATTCTGAAATGCAATGACTTTTTTTACCGAATAAGTTTGTAATGAAATGAGCTTAAATGAAAAATGAGTTGTTTAAGATGTGTTTGATGTGTGGAAATTTTGTAATAAGTATTTTCAATCGTCTTAACATGCCATTCTGATAGTGTATATTCTTGAATACCATCGTTATATTTGGGCATATGCTATATGAGAGTGGTGTGTTACACATCCCCTAAGTTTTTGTAGTGATCGTGGCATGCAGGCCACGATCGTCGACCAAACCCGAAGCTTCTCTCATGATCATGGCCTACTTGCCATGATCGTGGGTCTATGTTATAGCTCAGATTCCCTTTGAAACTCCTCTGCTCTTCAACATTACCTGAAACACTAGAAAATACATTAAGGTACCTCAAAAACATAATATTTAAGCTCAAAGCTTGTGCTAACCCATAAAAACATAAAAAACAAATAAATCACAAACTAACACAATTTTAACCTAAAAACAAACTAATTGATTGAATTAGCGGCTAAACCTATATCAAAATATACCCTAAAACATGATGCAATTCACACTTATCAAAAGCCTCGATGATGTAAAAGAGTTTGGAAGGTAGATTCGAACAAGGAACAAAGAAGCATACCTCCTCCATCCACAATCTAGAGGTACAAATAAGCCAATTGTCAAAAGCGTATTCTGTATAAAGTGGAAGAAGTTTCCCTAGAAGTTTCACCATAACATCAATGGACCAACTAAAATCTATCACACTTTGAAGTGGGAAGGAAGTTGAACAACGCATAAAGACAAAAGTCTTAAACTCTGCACCTGCTGAAAAAGATTCAAAAACGGAGAAAGAAGCAAGTATGAATGAATATGCTATTTATGTCACCCCTCCACCAGATTAACCTAAGGTTCCCTATCCTTAGCGACTGCAGAAGAATAAATTGGATGCTCAATTTTCAAAATTTGTAGAGAAGCTAAAAACACTGTAGATAAAATTTTCATTAGTCAAGGCTTTGCAACATATGCCCAAATATGCTAAGTTTTCGAAGGACATATTATCAAACAAGCGCACTCAGGAAGAAAACCAAATGGTGGCTCTAACTAGTGCCTATAGTTCCATAGTTACAGCCAGATGCCATCCAAGCTGAAAGATCCAGGGAGTTTCATAATACCTTGTGTGGTTGGTGAATTTGAATTCACAAAGTGCTTATGCAATTTAGGAGCAAGTATTAATCTTATGCCTTTGTCGATATTCAGGAAACTGGGGCTAGGTGAGGTCAAGCCAACATCAATGCTAATTTAGTTAGTGTATCAATCTATTAAAAAACTGTTTAGAGTGGTGGAGGACATTTTGATGCCAGTGGATAAGTTCATTATTCCTCTGGACTTTGTGGTTCTCGACTTTAAAGAGGATAAGATGTAATATCCAGTTTTCTCATATTACGGGTTTGAACCCTAGATTACTGCAGGTAAGAAATAGCAACGAGAAATTAGGAAATGCATTTTATGCTCATGCATAACCGTAGCATAAACACATGTGAATATGACTTTTTGTACACATTACAATGACTATTCATGTATTCACTTGATATTTTCTGAGTATAAATGATTTTAATGTGATTATGATGTGAATAGTGACTATTTTGTCTTAAAAATGACTTGGTGAGTATAATTACTGATTTAGAAATTTTGGTGAAAATTGGGAAATTTATGAAATATTGGATATTTTTGGATTAGGAAAAATGCCGAGGGGCAAGACAATTGATAAATGGTAGTAGAAATAAGTGTTAAATAGAAATAGAAATAATTGATAAATGAAAAGAAGTGTTTATGTCCTATTTTAGTGTTGATGATGAATGTAGAGAATTGATGAATAAATGCATGTGATTATGGTCTACTTTTGAGAGTATGAAAACCATGTATTGTCGGTTATTATGTGAGGAAATAGATTGAGAATCAAAGGTATAATAAAGGTGAAATTTAGGCATAAGAAAGGTGTTAAGAGTAGTTTTTGAATGAGAAGAAGTAAGAACTAAGATGTTAATGAATGATAGATGATAAGTTTTGTCTTGGAATGATTGATGAACCTTAAGTATGAGTTGTTTTAATATTGATATTAGGATAGAAATGAGGAGAGAATGAAGAGGAAAATGAAGTAGAAATGATTAATTTGGCATGAGATGTCTTGAGTAAGATATGGAGAAAGTTAGGATACATATAGGATAAGATTAAGTAAAAGATGATGAATCAAATGAGTAGAGTTTTGAGAGTTTAATGCAATCAATATGGTAGTTAAATGAACATGTATAATTGCATATGAATGTCGAAAAAATTGGAGTGTAAATGATGATATTATGTATGTTGAATTTATGGAAGAAATGAGGAAGAAAATGCAAGGCACGAACGTGGCATATTCCCCAAAACCATGGCCTAGCAAAATTTTGGTTCTGTCACAATTGTGGCAGAATCCTAATGATTGTGACCAGTTCCATGAGCTTCTACACAATCATGGGAAGGACCACCACGATCATGGGTAAGCACAAAGAGAGAAATGTTGTCTTTTAAGTGATCTTTGAGACAATTAATGCTAAGGTACTTTCTTATGAGGTATTTATGCTTGAATGAGGCCTTGAATGAACCTAGTTGATGATGGATGAGGTGATTAAAGTAAGTAAGGCCTATTAGGTATAAATGAATGATGGAATGATGATGTTAAATGATCATAAGATGTGAATTAAGGAAATGTACCCGACATAGTCAAATTGAGCATTAATTTTACATAACACATATATATACGTGCATGATTGAGTATTAATGTGATTATGCAAATTAGTAATGTGTATGTGTTGCATGATATAGAAGTACAAATACAGCGATAGCATCCAGACATTGCCAAGGCAATAGTTATCTAGAACATACTATAAGTAACATAGATTTTCTCACTAAGAATGTTTATTTTTACTTTAATTGCAAATATTGAATTATTATTGATGTGAATAAGTTAATTCCAGACATTGATAGTCTGAGGCGTTTGATGCATGAGAATTACAATTGAGGTGCTCATTGTATGTGAATTTGACAGAAATAAGAGTACTCAATATAATTGTTGAATGTCGAACTTAGGTTTGATGAAAACCATGTGAAATTGAATGTGTAAATGAATAAATTTGATTGATTGAATATATGAGATTTTATGAATTTCATGCATGATATGTATGATCAAATAAAGGCAGTTGTGACTGGAGTAGCCAGTAAAAAAGAGCTTAAAGCTTAGAATATGGTAAGAACCTCTAGCTCACTATGTAAAATGAGCCCGATATCCCCAACAGATACGGGACAGTTATTAATGAGCCTGGTATTCACAATGGATAAGGGACAATTAAAAAGGCATTCAGTCATAACAACAAGCAAAAAAAATTTAATGTGAGTCATATGTGCATTGCATATATATTTGATACGTATGTTTAAATGATCAAAATAAATTACTTCAATAGTTTTGAATGAGAAATGTGAATTAAGTAAACAAAATGGTATTTGATGCAATATGATGAATAGTGAAGTGATGTTCCTTATTTGAGGATGTGAATTGTCTATGAACTGTTTGTATTATGTAATATGAGTGAGCTCATCGATGATGGCTTACTCACTGAGTTCGTAAAACTCACCAAAATTACAATGTGGCTTTTTAGGTACGAGAAAGGATACGTACCGTCTAAGACTAGTTACAAGAAGTAGAGTACTACTTTTAGACTTGAGATATGGCTCAAAGGTCAGTCAATTGAGAATGAAGAGTTAGATAGAGTTTTTGCAAAATTCCTCTTTCATGTAGAATGTGTAAAAGAGAAGTAGACTCTTATAGTTTTGATGTTGTATAAATATGGATCGTGTAGTGTAATACCACAATGTACATTATGTTTTATAAAATGAAATGAGGAATTGAGTTTCAGATATCGTGTTATTCGCGTTTTAAATTATGATGCCATGATATAAGTGAATGTGACTGCTCTAACACACTATTTCCACCGTGTATGTGTTTGAATGTCTGATAGATGTACTGGCACGTGTCAGATGGGAGTGGGGTGCTACATTTTTTGGAATCAGAGTATGGTTTGGCATCCATAGGGACAGATATAAGCATATAGACATGTTTTGTAGTGAGAAACTCAGATAGTAACCACTATTATTGTCTGTTATAAGTCATTCGCTATAGGTGATCAAGTTAAACACTCAGCTGACCTAGGGTCTGTAGGAGCCAGTAGAGTCTTCTGTACCTTGACCTGTGCAAATGCCTCTAAGAATTCCTAAGATAAAGGAAAGAAGGTATGATAAAATGAGAAAACAAGGGGCTGTGGAGTTCTACGAAAGTACAGACCCTGCAATGGCTGAAGGATGGCTAGAGAGAACGAAGAGAGTTTTCAATCAAATGGACTGTGAGTTTGATGAGAAGTTCAACTACACAGTTTCACTACAACAAGGTCCAACATACCAATGGTAGAAGACTGTTCCAAGTAGTACCTCTAGGCCTTTTAGCTTAAAGTGGGAAGACTTTTTAAACGTCTTCAAGGAGAATTACATGTCCAAGATCTACCTGGACAAAAAGATAAAGGAGTTTTGGCAGCGTATGAAATAAAGTTTAATGAGCTGATGGGGTATGCTATTGCCTTGATTCGTACAAAGGAATACAAGTGTAGGAGGTTCAAAGATGGGCTGAATATGGAAATCTGGACGAGGTTAGTCATTTCTAATTTGGGTAGTTTTACAGAACTATAAGTTGCCTTGATCCGAATTGAGCAACTGTTGAAAGATGGTCAGGCACAATACAGACAAGAATATAGAATTAAGAGACATAATGAATCCTAAGTCGATTCTAGTAGGAGGTTTAGTAAACGGCAGCATAGACAGTTTTGATCATAATCTAGATCGACACAGACATGTTATAGACAGAGAAGTGGTTTTATGCAATCTGGCAGTGGTAGAGGTCCAGTGTCTAGGCAGTCCTAACAGTTGCCTAACTATGAACATTATAGGAAGAAGCATAGTGGAAAGATCTGAAAGTTAACAGGAGCTTGTCTTTGATGTGGCTCCTACAAACATCAAATCAGAGACTATCCTGTAGTGGATCTGGACAACTGTCTAGTAGAGTTGAGCTAGTGGATCTGGACAAAGATGTTGTTGTAGAGGCAGAGTGAGTTCAAAGAGTCCTACTGTTAGGACTGAGGTGCGGAGGAACCAGCCGTAGTCTCATGCTAGAGTCTATGTGATGACCAGACAGGAGGCTCAGAACTCCCTAGATGTCGTTTCAGGTGTGTTACATATCCTTAATTTTAATGTTTTTGCATTGCTAGATCTTGGATCTACGCATTCATTTATCGCACAGCATCTGACGTATAGACTGCATTGTGATAAAGAATTGTTGAACTTTGGTTTAGAGGTGATTACACCGATAGGTAGAACTACAGTAATTAGTAAAGTCTATAAAGGATGTTTGATCCGAATTGAACAGGTAAAGTTAGAAGCTGATCTGATTGTATTACTGTTAAGGGAGATAGATATAATCCTAGGCATTGATTGACTCACCACTCATAGAGCTATCATGAACAACTATACTAAAGAGGTGATACTAAAATCTCCTAATCAGCCAAGAGTAGTATTTCGAGGTATTAGTAAAGCAGTGTCAGTCAGACTGATCTCATTCATGAGTGCTTTGAGACTGATCCAAGGAGGTTGTGAGGCTTATCTGGCCCAAGTAGTTGATACTCAAACAAAGAAGAATGTACAGGACATTCATGTTATTAGGGAATTCATGGATGTGTTTCCCGTTGAGTTATTTAGTTTACCCCGAGATAGGGAAACAGAGTCTACAATTGACTTAGTCCCAGGTGTTGCTCATATATCTATTCCTCCACATAGGATGGCACCTGTGGAACTGAAGGAATTGAAGGATCAGTTACAGGAGTTGTTGGGAAAGGGTTTCATCAGACCCAGTGTACCACGTTAAGGAGCTCCAGTCTTTTTTGTGAAAGAAAAAGATGGAACTCTGAGACTATGCATCAATTATAGGCAACTGAATCGGATAATAGTGAAGAATAAGTAACTGTTGCCTAGAATCGATGATTTGCTTGATTAGTTACAAGAACCTTAGGTGTTTACCAAGTTAGACTCGAGATCTGGGTACTATCAGTTGAAGATAGCAAAGGTTAATGTATCGAAAAGTACATTTAGGAGTAGATATAGGCACTTCGATTTTTTAGTGATGCCATTTGGGTTGAATAATGCTCTAACTGCATTTGTAGCTTTGATGAATAAAGTATTTGAACCTTATTTAGATCAATTCATGATTATGTTTATTGATGACATTTTGGTGTATTCGAAGAGCAGAGAGGAGCATGCTGAACATCTGAGGTTAGTCCTACAGATTATGAGAGAGAAACAGTTGTATGCCAAATTCTGTATGTGTGAATTTTGGCTAGATTAAGTAGTGTTCTTCGGTCACATAGTATCTCGGCAAGGTATACAAGTTGATCTAAACAAAGTAGAGGCAATAATGAAGTTGGAAGCTCCGAGCACTATGCCAGAGAACTGGAGTTTCCTAAGATTAGCTGGATGCTACCGGAGGTTTGTCGAGGGTTTTCACTGATGTCAACCCCTTTTACAAAACTTTTAAGGAAGAATGTGCCTTTCAGATGGAATGATGAATGTCAGAAGAGTTTTGAGAAACTAAAGCATTGGTTAAATGCAGCACCAGCGTTGACTATTCCATTGGTGATCTAGACGTTACGTGGTGTATAGTGATGCTTCACATCAAGGATTGGGATTTGTATTGATGCAGTATAGTAGAGTAATAGAATATACATCGAGATAGTTGAGGTCTCACGTGTTTAACTGTCCGGTATATGATTTAGAGCTTGCTGCAGTGGTTTTTTCTCTAAAGATATAGAAACACTATCTGTATGGAGAAATATTACAAATATATACTAATCATAAAAGTTTGAGGTATCTGTTGAGTCAAAAGGAGTTAAATATGAGACAACAGAGATGGATAGAATCGCTGAAGAATTATGATTGCACAATTAAGTATCATCTGGGAAAAGCTAATATGGTGGCAGATGCATTGAGTAGAAAATCAGATAGCAGTGTAGCTCAAGTATAGTTATCGAGGTTATCGAGCCTAATACAACTGAGAGAATTAAATCCAGACTTGAATCTAGAGCAAAATGAGGCATTAATAGCTACGTTAAAGTTGAGCCCTATATTGCATGACAGAATTAGAAAAGTTCAGAGTAAAGATCTAGAAATTGTGAAGTTAATTGAGAAGTTGAAAGTGAATCTAGATTCTGAATTTGAATTGAGAAATGAGAAACTGTGATTGAGGCAGAGACTATGTGTATTTGATGTGGATAATTTGAGGGAGGAGATTTTGGAGGAAGCTCATGTAGCAGCCTATGCTACACATCCTGGTACCACCAAGATGTATAACACTTTAAAGCAGCATTTTTGGGGGCCAGGAATGAAGAAACAAGTAGTTGAATATGTGACTAAGTGTATAACTTGCCAACTGATAAAAGTCGAGCATCAGGCTCTAGTTGGTAACTTAAAGTCAATACCAATTCCGGAGTGAAAATGGGAGTGAATTACTATGGACTTGATTATGGGTTTTCTGAGGACTCCAAGGCAATATGATGCCATATGGGTTTTTGTTGACTGATTAACAAAGTCTGCTTATTTTTTACCAGTGAGAAAGAATAACTCACTAGATCAATTAACCCGGAGGTATGTGAATGAAGTAGTAGGGTTGCAAGGGGGTCCAATGTCCATTGTATCAGACAGGGATCCCAGGTTTACCTCGAGATTTTGGAAGACTTTACAATCAGCTCCAAGTACGAAGTTAAACTTCAGTACTGCATTTCATTATCAAACAAACAGACAAAGTGAGAGGATAATTAAGACTGTTTAGGATATACTGAGGAGCCGATCAAGATAGTGGGATATCAGATGAAGCAGTTGAGAAACCGAGTAATTCCACTAGTGAAAGTCCTTTCGAAGAATCACTCAAGTAAGGAAGCTATATGGGAAATAGAGGAGCACATGAGGTATCAATACCCCCACCTATTTGAACATTCAAGTAAGAATTTTTAGGATGAAATTTCTTAAGAGGGAGAATTGTAATATCCTATTTTCCCATATTACAAGTTAGAACCCTAGATTATTGTAAATGAGAAATAGCATTGAGAAATTATGAAATGCATTTCATGCTCATGCATAACAGTAGCATATACACACATGTGAATATTAATTTTTATACACATTACAATAACTGTTCTCGCACTCATTTGATATTTTTCAGGTGTAAATGATTTTAATGTGATTATAATGTGAATAGTGACTATTTTGTCTTGAAAATTGATTTGGTGAGTATAATTATTGATTTAAAATTTTTGGTGAAAATTGGGAAACTTATGAGATTTTGGGTATTTTTGGACTAAGAAAAATACTGAGTGGTAAGACAATTGATTAATGGTGGTAGAATTAAGTGACAAATGACAATAGAAATAATTGATATGGCATTAGGATTTAATGACAAGTGTCATTGAAAACTGGGAAACAGTTAGATTAGAAATTGGAGACAAAGTGGACTAGTTATTAAGGAGGACCAAGTGGAACCATTGGGAGGTGACAAGTGGCAACTAACAAGTGTCACCTACCTTGCCATACTTACCCACGATCCCTTTTAATCCATTTGAAAGATTAAATTTAAATTGCCTTTCATTTAGTAAATATCTTCATCTTCTTCGTTGTCTTCTTCATCTCCACGACACTTACCAACCTTCATCAAAGTTGAATGTTTCTCTCATCCTTCACTTGCTACTTCCATTTTTGTTTCCTTCTTCATCTTGTCACTAAAAACCTAACCTACTCCACTTTTATGTTAATGATCGTGTGATGCATGGAAGGCTAGGGTCCTTGAAGTAAATGATCATTTGAAGAAACTTTGAGTAAATAAATTTATACATTAACCTTCATGGGTTGTTGTAAATGAGTCAAATATGGTGACTATTGGGATTGAATGATTGGGAGCATGGTGTTTAATATTTGAAGTAATGTGGTTGTAAAATATGTTCTTTTTTTAGTTTATTAATGATATTTTTGGGTTTGTTAAATGAAAGCATTTATAATGACCATTTGGAGATAGATTGAAAGTGTAAATGGAGTAGATTTTTATGCAAAATCATGGATGAATAAATGAATATATTCATGGCTTGTTTTTGTGTCTATAATGAGTAATAATTCATAGATTGTTATAAAGATGTTTTTGAGGTAGAATGATCATTATAATGGTGTTGAAAGTTGATAAATGAAAAGAAGTGTTTATATCCTATTTTAGTGTTGACGATGAATGTAGGGAATTAATGAATAAATGGTCAGATTATGTTCTGTTTTTGAGAGTATGAAAACCATGGATTATAGGTTATTATATGAGGAAATATATTGAGAATTAAAGGTATAATGAAGGTGAAATTTAGGTCTAAGAAAGGTGTCAAGAGTAGTTTCTGAAATGACAAAAAGTAAGAACTAAGATGTTAATGACTGATAGATGATTTGTCTTGGTATGATTGATGAACCTTAAGTATGTGTTAGTGTAACACCCACATACCCCCTGGGAGTAAATGCAGATGCTACACAAAATAGAACCAAAGTAATCCAATACATACTAAAGCATTTCTAGAAACTCAAGGAGCATACATTTCATTCATCATTGATTGGGATACTCGAAACATAACATACACATTATATTTATTTCATACAAGCTTTAATCCAATTCCAAACTGTATTAAGGTTTTTACAAACCATTAAGCAAAGCACAAAATACAACATAACTCATTACATTGAAGAACAACTAACAAAAACTGGACATTTCTAGAACAAAACACAATCTTCATAGCCACTACGGTTGTTATTGTCCCAGTCTTCAAACCTTCCTATCTGAACCTACATGGGGCAAAACCACTATGCTAAGCATAAAGCTTAGTGGGGAAAAAAACCAAATAGGATATAGGTTGACAACTATTTCAAACAGTCATCCAAACATTCACATATTCAAAATCACATCAAATAATAAACAGTGTTTACTATCCATTTCCAAACCGAACCAAAATATCATGAATCTCAGAACAAAACAGAACATAGCTGAATTCAACGCAAAACTCACCAATTTTAAAATTATAATTTTAACATATCATAACAAAACTTGTGTGTAACAAACAAAATTTGCTTATTTCAGAATAGAGCTCAGATGTTTCAGATCAAAGCTTATTTATATCAAAACTGAGCATATAACAGAATACAAAACAAGTTAATCTATTAATCCTTTATACAGAAGTAGGTAACGGGACTAATACAGGAGATACCGTGATCAGTATCACAGAACAGGAGAGACTTATGTCTCAATAACAGGAGACACTAGAGTGTCAGCAACAGGAGACACCGAAGTGTCAGTAACAGGAGACACCGAAGTGTCAGTAACAGGAGACACCGAAGTGTCACAGGAGTAGCTGCAAACCCTTCTAGGCATGCCTATTTACCCACGTCTAGGACTTAAAATTTTTAAAACAAACCATTTTAGATTTCAAAATTTTATGCAAAAGATGAAGTACAACATATGTCTTTATTCTATTTTGC
>JAOQMS010000178.1:14232538-14251817 GCA_027563885.1 Erythroxylum longipes
GTGGCACATTATCAAAGCATTCAAATAGCCTTAACGGCACATTTATAACACAATTGAAAACATTTTAAAATTTTCTTAGTTTTGAAGAAAACATTAGGGGCTTATTACTTAATTATAAAAGTGTAACTCACCTTGAAATCCTTGCTTATAAAAGTGGCTTAAGGATGTCCTTCCACTTGTTCCTCTTGCCTCTCTTGATCACCTCCTTGATTTCCTTAAACAATAACCAAAATTTCATTCAATTTAGTTTAGAAATCGGAAAGTCATACCTCAACAATTTAAACTATTTCTCCTGTTGAAACAAAATTCTATGTTCAGCTTCCATCTCGAAATTGAAATTCTTAGAGACTGAATTTAGACTTGATTCCTTCATACAATTTGTAACCCTATGTCTCTTGTTTACTCCAAATCAAAAATCATTCCATTTGTATAAGTATAGAAAAAGATATGCTCAAAATACCGAAGCATGTTCTGTGCTGGAAAGTTGGTCGTGACGACCCAGAAAAGTTCGCGTGAAAACTTACAAGTTCGCCACGGCGAACCAAGGAAAGTTGTTTACGGCGAACTTCATCCTTCAAGTTGGCCGTGACGAACCAAGGAAAGTTGGCTCAGCGAACTTTGACAGGAGCATACGCAGAACATGATTTATTTTCCAGATTTTAACTTCCCACCTTTCACATAAAACTCATCTTAAACTTAAACCATCTCTTATACTTCATTTTTAACTTCACTTCAACTCAATATCATTCACAAACTAATTCATAAGCTATACTTGTTCATCAACCAAAAAGATTAAAACATTTTCGTATACCATTTATCAACAAATTCTTACACATATTCAACTTCATTTGAGTTTCATTTAACCAAACCAATGAAATTTAAAGCATAACTTACTTGTTGAAGCTTCAAATTCTTCAAGATCTCCAAACTCTAGCTTTTCTCTTCTCTTCCTCTCCTCCCACGACACTCTCTTTCTTTCCCTCTTCTCACACAAATTTTTTTTCTTCTTCTACGCTCTTAATAATCACAAAAATGTCCCTTTTGTCCTCCAATATAAGCCGTATATCTTTTTAACCTTAAGTGATCTTCCAATTTTGACTTTATACATTCTTACTTCTTCAATTTAACTTATACCATGCTATACTCTAACTTAATCTTAATTTCTCCATTTAATACTTCTAATTTCATCAATCCAAGCAATAAATCCTCCTAACATTGACATGTTAATTAAACTCCAAATAAAATGATTTATCTAGCAAAATCACAAAATTTTTTCAAATCATGCTTAATAAAATAAGTAAAAAAAAATTGGGGCCCAACAAAAATGATGATAAATACTAATGCCTCTAGTTGGAAGTAGACGACGACAAAGACTGTGGAGAAGAGAGTAAGGTGAATTAGATTAACTAGGATTTATTGAGATAAAATTATGTCAATAAAGTTTATTAAAAAATTACAAATATATTCAAATATATTTAAACCTTGTAGCATGTGGGAAAGTGAAACTCACATTTCGAATAAAAAATATGAAAATCGTATTATGTCAATGCTTATGTAATGTATAATATTAGAATTCATTTTGAAGTATAATTTATATTTTGATAAAAATGTTATAGTTAAATTTTCATTTCTTGCCTCAGTTTGATAGTTTTTCTATTAAATTTGAACGCGCAAGGAAATGAAAGAGTTTTAAGGGACAAAAAAGGATGTGAAATTTGAAAGAGAATTCGTCTAAATTCTAAATGGGCCACTCTGCGTCCTTGGATCTCGCTCGCTCGCTCACTCACGTGTTAAAAGTATTACCCAAACTATTATTATCGACTGAAAACAAAATTACGAGGACCAACCGATTAGATTAGAAAAGTAAAAGTAAAAGCAAAAGCAATGTTATTTCTTTTTTTAATTTAAAAAAGAAAATGTCGGTTTTCTGAATAAAAAATACTTAATAAAAACAAAAAAAACAGCGGAGATATGGGAAAGAACAAAGACGGAGGGAACGACACAGACGGATAGACCCAAAGAGAAAAATAACATTCCACTCAGAGGGCTCTCAGCCAGAAGCGATCTGAGTTGGGGGTGAGCGAGTTAGGTAACGTCGCGTCGATGTACTAGTACTACTATCTCTTCGCTCTTCGTAACGCATTAATTGCCACATTTCATCCTGACCTCGTTCTCCATACTCTCTCTCACTCTCTTTTTCTTTGTGCGAGTTTTGGAAGCCCAAATCTCATCTGAAGAACTAAAAACCCGATCGACCCTTTTCCTCAGCTAGCGTTGCATTGAATCACTACTTTGCCATTTCTCGGTAATATAGGTTTTGCAAAAGGAAAGTGAAAGATTTATTTGCTGGGAACAATTTCTTGAAGCAAATGGAGTCCTTAGAGTGAGATAGTTCTTCAGTTGGGAAGTGGGTTTTCCATTTGCTTCAAAGGGTACTTTTCCTCCATTTTCAACCTTTTCATTTCGTTGCCTTTTCTTGTTGTTAATTGGTAATAAACGTTGGGATTTCGACCAAACATTGTTGGGTTTGAGCTTTGGCTACGAAGACAAAATCTTTACCTGTTTTGATTTGCTGTTCCTTTTTAAAGGTTTTATTTTTCTTATGATGGTTGTCAGTTACTCGCAGGGTTGAGCTTTGTGAAGCTTTATTGTGGAACCAAAGATCGGTTTGCCTGAAGTGCGTTCCTTACTTGAAACTTGGGAAAAATGGATGGTATTTGGGCAATTTTGACACAAGCTAGTGATTGTTGTAATCTATAGTGGTTAATCTACTGAATTGAACTCTTCCTGCAAGATATAATTTGGATTCCGTGAAAGATTTTAACTTGATTGTAGCTGGAGAGGGTTGAATGGGAAAAAACCTCAAAATTTATTGTGTTTCTCAATGCTGGGTGAAGCCCTGGATATTTTAAGTTCTTGATTGGTGTACGTGGTATTTGTTATTGAGTATGCTCAACAATGATGCAAAAGTCTCTCTAGCTTAGAGTAGCTGAGAGAAATTGGAAGAGAAAAATAGAGAAAGAGACTGACAGAGTGAGGAAATGGAAGACTTTTCAAAGTATGCCCACAGTCCTGTTCACTTGGCAGTTGCACGACGTGATTATGCAACTCTCAGATGCATTGTTGGATCCCTCCCACGGCTTGCCAAGGCTGGTGAAGTTAATACTGAAGAACAATCTCTTGCAGCTGAGCAGCAGGCTGATGCTGTCTCTGGTGTTATTGATAGCCGAGATGTTCCAGGCCGTGCGACTCCATTGCACCTTGCAGTCAAATTGCGGGACCCTGTATCTGCAGAAATTTTGATGGCAGCTGGTGCAGATTGGAGTCTTCAGAATGAAAATGGTTGGAGTGCTCTTCAAGAAGCTGTTTGCACAAGAGAGGAGTCTATTGCCATGATAATTGCGCGGCATTATCAGCCTCTTGCATGGGCAAAATGGTGCCGTCGTCTCCCAAGAATAGTTGCTTCAGCAGCTCGTATTCGAGATTTTTATATGGAGATAACATTTCATTTTGAAAGTTCAGTAATACCATTTATTGGACGCATTGCCCCATCAGATACTTACCGTATTTGGAAGCGTGGTTCTAACCTTCGTGCTGATATGACCCTTGCTGGGTTTGATGGGTTTCGGATTCAGAGATCGGATCAAACTTTTCTTTTTCTGGGAGAAGGTCACTCTTCAGATGATGGCAGTATATCCTTACCAGCTGGTTCTTTGATTGTTCTTGCTCACAAGGAAAAAGAGGTCACAAATGCTTTAGAGGGGGCTGGAGCTCAACCAACAGAAGCAGAAATTGCCCACGAAGTGGCTTTGATGTCTCAAACTAATATGTATAGGCCAGGCATTGATGTCACCCAGGCTGAGCTTGTTCCTCATCTAAATTGGAGGCGACAGGAGAAAACAGAGATGGTTGGAAACTGGAAGGCTAAAGTGTATGACATGCTTCATGTGATGGTGAGTGTGAAGTCAAGAAGAGTTCCAGGTGCAATGACTGATGAGGAGCTTTTTGCTGTTGATGATGAAGAGAGGTTGGCAAATAGTGCTGAAAATGATGATTTTGATGATGTGTTGACAGCTGAGGAGCGGAAGCGGTTGGATTCTGCGCTTGATATGGGGAACTCAGACGGTTTTTGTGACCATGAAGAACCTGGGGTGGTTGAGTACCATGAAAATGGTTTGGGAGTTTCCTATGAAAATGGTGACTCCAATGGTGCAACCAAGGAGAAGAAGAGTTGGTTTGGTTGGAAAAGCAAAGATACGAAGAACAGTGGTGATGATCCTGAGGATTCAAAGATCTTGAAAAAATTCTCGAAGCTGGCACCAGATGGTAGCACACAGAGATCTTTTGAGCATAAAAAATCGTCATCAGAATTGGATAAGGAGGATGTTGCAGATACCAGGAAGGGGAAGGATAAAAGTAAGAAGAAGAAAAAGAAGAAAGGAACGAGCAATGAGTCTAAGGTTGAAAGTGAGTACAAGAAGGGTTTGAGACCCGTCCTTTGGTTGACACCAGATTTTCCCTTAAGAACGGAAGAGCTCCTGCCTCTGCTTGACATATTAGCCAATAAGGTCAAGGCAATTAGGAGACTTCGGGAGCTTTTGACAACCAAATTACCTCATGGAACATTTCCTGTCAAGGTACTGTGAAATGTGTTCTGTTTATTCGATGAACATTCACATCTCACTCTTCCTTTATGGTTATCTCGTTCTAACTTTTGGTGTTACGTTTCGTAATTCAGAAACAAGCTTTATTTACCATCAGCATAACACTTGCTCTTTTATTCCTTCTAGTCCATTTTTCCTCTCTTTTACCACATCCTTGCGATTGTCAATAACTCTTGTTTTCTGGTTTTCTTTCCCTTCAATTCATTCTTTTTACCATTTTATTTTTGATAGAGAAATATTTGGCTTTGTTTTCATATCACTAGAATTGTGTAATTGGTCTCTGTCCATATATTGAATTTCTTTGCTGCAGGTTGCAATTCCTATTGTGCCAACCATCCGTGTGCTTGTTACTTTCACCAAATTTGAGGAGCTTCAGCCTGTGGAAGAATTTGCAACCCCTCCATCCAGTCCAGCTCAATTCCACGATGCCAAGTCCAAGGAATCAGAGGGCACATGGATTTCATGGATGAGAGGCAGTCGTGGTGGACAATCAAATGATAGCGATAGTCACCATTACAGGGAAGAGGTTGACCCTTTCCATATTCCATCGGAGTATACATGGATTGATGCCAATGAGAAGAAACGCCGCATGAAAGCCAAGAAAGCCAAGAGCAAGAAACACAGGAAACCAACAGCAGTAGCCAGAGGTGGGGATGGAGGGATGCATAATTTGGGAGAGGACGTGTTTGAATAATTGGATCCGATAAACCGGCGCACTTTGCAATTTAAATATTCTTTTAAAGATGAAGAAGAGGTAAGGCTTTACCTTTCACATCTGACGTTCAATTCCTCTATATGAATCTGACGATGGATGACTTACAGGATATGTTTCAGTGCTCACTCCAAATTGATTAGAAAAGGTGTTGTATTGTTATGGAGAATTTGGGAGAAACAGGACCTCCATTTTCCTTGTTTCTGTTTGATAGTTACTATTATCTTCTCTTTTTGTTCGAAGTTGATCTTTTGTATCTAAGCCTTTACATATCATGATTAAATTTTCGTGGTTGGCATTCTTTTGATTTTTCTACCCCGATTGTTTCAAAAGAGAAATGATAACAGTGCTTTCGACTTGCCTTAGATGTCCGTACATAAGTGTTTTTTGGTCTGTTAGAGAGGGACTAGTTATTGTAACAATTGGAACTCAACCTTAGAATTGTATTTGTAATTTAAAGATTTTTTATTGATGTTCTGATGTGTATCGGCTGCGAGCTGAAATTCGCGAAGAGTTAATAACCCAGAAAACGAAGAGAGTTTGTAATCCCATTCAATTAGACATTATATACTCAACTTTATATAAAGCTATACTTTGCATGCATCGAGATGATGTACAAGTGGACTATCATACAAGACTTTCAACATTTATTTACAGATAATTACTCCCTGTATGTGGGTATCTACATCAGCTCTACCAGAATCGATCTTTGTTCACACTCAAGTAACCGGCCATTACTTTCCCTCCAGTATTCCTCATCCCATCTATTAGAAAACACCATGTTGAACCCAATGCTCCAATGAAATAGTCGGCTTCTGTTGCCATTAGGAAATTAACAAGGGGGTAGTTTGTACTGGTCTGTCTACCCAGACTCTTTTCGTATGTTGCCATTGTTATGTTTCCAACCTGGCGACTCACATTTGTGTAGTAAAAGTTCCAGCTGACGTATAGTTTTGATTTATCAATCACTTCCTGAGAATACATGGAATCAACAAGATGAAGAAAGGTAAATGAATCATCATGAAAAGCACTAACCTGCATTTCAGTTGACAGCCATATGCTATTGAGATGTGGAAATCTGAGTCTGACTCGGTCTGCAAGACTCATATAATCTTCAAATTCCACCACCTTCATTTCGCATGCTTTATCACCCATTCTTACATGCATGCTTAATAATGGCCTAGGAATCCATGGTTTTTGACTTGACCACACGTATTGCTCAATATCTGATCTTGGCCTGATACCAACTTCCTGTTAAACAAGGGTCCCTTCAGTGAAGTAAATTTCTCTAGTACTACTATGCCCTTACGTTAAATAATAAAGGAAACAAACAAGGAGAGGCGGCTGGGACGGGGGAAACCTTCGGCCATTCTCCACTTAGACTTGTAAGAACTATCTTCGCAGCTTCTTTTCCAAACGCAGCATTTCGAGCAACATTCATCAAGTCACATGTATATTCCGTCTGAAATCTCATCAAGTAGCGTATTGCCTGAAAATTAATGTAAGGTAAATATTACTAGTTCCATTAATCCTACTGGTATTTGGAGAAGGTCTTATATCAATAGAATAACCTGCGTTTCTTAACAGAAAACATAAACAAATGAAGCTCAAATTAGCAACCACAGAGCCCTGCGGTTGCCAAATCATCAAAAATTTGTCATTTCTAGTGAAAATAGCAATACTAGGTTAATCCTTTGTTTTATCCAGATGCAAAAGTTTCAAGCTTCATATGACAATTTGAAACACGAATAAATGCAGATAAATCACATGAATGAAATTCAATTTTAACCTGTGCTCTCCACCATCTACGATCCATCTTCCGGTGCAAAGCAACTAAACTGCCATTTATTTCTGTTGTTGGCTGCAAGTAACTCCATGGATCACCCCACATCCTGCATCACAACCATATGACAGCATCAGCGAAAAACATCCAAGATCAAATATGCCAAGGGCACCGTCACTTGCCTAGGAGTATGGCCCGCCCATATTTCTTTTGAGGTGTAGTTGTTTTTCCCGGTGATGGTCCCATTTTCCCATGCTTCTTTATTGTCTACAAGCTCAAAGGCACGGTCTCGACATTCCTGGGATGTCTCAGGAAAAAAGTAGCATGACCAACTTGACCGTGAAGAACCTACACAAATTTGATCATAATTTTTACGTTAATTGAAAATGTTGCCAATTTTGTATCTCACTAAATTCATGTTCATTTGTACCTTTGCAACCATCATGATCAGCACGATTATATTGACCTGTGACAAGGACTCTTTTCTCTTTCATTGCAATAGCAAGAAGTCCACACATTCCAGCTAATTGGGCTCCAATACCGAAACCAGGAAGTCTCTCCCAATCTGAAAGAAGAAATCTTATACTGGGATCCCTGCAGTTCAAAGGATGCTGATGGATCCATATGTCTCTTTGTACTTTCCGTGTTAAAGGATAATTTTCTTCATCGGATCCAACTACCTGTAGGGAAATAACCAACAAGCTCATAGTTGACAAGAATTTCTACTAATCTTACTGTAATTGAATGGTGAAATGTTTATTGATCAATGCTGGTTCTTCTGCAAAAAAAATAAGAGAAGCACTTCATGTGTAAGTCGGCCTATAGTCCAACTGTATGTGTCCCAGAAACATACCCAGGGTGGATAGGCACCTTCAGAAATGGTTTGACGTCTAAAGTAAGTACGTTGAGAGTTAGCCATTGATGCTGGGTGCATGTCTAATACTCCCTTCCAGGTTGTCCAAGGGGGTAAGCTTTCATTTTCAGAATGCTTATCAAGACGAGCATTAGTTTGTGCTAATAATTTACAGTTCTCCAAATGAGGTGCATAAGGCACAGTGGATTTGCTCAGTCCAACATTTTGGAAGAAATCATTTTCTAATTCCACCGATTTGGATAATAGTGCACTCCAAGCTGAATACAACAGTGATACTCTCTCATCATCAAATCCCTTCTCATTTTTTTGAGAGTCCAGCCATCTTTCTGTTTCTTTTGGCCTGATTTTGCAATCTATACTTCTAACATCTGCAATCCATCAAAAATACAAAAAATTCTGACATGGTACAACATTAATATGGAAGAATTAATTTCACGCAAATCTATGATTAGCCCATATTTGCTCAAACTTTGGAGTATGCTTGAAACCAAATTTCAAAAAACACAAAGGAATCAACTTCAGTGCTTTGCTTCTCCGCAAAGACTAAGAACACTTGAATACTATAATGATCTATGAAACGTCAATATTACTTTTCAAGAATAGGGTCAAAAGCAGTAGAGAGTATTATTGGCTTCCAATATAAGCATTATAAAGAGTCAAACGGATAAAAGATGATTCTCCAGTAAAAGTCTACAAAGATAAAACAAACGCATTAACCAAGTCACTTAAAGACATCTTGTTTCATCAAGGATACCCTTTAACAGTTCTTACCATTACTTTTTCGTGCAAGGAATTCTACGCCTCTCTTCATGAACAAGAAGTTACATCTGATGAACTTGGAAAAAACTACAATATTTTATACTAAATACGTTTGCTCTAAATTCCAAGAATTCCCAAAACCAGATATATACAATCACATATTTTCTTATGTTTTAATCTGAGAAAATGGTTATATTTCCTAGCAAATTATCCCGTAATTGAGTGTATCAAGCGGAGCACAAGGATAAACAGACAGGAAATTACTTGGATTCAGAAAGACCAAAATAAACAAGTTGATACAAGAACGGTCAGGACAGAAATCTACTCACTGAGAATTGCAGAAGTTGAATTCCATGGTGAACTCAATTGTGAAACGGCTGAAAACGAAATCCCACCAAATTCAGAAGTTCCAGACGAAGTAAGAACAGCCAAGAGCAAAGAGGTTAGACATACTCCACAGAGAAAACCAACCACACAAATTTGGCACGGAAATGAAGTTCCCATTTGCAGAGCTCTCTGTGACACCACTCTTTCAAGCGACTTCTGGCTCAAAGGTTCCATACCCGAATCGGTGTAAATTTACCAACTTTCCACACAAAGAAGCTGGCGAAAGAGGTCTTGATAGGTTCTTCTCCTCTGGTTTTTATGGCATGAATCCAACCAACCCACAACAAGATTCACATGAAAGTTTACTTCCGAACCCATCTCTTTTTCCTGTACATGTAAATGGCATTTCTTTTTACCTTTATCAATAACAACTTCAGGATGGGCTTATCTGAAAGCACTCTAAAGAAGAAACAAAATCATATCATCGCCACTCTAAGTCCCTACCATTCATTTTCATTTCCTTACAAGTTTTTATATATATACACACACTGTGGTCCACTCCAATGTCCCGTACGAGTTACGAGTGCAAACAAATAAGAATCCTGTTTTAAATTAAAAAATAAAGAAAAAACCCCATGGGATGGGATAAATAGTGGTAAAAAAGACAAGCTGGTGGCTGGTGGCTGGTGGCTGGATGGAAGCAGATAAGAAAACCACTCTCAAACACAAAACCAGTCAAAAGGAATTAATCGAAACAGCAGCAGACGAAAACAATTGATGATGAACACAAGCTGAACTGGTCTGGTATCCCAAAAGAGATACAAGTAGCAACGCAACCTACGAGGAGAAAAATCTTTGTGATCAAGGTGAGATAGGTTATGGGTAGAAAATTGTATCGCTGACTCAAAAGCAATCTCCTTGCGCACTCTCCAAGCCAAATGTTTTAATTTTATAATCGCAACAACAAAAACACCTCTTCCAACTAATGATGTTTGGAGCAGGTAGGCATATATCCTTTTTCTGTGGCCCACTTCACCATCTCCTTTCACTGTCACGATTGCTCATCAAACTACCACTAATCAATTATCAAAACGATTTCAATAATGATGAATCAACAAGCATAAACGAGTGATTAGCAGCAAGTAAGTAACCAACTTTGGAGTGGCGAGGGAAGTAGTTGGGAGCTTGTACTAAAGTGACGTGCAGATATTCATGTGAGCTCTTCGGCAATGGCTGACACGTCAAATCACATTTTTGGACTCATTAGGTCTTTGTAGGTGGGTGTAGATATAGATATAAATAATTATGTAATAAGTAAATGAATGATTAAATCTTTAACAAATAATTTAAAGTTTCTTTTAAATCTCTCAACCCATTCCATTTTTAATAATTATCAACTCAGTAATTGCCACCCTCTCTCTCTCTCGTGTTTATATGTTGATATTTATACATACATCTAGCCTTAACTTTTGGTATTTATTAACGAAATAAGTGGCATTAAACCTGATCACATCATTCAATTCAGCATGTACAAAGTTAACGAGTGAATAACTTAATTAGTTTAGTATGAGTATCTATGATGGAGAGTCACAGCGAACAACTGGTCCCAAGACGTCAATAAAGGAATACATGCTTTCAGGCTTGAAGACACCTCACATCTCAAGTTATCCCCCTCTTTCTCCGTGCTTTTTCCTAGCACTTCAATTATGCTCTATTGGCCACTAATCCACAATCACGGCACCTTAACTAGACCATTTTGGGATTATATCTTCTCTTTTAATTATGATATTTTTATTATATTTCATTCAATTTTATTCACACATTTACATGAATCTTACATAAATATATAGATAAGATTTAATGCAATAAAGTTAAAATAAAATAATGTTGATTCATGTGCTGTTGTTATTATTTAACATTAATACAATTTTGGTTGAAATGTTCTTATAGGTTTATTGACAATGATTTCTTTCAAAATGTTAGGTTTGAGATGACATTCTCATATTTTAAACCTAATAACCACGTAAACATTGTGCAAACTAATGAAAAAAAATGTAATTTTGTATTTTCTTTACAATATTTTGATTCTTTACACATATCTTATGGTATGAATAGCTAGCCATTTGTTGGCAACTTTTCATCAATGTTGCTACTTGAGAGTGTGGTTCCTAGAGTTTGTTAGGCTAGATACATGATGAATTCAATGTCTACGGTGAGTAAATTTTGCATTTTTGGTTTTGAAAAAGCAAGATAATAGATTTTATGTTAGAATTGAATTTGATGTTATAATGTCATTAGGGGGACATAAACTAAGTGGTGGAGGAAAATGTTGATAAATCCTTGTCTTCTATTGATTTCACACATATTGTTTCCAAACATGAAAGAAAAATTGGCAAGGAATTGAATACTGGAATTAGTGCATAGTAAGTACATTTAAAATTTTGTATTAGCATTAATGCATGAAATAATGGTTTAGAAAATGATTTAGAGTTGAATATTTTGTCGTTCCCTACTTTAGAACAATCATTAGTGGTGGTAGTGCATTTTGATAGAAGTAAGGGACAGATTACATAATAAATTTTGTAGAAAAATATATTGTTTTTCTATTTCATTCTAATAAACATCTTATACACAACTTTTGTATATTTTTGATAAATGCTTGATTGAATATATATTTACTCCCTAATGCTTATTAATTAATATTATGATGTACTTAAGATACTTATTTTGGTTTATATTTTGTTTTAGGTATAAGTTGGAAGAACAAGAACCAAAATGAGCTAAAAACATATCCTTAGAGTCGTCCTATTGATGTTCAATCTTATTTGCCTTTTTGGAACAAGAAGGAGATGATTTATGGTAAAGATGGGACAAAGAATGAAAGAAAAGAAGTTATTGCAACTTACACGATCGTGTATGAGATCATGTAACTTACTGGAAGGGTATAGGAGTGTGAAAATATAGTTTAATCCTCTCTTGCAACCTACATGGTTGTGTGTGCACTTACATGGCCATGTAAGTGAGCTACATAGTTGTGTAAATGGTTGTGTAGCTCACCAAGACCATTTAAGTTCACAAAATTAGAAAAAAAAAGAGACAAACATAGTAACCTACACACCCCTGTAGCTGACCGCGTGTCTTGCAAAATTCTAGTTTTTACTATAAAAAGACATTTAATAACTAAAGGGAGGGGAGAAGAGTTTAGGGATATGAAAGGGGGCATATTTCTTACTCTTTGAGAGCTGTGAGGAGTTGATCTTCATTCTTTCGATTTGAAAGGGATATCGAGGCTAACAAACATGTTTGGACATTTCTTAATCTAGTAATGTTGTTCTGACTCTCTTTTGGAATTGATTGTGTTATCCTTTATTTAATGTTTTGAGATTCATATATGAATGATTTAAACACTTCAAATAGATTATTTATGTATGAACATATTGCAAGAATCTAGATTGCAATACGTAATAGTTGTAACTCTAATTCACTTGTAGTAAACTAATAGTTGTGCATCAATAGGGATAACATAAAATAGGTTAAATGACCTGATCTTGTGTGTTTGTTGCCTAGATTAACCTATTTTTATTTGTAATACGATTGTAACACTCAATTTAAAGAGCTTATTTTATGTTATCTGATAATTATACCTAATTGAAGAGCTTTTTTTTAATTAGATATGATGTAAGGAAAAACTAAAGTTAATAGAGCTTGTTGTTAATCTATGGTTAATAGTTTCAAAGAGAGGTATAAAAATAACATCACGATTAATTGTGCTCACTCGTGTGAAGATTGAGATTGAACCGAGAATTGAATTTGAAACTCATTTGTGAATATATCACTTTTGTACTATTTGATTTGATTTAACTTTATTAGTTTAGTTTTACTTCATTTACTTGGAATCATCATGGTTTACATATCTTCAAAATTGATTATACTCAAAGTATCTTCATCCAATTAATAATATACCCAAGTATTGCTCGTAATTATTATAGTACTTTTAAGTTTTATTCTATCCAACCCTCATACTTTATGCAATTGATCTTGATAAAAAATGTTTTACTTTTAAATTCTCTATTCTCATCTTGCATTCCTCCCTTTATAGTAATCACAAACTCGTTGCACCTTGCATATGTTTGGTATGAATGAAAAAGTATTTCTTAATTATTAAACCTCATTCTAATTTCAACTACAACCTTTGTTGCAATTTCTTATACCATAATATGTGAGGTCATCACATCTAAAGAACTCTTATCTTTCTATATTTTATTACCTACATCCACTATACTATTGTATTGTACCACAAATACCAGTCTTTTATTCAAAAAAATATTACTGCATTACACAAAATATACTACTAGATGATACAATAGACGCAATATATTTTAAATAGTCACAAGGACACATACTAAAATATACTATACACTAAATGGTTGGGTTCCAAACTAGAATTTCAACATTGAAACAAGAATACTAGATCTTTTTTCTTATTTTTCTTTTCAAATTCTTATTCTTTCCTCACTAAGCTAACTTTCATTGCAATCAAAGCCTTTAAAACTTTGCATCTCATTCCTCACAACAATGTTACCATTTTAAACTGTCATACATTTGTATATAGCTCTCATACATGTATATGCAGTCATCTTTCTATATTGGACTTATCGTAGTACCTACTGTGATAAAACAAAAACTTGGATAGAAAGGTGTGGGATGAATTAATACTATAAGCCTGTGAACATGCACTAATAAGAAAACACACTTCATTAAGGGTTGGGGTTTGTTTGATGTAATGTAGCTGCTGTTTCTTTTTTTTTAAAAAATAAAAAATTAAATTAGAACCACAACCGAATTAATATTCTAAATAACACATATGGTTAAATCATTAGATTAAACGATCATGGTTTTAGAAGGCCCACGGGGTACCAAGTTCGCTTCATATAATTGAAACAACTTTTGCTGCCCTTTTCTCTTCAATGATTGACTTAAAAAGTACTTCTATAAATGTAAGTGTCAGTACTTCATAATAAAAAACGACTCCTATCCATGTTGCTAAGATTTTGTTTTTTCTAAGATTCCCTCCAACGGTCATATTTTGAAACCCCCCACCCCCATGTAGATTCTCGTCTCACTTCATTCTTTCTTCTCCATGCGTCTAGGGAGACTATTTTCTAAACTAGGCTTCATTTTTTCAAAAAGGTTCTTATAACAATAAAACAACTCTTCCTTTTTACAAATGGTGGGCTGCTTTGTATCTTGCTTTGGTGCTTGTAAGCATAGGAAGCGCATGCATTTGGTGGATGCAAATCTTCCTCCTGAACACCATGTAAGTCCAGTCCCAATCTTGATTATTTTATTGCCTGCCAAGTTTTAAATTTGTTAGTTATTTTTGTTTGGATCATTTTGTGGTTTGTCGCAGATTGATGAAGCTTGTGCTAAAGTTCCGCAATTCTGTGAATCCTCAAAGCAGGAACTTGTTGCTGAACCCGTAAAGCCGTCTACAAAATCCAAGTAAGCTGTTTTTGTTACTAGCTTAAGTTTCCAAACCTTCCTGTTATTCAGGTTGTATCTCTGTTCGACTTGCAGGTCTTAAGCGATTTTGTTATTTTTCTCAATATGTGTGCTTACCATTGGTTTCAAGTAATTTTTAGGAGAAAACTCGACGACCTATTGAGCTTGAGTGGGAAAAAGAAGGTGACTTTTCATCTAACTGTGAAGAGCTATGAAGGCATATCTACTGGGGGAATTACTGATGAAGCCACTCGTCATAAAGTAGATGAGGGTGAGACAAAGGAGTGTGAAGGCAGAGAAGAACCAGCAAAGGGCAACCAGTCAGTTTCAGAGTCGATCAACTTTAAGGTTGCATCAAATTCTGAGGATGAGAGGTACGAAGATCGTACCAATCAAGAGTATAGGGATTTGGAACTGGAGCATAGCAATTTAGATGATAATAATGGAGGTGAAAAGGACAATGTGGGTGCTGGCGGTCGAGGAATGGTTCAAGAGCATAGCAATTTAGATGATAATAACGGAGGTGAGAAGGACAATGTGGGTGGTGACGGGGGTCGAGAGCATAGCAATTTAGATGATAATAACGAAGGTGAAAAGGACAACGTAGGTGGTAACGGTCAAGGAATGGTTCCAAAAGAATCATCCGAGTCGTTATTTTCTTTGTCCATCGAGTCAAGAAAGCACGAGTGGGATGCTGAAATGGATGAAAAGGAGGTCACAAGTTCAGTACTTAAATGTAGCTCACACAATACTGAACAGAAGGCATCTGGATCTGACCGTGAACGGAATTCTGAAGCACTAAACGGGGATGCTAATTCGGTGTTGACACCGGTGGAAAATCTAACCAAGCTGAAAACAGTCAAAGCAAGAGCAACCATAATTTTGCAGGGTGAAGAAAAGGAGAATATGGAAGTGGAACAGGGTTTTGGTGAAGAAATTAGCCCTGGTCCGAGTTTGAAGGTATGCAAAAAGAATGTTAAAGCAGAAACCAAAGTGAAGAGCTTCAGAGATGAGGAAGTTGCAGTGGATACTAGCTTGTGTAGCTGGCCGGTTTCAACTCCAATTTCCAGGACCAGTCCAAATTCTGTGGGGAATTCTCCATCACTCGAGGCAAGGTCCACAAGAAGCGGAGACAATAAGCCTGTATTAAGTGTGCTGACAGTAGAAAAACTCAAACACCTTTCTTCATCAAATGCTCCCAGATGGTTAAGGAGCCGGACTCCTGATGAAACTCATGTTATAGGGACTGTTGGAAGCTACTGGAGACATACTGGAAGGATCATAGATCCAATTCTAGCTCTTCAAGCAAAAGGACAAAAGGCAGGTACAGGTAGTAGTATCTTCAACTGCTGTTAACATATGTGTAGCTCGCTCATCAGGTATTCATGATTCCTTTTACTTGTGCAGAATAAGGGAATGAAATGGGATGCTATACCATTTCAAGCGAGAATGGGGGGTGAGCTTTGGATGCTCAAGTTTAACATTTACCAACAGAGACTCGAGATGGTGCTCAATGTCTTCTTTAGCTCAAATAAGATAAGACCGTTGCTTATGTAACTCTGTGAGTATGTATGCTCAATGTCTTCTTTAGTCCAAATAAGACCATTGCTTATGTAACTCTGTGAGTATGTATGCTCAATGTCTTCTTTAGCCCAAATAAGACCGTTGCTTATGTAACTCTGTGAGTATGTATGCTCAATGTCTTCTTTAGCCCAAATATGACCGCTGCTTATGTAACTCGGTGAGTATATGTGTTCAATGTTTTCTTTAGCCCAAATAAGATCGCTGCTTATTTAACTCCGTGAGTATGTATGCTCAATGTCTTCTTTAGCCCAAATAAGACCGCTGCTTATGTAACTCCGTGAGTATGTGTGGGCTGCTTATGTAACTCCATGAGTATATATGCTCAATGTCTTCTTAGCCCAAATAAGACCGCTGCTTATGTAACTCCGTGAGTATGTATGCTTATGTAACTCCGTGAGTATGTGTGTTCAATGTCTTCTTTAGCCCAAATAAGACCGCTGCTTATGTAACTCTATGAGTATTGTATGCTCAATGTCTTCTTTAGCCCAAATAAGACCGCCGCTTATGTAACTCCATAAGTATTGTATGCTCAATGTCTTCTTTAGCCTAAATAAGACCGCTGCTTATATAACTCCGTGAGTATGTATACTTAATGTCTTCTTTAGCGCCGTGAGTATGTATGTTACAATGTCTTCTCTAGCCCAAGTAAGACTCAACCATGCTCAATTTATATTCTAGTATTTAGCAACAAGTAAATTGGCTTATCAAGATTTTTATTGCTCTAATCGAGACATTCATATGCTTTGTTTTTAATTAATCAAGAGTGCAATTTTTCTAATAGAATAATTTGAAATACGAATTAGCAAATAAAAAAAGCTAAATCGATATTCTGCAAGAACTTATTTGATTATGTTGTCAATCATATGCAGCTTCAAAATGGTATCCCACAAATTAAAGAAAGAGAAATTGACTTTTAAAAAGGATTAAGAAGAGTGCTAACAGTCTTTTTCTTTTACAAAGAAAGATTAGAATTTCTCTAACATTTAATTAAAATTAAATTCCTAATTGTAATATAAGTTATAATTTAATCTTAATAAAATTAAAATTTTCATTTTTGATCTATAAAGTTTCTTAAATTTCATAATTAAGTCCAATTTATTAATTAAAATTTCTCTTTTTAATGCTTTTTATGTGTAACTATTTAGGTTCTTAATATATTGACAATGACTATAAATTATAATTAGAATTAGAATAAGTAAAGCTCCATTTAAAATTTCTTTAATTTTCTAATTAATTAATTAATAATAATAGATCAAGCTTATTATCTAGCAATATATCATAACTATCTAAATAAAAGAATATTAAAATAGTTTGACTTAAAATGTCTATGCATAGTTGTATTGTATATAAGTTAATCTTTTTGTTATCCAATATTCTAATTAGATATAAAATATAAAATTAGTATCTACTTTATTTAAATTTAATCATATTCATTATTGTTAATTGGTAACTTATTTACAGTTGATATTTGAACATAGAAATTTCCAAATCTCAATTTATTCTGACCAATTTTTTTAAATAACTACTAATCAAGAATAATAGAATATTATCTCTAATTACTTTAGAGAGTCGAATAATTTATTGATTTACTTAACTATTTTCATATATTTCACATTATACTTAACTACTATCTATTGAACTATCCTCAGAGAATAAGTTATAAGTAGCCTTAAAATATAGTAATTTCTAGGGTTAATTACAAAAAATCCCTAAAAATTTACTAAATTTTGTAACTATAGCTTAAACTTTAAAAAGTGACAATTAAATACCCAAACATTTAATTTTTTTTCCCAAATCTAGCACGATGTTAGTATCTTCGTTAATGTTTCTTACGGGGGAAGACATATAAGACTTAAATCTAAATGATTACAACTGTATTAAATTGTACAGGTTAAACTTAATTAAACTAATTAAGTGAAATTAAGGAAATTAAAGAAAATTAAAAGAAAAGGGTTAAAAACTCTTTAAATTCATTTGGTATTCAAATTTCGTTGTCACACTAATCTTACCCTTTTTTGCTTCTCCTCTTTGTAAATTGTGATACACTTTTCTTCGTTGTAGCACGAATCTTCTCTGCCACCCACCATTCTTCACTCCTCTTCACATTACAAAATCTGTCGCACCATTCTTCTTTATCGCATTACATAAAATTACAATTTTGAAGGACACCGCACTGACAAAAAGAGGTATGTCTTGATTATACTTTTGTCATGTTTTCTAAGTTTTTATACCCAAATTCCTTTTTCTACTTTTGTTTTTTTTTATGTTTTTTAGTTCATTACAGGAAATCCAGGAAGTGCCTCAAATGTATTTGACTTATGAATTATGTTTGGAACATAATGATTTTAGAAAGCTATTGATTTATCTATCTGTATGTGCTTAGGTTATTTGGCTTAACGCTTAAACTTTGCAGAAATTTAAAATGTTTTTGTGAATATTGTTTCTAATATTCTACCATGCTATATAATTAGGATTGAGAGAATAATATTCTACCATACTTAAATTTTGACCTTTCTTCGTTGTGTTTGTATTTGTGTTTATACTAGTAGTTGTAGTAAGTGTTTCACAACAGAAGGCAAATTGTTTGTCTTTTCCTTACCAGTAATTGTAACTTTGTATCTTTTGTTGAATTTAATTCTCAATTTTTCTTTAGGTTAAATTTAATTCTCAATTTCTCTTCCAAACTAAATATATCAGGAATTAAGATGTCAACCATGTATTGATGTTCACTTGATTTCCTTAAGATAACATGTCACCTTATAACAATGAAAAACATATGTTAAGTATATACATGTCAGAAGGTAGTTAATGTCAAGTATAAACATTTGTTTTAACATAAACACAATAATTGTCCCAAATTGAGATTGCCTAGTTTTTTCTTCTTCTTTTTTTAAATCTTAGAATATGTATCATTTTCTAAATATTTGACAGCGCGTGTCGAGTGCACTGCAAAATTTACCTGACTCTGCACACTAAAATTTATAGTTGCGGTAAGTTGGGATCGAATCCACAGGGAATGTTCGGTTAATTTTCGTAATGAAATTAATTGATGCAAGGAAAGAAAATGGGGGGGT
>JAOQMS010000178.1:14251917-14265541 GCA_027563885.1 Erythroxylum longipes
ATATAATTTGATCAAATTGTAGTAGAAAGATAATATGGGATGATAAAGTAGTTGAATACAACCGTACAAATATTCTAACAATCAATTCATATTTTACCAATGAATTCACCAAAAAGTCTTACTTGCTCATTTTCATATTCTACCAACCGTACAAAAAGTCTTGCTTGCTTATCCAGAGGACTTTCATCGAACACCTTATAAGCATAACATAATTCAAGTCTTTTTTAAGCATTCATTCTCTCTGTTCCCCTTCTTCATCATCATTAACACATTCAAACAACTTAACAACTAATCCACGCAAACAACTCAACAACTAATCCGAAGTTTGATGATGACATAGCATTTAACAAACACAATAAAAGATGAAAAATAAACCCAGAACAAATCCAAGAAGTTCTTACCAGGTTCAGTGGCATTGTAGGGAGACGATAGAGGACAACCCAAGATAATAGAGAAACTTCTACAAACAACAGATGAAAAGAGCAAAAATGGCCAAAAAATCAGTCGGGAGAGAGGAGGAAGAAAGAAATCAAGAGGCGGGATGGGGGGATGGTCTTCAGGTTTAAAATTTTAGAGAGTGGGATGACGACGTTTGTCATTAAACAAACGACGTCGTCTCACCTTTTTTTTTTTGCAGTTGTAGCATTTGGCAACGAAATGTAGATTCGTAGTCAAATGCCCAATATTTACCTACCATATTCGATAACTGTCACCAAATACAAGGAAAATGACGATGTTTAATTTTTCGGATTCGGTACATTTGGCAACGAATCTACATAAATCGCTAAATGTTAAACTTTTGCTACAAAAATAAAATAGTGTCACAAAATGTACAACATTTTGCTACTAAATTGATAAATCATTGCCAATACTAAACCTTTTACCTTTTCCGACACTCAGAACTTTCATCTTCTATCTCCATTTTGCAACCAATTATACACAATGTCACCAAAACCCAAAAATTTTCCTTATATTCTTAATTTTCTTAATTGATTAAAATATATGAGTTTTTCCTATTACCAATAACAAAATGAAAATTGTCTTTTACACTTACATATGGAGTTGTTCTTATTGCTTAATTTTTGGGAATTACTAATCTATATTTTTAATTTGGTGGATAAAAAAAATAAAATAGGGAAATTTTAAAATTTTGTATCTTCTTTTGTTATTAGTTGAATTAATAAGGATTGCAAACTACATTTCATTTAAACCAAATTCATCACTAACATGACAACATATATCCTTTAGCCCTTAATCTACCATTAACCTTATTGTTTATATCAAAGATACATTTAATTTAAATACCTGAGGGTCTTAACGATGAAGTAATTTTAGTCGCAGAAGACCATTTCCGTGACCAATCATTATTAAAATGTATGATTTTTTGAAATACGTTTTTTGAAATTATAATAATTAAAATGTATAATTAGTTGAAAATTGTAAGTCAATTATAATTTTTTTGAACGATCAACAAATTAATTTACAAATAGTTTTTAATTGAATAATTTAATTTTTAATTCAAATTATGTTTTATTTGGAATAGGAAAATAAATTTATTAAAAATTATTTATGAACCTGTGGGCTTTGGCGACGAATCATGTATTAGTCGTTACGTCTGACGTTTGTCAGCCAAATACAATAGATCGTAGCAAATTAATTAATACTATTTCTAAAAAACTACAGTAAACAATAAACGACATCGTTTACCTAAACAAGAAAAATGACGTCATTTTATATTAGGTTTTCAAAAATGAAAACATAAAAGGCTACTCCATTCTCGTTCAAGCCGTCAATATTTCTTAAAATCCTCTCTTCTGTTTGGGTTTTGTATTGTGGTCATCACCGTCGTAGAACCATTATTAACTGAATCGATATTATTCTTTTGTTTTATTTCCATCAACGAAGTTGTGTTAAGTTTAACTTATACCTTTGGGTGTTTATTGTGAGTTCTTAATTATGCATTTGATGTACGAGTTATGTTTGTGGTTGTGTTTTGAAGATGATTTACTATTTATCTTTGTTATTTGTTATGGTTATGCTTTATTTGTTATATCTTTGATGCTTTTTATGGTTATGTTTTGAAGTAATATAGACCAATATAGATAATACTATATTTTTGTACATCAAGAACTTAGTCATGTCTATTCTATTTTAAATTCTAAATTTTGCTTATGATACAAACTACACAATAGATTTTTGAAATTTTAGTAAGGGTAACTTTCATATCATTAGGCACATTGAAGATGTATAAGTGCTAAACTGGACTACTTTCACTTATCATCAAAATTGGAGTTGAACATATCATCATTTAATTCTAAATCGACATTTGTAGAATATACCTCTTAACATTAGTAATCAAGGAATGTTGACATGGAGACTAGTTCTGGATGACCCTAATTCATTCCGTTGGGAGGAATGTGGCAAAATTGTCCCTACTAAAAAAATAAACAATGTAGAAAAAATATCCACTTCATACACTAATGATCGTTTGCTTTCCATAGCCGATCTTCTGCTTCAAGGTGTTTAGTATCATCCAAACAATATCACTTTCCTTATTATGTACATCTCATTTTCTTTTATGAAGCTATTATATATATTCACATTTAATGTTATATACTACATATTGTTTTAAGCTTCCTTGAATCTCGAAGATGACATATATGCCCATGGATGCGGAAGCGATGTCACAACAGTCCGTAAAGGATTAGAAAAATCAGTTGTTTTGGAAAATTCGCCAATTCCACATACTTCGTCAGGTTATTCACGTATGCATGTCACTCCAATTTCGGTTCGTTTAACGGTTTACTAATATGATAATATCTAAGTTCTATACTGATTGTGTTTTAAGTAATCCATTTCGCATTGGCAGTTCATCTAGCGAACTTGTCTTCCATACTAAATCTAGCGACTCATTCACTGTATCCTTTACAAGTTTAGCTATAGCAAAAAAGCTGTTGCAAGAGGTGTGAAAAACCCTACACTTGAGGGAAGAACTATTACTGTTTCAATTGGTGCCTTTGAACGTGTAAAGACCCTTCTCGGGAATCCAAACATCGGAGACTCATTTACCTTTACCGACTCTTATGTCACTTGGAATCCAAGAAAATAATTATATCATTATCATTTATCGATGCAATCAACTGGACTTAGCATTAAAGTTGATCTATTGTTGTATCTATAAAAATTTGTCAAACAACCTCTCTACTAGTTAGGGGTCAAGCTACGTACTATTAAGTGTGGACTGTTATTATTCTTGTTCAATGACTGTGAATTGTTAAACTTCTAATTCAAAGTTCGTACTACTCCATATATCATATTATTATATTGATAATGTTATTTAAATTTAACTATTTTTTGCAATGTTAGTAAATATTAAATATTAATTAATACTACTATTTAACACTTAAAATTATGTTATATTTGTTTTTTCAACAATGCGTTGTAAACATTCAAAACAAATCTCCAATAAAACATATCTTAACTATGATAGATTATAAACATGTTAGTTTAACAATTTTGATAAATGTCAATCATTTGGTGACGATTTGAGAAAATGGTCGCCTAATATGGACATTTAGTGACGATTTTCAAAATTCATCACCAAATGTTGATCTTTTGGTCACGATTCCAAATTTCATCACCAAATGATCACTTTTAGCAACAACATAAAAAAAAGTAGCAAAAACATAATGTCTTTTTTACTGATGATTTTACATAATCGTCACTAATTGTGAACACTTTAGTGACAATTTCGGTCATTCTTTACCAAACGTTTCGCAAATTATGGTGAAGATTTCTGAAAAGCGTCACCAAAAGTTAATTTAGCTACAAATTCCTGAAATCATCACCCATTGTGGATCATTTTGTGACAATTTTTTGTAATCGTCACTAAATGTTCAACAATTGGTGATGATTTCTGTTATTCGTCACTAAATGTTGTACCTTTACTGACGCTTTTTTAATTCGTCACGAAAAGCATAGTTTTAATTACAATTTTGTTAAATCGTCGCGATATGTCAACTTTTGCCAACGACTATGATAACGTTGCAAAAAAAACATAGCTAAATGTATACTTTGTTGTAGTGAATATCTGGGTTTCTTTTGTTTTCATTGTATTTTGTTTCTAATAGTAGGTCTTAAGGATTGTAAAGCTGAAGACTCTCTTACTCAGGAGGTAGCACCAGAAGAAAGAAAGTGATAATTTACACAAAGTTCCATTCTAAATGTTTACTTTTGGGTGTCGTTTAAATGCACTACAACAAAGTAGACATTTAGCTACGTTTTTTTGCGACGTTCGAAATATCGTCGGCAAAAGTTATCATATTGCGACGATTTTACAAATCGTCATTAAAACTAAGCCTTTAGTGACTAACTAAAAAAGCGTTACAAAAGGAACAATATTTCATAACAAATGACAAAAATTGTTGCCAAACGGTGAACATTTAGTGACGATTATCAAAAATCGTCACAAAATGATCCACAATGGGTGACGATTTTAGATATTCATCGGTAAATTAACTTTTGGTGACGCTTTTCAGAAATCATCACTATAATTTGTTAAATATTTGGTGACGAATGTCCGAAATCATCACCAAAGAGTTCACAAGTGGCAACGATTATACGAAATCATCAGTAAAAAGTCATTTGTTTTTTTTGCTATGTTTTTGACATTGTCACTAAAAGTGACCATTTGGTGACGATATTTAGAAGTATGACCAAACGAGTAACATTTGGTGACAAATTTTGACATTCAGTGACGATTTCTGAAATCATCACTAAATGGTCCACATTCGATTTACGATTTCTAGAAATGGTCACCAAAGGGTTAAAATTTTCCAAACTTGTTAAACCAACATTTTTATAATCTATCATAGTTAAGATATGTTTTATTAGAGAATTGTTTTGAATGTTTACAACGTATTGTTGAAAAAATAGACATAATATAATTTTAAGTGTTAAACAGTAGTATTAATTAATCATTAATGTTTACTAACATTGCAAAAATTAGTTATAAAAAATTTAAATAATTGTATCAATATAATAATATGATATATGGAGTAGTACGAACTTTGATTTAGAAGTTTTATAATTCATACAGTCATAAAACAAGAACAATAACAGTCCACACTCAATAGTATGCAGCTTAACCCCTAACTAGTAGAGACATTGTTTGACAAATTCTTACAGATACAACAATAAATCAACTTTAAAGTTGAGTTTAATTGATTGCGTCAATAAACGACAATGATATAATTATTTTTTTAGATTCCGAATGACATGAGAGTCAGTAAAGGTAAATGAATTCCCGATGTCTAGATTCCCGAGAATTGAAGGCACCAATTGAAACAATAATAGTTCTTCCATCAAGTGTAGGTTTTTTCACACCCTCTTGCAACAACATTTTCGCTATAGCTAAACTTGTAGAGGATACAGTTAATGAGTTGTTAGATTTAGTATAGAAGACAAGTTCTCCAGACGAATTGCTAGTACGAAATTGGTTACATAAAACACGATCAGTATAGAACTTAGATATTATCAAATTAGTAAACCATTAAACAAATCAAAATTAGAGTGACATGCATACGTTAATGACTAGACAAAGTCTATAGAATTAACAAATTTTCCAAAACAACTGATTTCCCTAATCCTTTATGGACCGTTGTGATATCGCTCTCGCCTCCAGAGTCATACATGTCATCTTTGAGATTCAAGGAAACTTAAAACAACATGTAGTATATACCATCAAATGTAAATATATATAATAGCTTCATAAAAGGAAATGAGATGTACATAATAAGGAAAGTGAAGTTGTTCGGATGATACTAAACACCTTGAAGCAGAAGATCGGCCACAGAAGGCAAAAGATCATTAGTCTATGAAGGGGAGATTTTTCTACATTGTTTATTAGGGATAATTTTACCATATTCCTCCCAGCGGAATGAATTAGTGCCATCCAAAACTAGTCTCCCTGTCGACATTCCTTGATTAATAATGTTAAGAGGTATATTTTGCAAATGTCGATTTAGAATAAAATGATGATATGTTCAACTCCAATTTTGATGATAAGTGAAAGTAGTCCAGTTTAGCACTTATACATCTTCAATGTGCCTAATGATATAAAAGTTATCCTTACTAAAATTTCAAAAATCTATTGTGTAGTTTGTATCATATGCAAAATTTAGAATTTAAAGTAGAATACACATGACTATGTTCTTAATGTACAGAAATATAGTATTATCTGTATTGGTCTATATTACTATTAATGGAAATGAATAAAAGTAAAATACTCTTAAAGACCTTTCATCAAATAGTTACGAAGCTTTGCTGAGGGAAGCGTTAAAGGTCATTGGGAAGAAGCCAACTCATATACAAATAACAAAGATAGACAGTAAATCATCTTTAAAACACAACCATAAACATAACTTATACATCAAATGCAGAATTAAGAACTCACAATAAACACCTAAAGGTATACGTTAAACTTAGCACAACTTCATTGATGAAAATAAAACAAAAGAATAATACCAATTCAGTTAATAATGGTTCTTCGACGGTGATGACCACAATACAGAACCCAATCATAAGAGAGGATTTTGAGAAATGTTGATAGCTTGAACGAGAATGGAGTAGCCTTTTATGTTTTTGTCTTTGAAAACCTAATAAAAAATGACGTCATTTTTCTTATTTAGGTAAACGAAGTCGTTTATTGCTTACTGTAGTTGTTTGGAAGTAGTATTAATTAATTTGCTACGATCTATTGTATTTGGTCGAAAAACATTTGATGTAGCGACTAATACATGGTTTATCGCCAAAGCTCGCGGATTCATAAATAATTTTTAATAAATTTATTTTCCTATTACAAATAAAACATAATTTGAATTAAAAATCAAATTATTCAATTGAAAACTATTTGCAAATTTAACATTTTGTATAATGTATTAGAAATACCTCATATATATTAATCAATTAAGAAAGTAAAGAGATTGCTTCTATTTTGGGCGACGATGTGGAAATTTGGTAGCAAATTACCTACCATTTGTAACTAAGTATGGTGGTAGGTCGAGGAAATGGTCTTCTGTTAAAATTACTTCGTCACAAAAACCCTCGAGTATTTAAATTAAATGTATCTTTTTATACAAATAATAACGTTCATGGTTGATTAAAGGCTAAAGGGTATATGTTGTCATGTTAGTGATGATTTGGTTTAAATGAAATGTGATTTGCAATCCTTATTAATTCAACTAATAATAAAAAGAAGATACAAATTTAAAATATTTCCCCATTTTATTTTGTTTATCCACCAAATTAAAAAAAGATTAGTAATTCCCAAAAATTAAGCAAATCAAGAACAACTCCATATGTAAGTGTAAAAGAAAAAATTTTCATTTTGTTATTGGTAATAAGAAAAACCCATATACGTTAATCAATTAACAAAATTAAGAATGTAAAGAAAATGTTTGGGTTTTGGCGACGTTGTGAATAATTGGTAGCGAAATTGGAGTGATAGGCGACGATAGTTTTGACCATCGAAAAAATGTAAAACGTTTAGTATTAGCAATGATTTATCAATTTGGTAGCAAAATGTTGTACAATTTGTGACATTATTTTATTTTCTTAGCAAACGTTTAACATTTGGCGACGAAATGTAGATTCGTCACAAAATGTACCAGATGGGAAAAATTAAAGAGATTCTAGAATGACATGTAGCATTGGCGACGCTTTCCAATATTGATCGTGTCGTATTACAATTTATTTTTCTATGTAATACTAAGTAATAATTTGTTAGTTAACTTGATCTTGTACTTTAAATTGTAGGACACGATGTAGGAGTTGTTGCAGACATCATTGTCTAAGGGTAATCAGCCCAATGTCGATGACATTTAATTGGGCCATATTAAAGGTCTTGGGTACTGCCCTAAGCCTGTTGGTGCATCTTCGTCACGACCAGCATATGTCACGGTGCTTCAAGAGGAGAACTAGGCATTGAAGACCAAGTTACAATATACGGAAGAGAAGTTAGATCGTAATGTAAAAGAAGTGAACAAGCTTAAAAAGATGGTCAAACAATTACTAGGCTCAAACTATGTCAGTAGTAGTGACAACAATGAGAAGTCTAAGTTTGTATAGAACCTATAATTATTTTTTAATATAAAATGCATTCCATTTTTAATGCTTATTTTATTTCAATTTATCATTATTTAAAAAATATGTCACCAACATTAATTATAAAATGTAAGTAATTTATATTTCAAATTGTCTTTAAAATTGTAATAAATTAAAATAAAATTGTTTTTAACAATCATAATAAAATTAAATTTAAAATAAAATTTGTCACTAAAAAATATTAGCTATTAAAACAAAATCGTCACAAAATGTTGTTACCTACATTTACAAGAACGTCTAAAAGCATTTACCTATAACAAGAAATTAGTAGCCAAAACTATTACGCTACAAAAACAGAATCGTCACTAAGAAGTATTAGCTACAAAAAAAAATCGTCACAAAATGTTATTACCTACGTTTACAAGAATGTCTCTAAAAATATTACCTACAATAAATGATTAGTAGCCAAAACTATTCTGCTACAAAAAAATCATCACTAAAAATAATTACCTATGACTACGGTTTAGTAGGTAAAAACTTTTATCTATGAAACATATACGTCGCAAAATCCTAAGTACGACATTCTTCGTTCTCGTTGGTAATATGTTTTACTGGCGAAATTAATGTGTATCCAAAACCTTTTTACTATGATTTTAAGAAAACAATGCGAATATTATTTTGCTATCAGGATTTAGCGACCATTAGGGTGACGATTATTTTTTGTCACAAATTAATATTTGCTACGATGTTTTAATATTTAGCGACGTTTGGTTTCGTTGCCAATAAGCTTATTTGTTGTAGTGATGGTACTCTGATTCAACATAAGTTTTGGCATCCCATAGGAATTGTTAATATTGTTGTTACAAAATTTTTAGTTAAGTTATCAGCCGAATAACTCTAATAATGTTGTTACGTCATTATGCTCCAACGTTCCATTTTGTTTTAATAGTTTTAATTCCTATTGCCAACATATGTATTGTTTCTACTATATAAAGGAGTCATTCATCTACTCAATGGCATAGCTACTACCAAAAACAATTGTTCACTTCCTCTGTTTCTTCATCTCTTTTGTATCTTTATTTGCTTCATCTAACGCAAGCATTTTCCTCTACATACAAACACCTTACACACGTATTTGGTCTTACGCATAAATTCTACATTTTATGCCTTTCTTTTAATCTCAGAGAAAATTCCTACTCTACTCTTTGGAGTGCACCGAAGCTGGTGGAGAAGGCGTTAACCCTAGGGTCAGATCTCGTTATCTTACTGCACCATAGAGGGGGAATTTTTGACTTAGGTTAGTGATTTTTCACGAGGACTTGCATTCAGATAAGCTGTTCTAATTTAGTACAATCTAAATCAGAAAATTTATTGTTGCATTGCTACTGTTTGTTAGAAATTACTGCGATTTTGCTGCTACATATTTTTTGGTAGAAGTCAGAATACGGTGCTGTTTATTCGTATTGTTTGATTATTTTGTGTGAGACATTTCTGCTTTTGGATTTAATATGTCGTCTGCAAATGAGACTAACGTAGGTTCTACACTTATTATTCCCTATATAGGTTCAGCCCCTATCACCGTAGCTCCGAAAATGATGCCTGAACTAACTAGATTAGAGCCTTTAGATGGGAGAAATTTTAAACAATGGTCTGAGAAAATTCTGTTCTATTTTTAACAATATGAAATCGATTATGTACTGTTTTAAGAGATTCCTATTGAAAATACTGACTCTAAGATTACTAAGGATAACTGTATCGTTAGAGGAGTGTTGCTCAACTATATGACCAACCCTTTATTTGATATTTACTGCAAGTATAAAATTGCTAAGGAAATTTGGGATGCTTTAGAAGTAAAATATGGGACGGATGATATCGGTACTAAGAAATATGTAGTTGCTAAGTGGTTAAAAGTTACCGTTGTTGATGATAAACCTATTATAGACCAACTACATGAGTATGAAAATCTAGTTACTAAAATCCTTGCCGAGGGTATGAACATATGTGAGTTGTTTTAAGCTAATGCCTTTATTGAGAAACTACTTGCCTCATGGAATGAGTATAAAAACCAGTTGAGACATAAGAAGAAAGACATGAAGCTTCAGGAGTTGATAGGAAATATAAAGATTGAGGAAGCCAATCGTGCACAAGATAAGACCAAAACACTCACCATTGTCCCTATTGTTAAGGCGCATGCGGTAGAACATAGAAATGTTAATAACTTCAAGAAAAATGATGAAAAAAACAAGTCTTTCAACAACAAGCAGGGTCAGTTTAAGCATAAAAGGATTGATGGTGGATGTTGGTGGTGCCACAAGCTAGGCCATCTTGCTGCCAATTTTTAAGCTACAATCAACTATGAGAAGAAAGGCCAAGGATAAAAACTACGACAGTTCAGGAAAGGAAACCAAACAGGGTACCAACAAGGTAACCAGAAGAGCTTTGGTAAGTCTCAAGCTAATATGGTTGAAGTTGGTGATGACAAGGAGATCATTACTGTTATAGTGTCCGAAGTAAACTTTGTTGAAAATTTAGTCGAGTGGATCGTTCATATAGGAGCCACACGCCACGTCTGCACCAATAAAGACTTATTCAAGGCGTTGAATGATGCTGCTGATGGTGAATTTATACATGGGTAACTCCAACAAAGTTCCTGTCCAAGGAGTTAGAAAAGTCACTCTCAAACTCACTTATGGAAAAGTATTGGCATTAGAAAATGTTTTATTTGTTCCTAATGCACGTAGAAACTTGACTTCTGGTGCATTGCTTAACAAAGTCGGTGTTAAACTGACCTTTGATTCTGATAAGCTAGGTCTGACTAAGAAGGAGGACTTTGTTGGAAAAGGGTTTTGTAATGGGGTTTTATTTTTACTTGACGTTGAAATGAATGCACCTACTTGTTCTACTTATATTGTTGAGTCTTTAGACCTATGGTACTCTAAGCTTGCTCATATGAATGTGAGGTCAATTAAAAGGATGCAAAGCTTAAAATTATTTCCTAACTAGATCACTAATGAAATGGAAAAATGTCAAATTTGTGTTGAGGCTAAATACTCTAAGAAACCTTTTAAGTCAGTGATTGAGAGAGAGTCACAATTGTTAGACTTGGTGCACACAGGCTTAGGTGATTTTAAGAATTGTATGAGTAAAGAAGGCATGAGATATTATATTACCTTTGTGGATGATTGTTCTAGATTTACTTATTGAAAAATAAAAGTGATGCAGAGGAAATGTTTATGAAATACAAAGTTGAGGTTGAAAACCAATTAGAAAGGAAAATTAAGAAATTAAGGTTTGATCGAGGTGGTGAGTATAGTACTGATTTCCTTGCTGATTATTGTGTAAAAGTTGAGATTATTCATGAGCTTTCAGCCCCTTATACACCTAAACAAAATGGAATAGCCGAGAGAAAAAACCGAACACTTAAGGATATGATGAATGCAATATTGATTTCCTCCAGTTTACCTAATTTTATGCAGGGAAGCTATTCTTTTAGCTTGTTATATTCTAAACAAAGCCCCTCATAAGAAACTAGAAAAAACCCCTTATGAAATTTGGAAAGGTTATCCACCTAACTTGCGTTTTTTTAAAGTGTGGGGGTGTCTTGCTAAGGTTACTCTACCTGAACATAAAAGGAAGAAATTGGACCTAAAACTGTTAATTCAATTTTTGTGGGATATGCCTATAATAGTGTTGCCTATAGATTTATGGTTAAAGAAGAGGGATCTAACACTTATATACCAATTATAAAGTCAAGAGATGCAGTGTTCTTTGAGGATATACTTCCTATGAAAGTGAGTGTTCAAGTTCCTAGAGAATTTGTCCCTAGTTCTTCTACCAATGATGACATGGAGGAAGAGGAAATTGTTGAACTAAAGAGGAGCAAAAGAGCTAGAGTATCCACTAGTTTTGGTTCTGACTTTATTACTTCCTTTGTGGTGACAAAACCTAAGGAGATAAATGATGTTTTTGTAGTAACTTACATTATTAAGGAAGATCCTAAAGCTTATGAGGAAGCAATGAGATCTGTGGATGCTACATTTTAGAAAGAAGCCATAGATAGTGAGTTAGAGTCAATCATGTCTAATAAAACTTGGGTTTTAGTTAATTTACCTCGAGGGTGTAAGCCTTTGGAGTGTAAGTGGATTTTCAAAAAGAAATTGAGACTTGGAGGAACCATTGAGAGGTTCAAGGCAAGACTTGTGGTTAAAGACTTAAAACAAAGAAGGATTAGATTTTTTTGACATTTACTCTCCTGTTACTAAATTTGCATCTATAAGGATGTTGTTTGCTATTGCCTCAGCATTTAAACTTCATATGCACCAAATGGATGTTAAAATAACTTTTTTGAATGGTGATATAGATGAGGAAATTTATATAGTTCAGTTGGAGGGATTTAGAGTGCCTGGTCAAGAACAAAAGGTGTATAAGTTGGTTAAGTCTTTGTATGGAATTAAACAAGCTCCCAAACAATGGCATGACAAATTTGAAAGTGAGATTTTCAAACATGGTTTCACTTCTTATAATGTTGATTCTTGCATTTATGTAAAAAATTGATATCAATAGTTGTGTAATCATAACTCTTTATGTGGATGATATGCTTATTTTTGGTACTATTTTATCTATCATTGATACTACCAAGAGTTTGTCTTCTTTTGATATGAAAGATCTTGAACATGTGGACTTTATTTTGAGAATCAAAGTTGATATGACTGACACTGGTTTTAGGTTGAATCAAACTAATTATGTTAAGAAAATTTTGAAGAAGTTTGGTTATTATGATGTTGATCCAGTCAAGACTCCCTATGACGCTAGTGTTGCTTTAAAGAAAAATCTTGGTGACAGTGTAAATGTAACATCCCACTACCATAGGGTACGTGCCTAAGCTTTTAGGGACATAACCTACGATAATGGTATGTTAGAGCAATAACACATCGAACTTGCACATGGCATCGTCTAATATACACGAACTCGTTATCATTTTCTCTTAAACATTCACTTTATGCATTGATAAAATATATACATTGTTCTTCTCAACAATTGTTTACAATACTCTATACAGGTTCGGACAACATTTACAAAACAACTATAACTATTGTATTTCGGGAGTCAGTTCGGGAGTCATTTGACAGACCTCTGTTCCATATCTCTATCCACGGAAACTTTAAGTCTTGACTATAACCTAGGTCTCCTGTCTCGTACCTGAAAAGCCGCGATGCAGTTTTTGATGAGTTTTGCGAACTCAATGAGTGAACCATCATTGATGAATTCACCGGATTACACAAATATAACACATAGTTCACAGTTATTCAGTCAAGCAGATAAGCATTTATTCAGAGATTAGCGTAGCAGAAGATCATTCATCTCAATTTGCATATTGTTCAAAAATTACGCACGTAATTGCATGGGACATGCATAAGAATTATATTCGTTCTTATTGTTGTGACTGAGTGTCTTTCACACACATATACAAAGTTTGGCCCGTAGGGCTCAATCAGAACAGAATCACGGAGCATAGCTCTAC
>JAOQMS010000178.1:14271972-14285827 GCA_027563885.1 Erythroxylum longipes
GGGATCGACCCTGCTCATCACTATTTACAAATCTTTTAGAGTAAGTAATTTATTTTTGGTGGTTTCGACACCCATCAATGCATCTTCCGTAAAAATGTATCGTCTGTAAAGAAGAATCGTCTGTGATGATGTCATAAGGTCTTAAGCGTTGCATCGTCTTAAGTTGACTTTGCTTCATCTTAAGTTAACTCGCTTCATCTTAAGCGTTGCATCGTCTTAAGTTGACTCGGGCTTCATCTATGTTTTGTTTCGTTTGCCTTTGTGCTTCGTCTATTCCTTGCTTCGTCTACCTTTGTGTTTTGTCTATTCCTTGTTTCGTCTACCTTTGTACTCCGTCTGTCTTTTGTTTCACTACTTATGACGGGCTTCCTTTTGTCTCCGAACAGTTGGGCTCCGAAAACGGGGTTCAACACAATGTGTAAGACTACTTTTTCCATTCAGGATATCAAGTCTCATGTTCCTCGATGAACTTGTGCATATAATGGATGGGCCTTTGTTATCCTTCTTTATGAACTAATACTACACTAAATGCTTCTGATGTGATAGAAATATATAAGTATATAATTTTATTATTGTGGAGGGGTTGTAAGGAGACATTCATTTTGCAAGTAATTTTTTAGGTTTTCAAAGGCATGGTTACATATATTGCTCTATGTAAACCTTTTACTCTATTTGATTATTTTGAAGAATTATAGATATCTTTATATAGACCTAGAAAGAAATCAAGACAAACTTATTAGTTTACTTGATAGGCTTTATTCCTCCTTAAAGGTCTATAGTGAATTCATGTTAATAATTGCCTTGATCTTTTGGGGACTTGATATCCATCTAGCTACCATACAGCCTAAAAAAATTTTTCATAATGTTCCAAATATGCATTTCTTGGGTTCAAATTTATGCCATATTTCTTTAGTATGTTTAAATATTCTTAGGGATATACTAAGTGATCTTCTCCTTTCTTTGTCTTAAAAATCATATTATGACCATAAACCTACATGTTTTAATTAATCTTCTCATAAAATATTAAATTCTCTAATAGGTTGCTCCCTATTTTAAGTTTGATTGATATGGTCTTATAGCAATATGTTTTATTGTTTATAGTGAACGCTATTGTTTCCTCATCATCTTCAAAAATTTATATTTGATTATAGCCTGAATAGGCATTTGTGAAACTCAATCACCGATGATCTATCATTGCACCTATAAGTAGGTTTATCTTTGAAGTGGGTAATTATCCTTGGAAAAACTTTATTCAAATCCACAAAGTCAACATATATGTGCCATTTTCCATTAGATCTTCATACCATTACTATATTGGCGAGCTAATATAATATATCACTTTCCTGATAAAACCAATTCTTAAAAGCTTGTTCACTTCTTCTTACACATCTTATTATTTCTCTTTCGCAAAGATTCTTTTCTTTTATGTTATAAGTTTAACATTAGGTCTCATATTCAACTTGTAAGTTATTGTATATGACTCTATTTCTTTCATGCATAAAGGGGAACAAACAAAGATGCTTCTCTTTCAAGAATTATACCATCTCGATGTGTTTACTTTCATCCATACTAGGTTTAATTTGAAATATTATACTATGTTTTACATAACCAATTTAAATATATTGAATTTATTTAATGATCTCATCTTGTATGCCATTATCTATAAGCTCGAGGTTTAATTTTTTTTAAGTTTATTATTAGGATAATTATTCTTTTGCAATGAAGCCACATAATATTGTGTTGACGTTTAGTGATCACCTAAGGCTTTTTATATACTTTTATCTATTGGGAACTTCATAAGTAACTTTTATAATGATATGAATGATATTGTTACATAAAGCAATGGTATATCAAATGATGCTATATATAAATAGTTTGTGTGTGACATGGAATTTGATCATTTTGGAGGTCTGCTTCGATAGTCATGATTGCAATAAGTAGATCTTTTTTTTTTCAAGAAATACACGATCTCCTCTAAAAGAAATTATAAGAAAAGACATTAGAAAAAGATATTGTGACTCAATTCCTATTTCCTTAAAAGCTTTATAAAAAAGTAGTTAACATAGCTACCATTATCTACAAGGGTTCATTTTACCTTAAAATTTACAATATTACTTTGATAATAATCATATCTTCATTAGGGTTACACCAGCTTGACACTTCTTCTTCCTCAAATATGATGTGTCTTCCTGCTTAGTTATATTTTTATTTTTATGTTTATTATAAAATCCACCCAAGCATACCTTTTTAGATGAGATATGATGTAGTTAATTTCTACTCTAATGATTATAATGATTACTCTAGTGAGTCCTTCATTTCCTCTCAATTGGTTTGGTGTCCTAGACCTGTGCATTCACTCCCTAGTCTTAGTCTCATGGTTGATGTCTCTATGAATTCTCATTTCTTTTAAAAAATGAACCCAATTTTCATTGTTATAAAAGCCCATTGATGGTTTTCCTAAGGTTCCTACAATTACTAATGTCGTGGTAATATTTTTAATGGAAATTATTGTAGTTATTTGTCTCACTTTTTTGGTAATATATGTCAAGGGTTTTGATATATCCTACTCTCTAATAAAGTTCATGATGTGATTCATAATTGCGTTTAGTATAGACAATTTCACTTTTACTTGTTCTTTGGTCCTACTTTCTTTTTTTTCTTAACATTTTACAATCATGTTCCCTTATAGACCTATCGAACTATTTTTCTTCAAAGTATAGTGCATATAATTCTTTGCATTTAGGGTGTTGTCTATACTTTGTGGACCTATTTGGATGAATATATATAATTTAACTTCATCCAAATCAGTATACCTTTTATCCCACTCTTGAGAATAAGTATTTATATAACTTCCATATTGAATTGTTTGGTGTAATCTTGAAGGCTTTCTTTTAATTTTCATGTTATTTTAAATAAAGTTATGGAGTCATAATGTCTATATTAGTTACTAAAAATGTAAGTCTTAAATCAATTATATTGGTCTCCAAATGGCATATAAAAAGGTATTGAATTGTGAGTTCTCACTTTTTATCTTATTTCTAAACTAATGAATGAATTGCTTACTCTAATAAATGATTATGAAAACTTCATATACAACAATCATAAAACAAGAATAATAATAATAATAAAAGAGAGTAGGAAAAAAAGACAAAATTTATAATGGTCCAAACAATCCTTAGCCTACGTCTACTCTCTAAGCTTTACTTGAGGATTTGCTATCTTATTCCTTTAATGGATAATGAGTAACCCTCTATATAATATCTTTTTTCCAAAGGTGAAGAGAAACACACAATTGCACTTGCTTTATCACGAGTCAAAAGCAACTATTTACAAATTTTATTTAAGATTAAGAACAACTCTCATAAAGTGTATCCTAAGCAATTTTCCTAGTTACAACAAGTATATAATTTAAAAACTACTTATCTTGCTAATAAAAATGAAAAAAGGCTCATATATATATATATATATGAGCCTTCTATATATATATATATATCTATATATATATGTATGTATGTATGTATGTATGTATGTATGTATGTATGTATGTATGTATGTATGTATATATATGTACGTATTTGTGTATATATATATATGTAAATATGCGTTCTCTAGACTCCAAAGCTTTTAAAAATTTTCTCATATGCCTAAACAACCTTTCATAACTTATATTTAATCTATTTATACTTATAACAACCTAATAATTTGTTAAAAACAAAAACTAGCCATCACAAAAATTAATAATAATGACATTGGTCGACCAATATGTCATAGTAATCAACTAGTGTATTATCCAATATGATATACAAACTCACAATACATAAATTTTGACTTTTCCTAATACTTTAGTTGACCAAACCTAGACATTAGTTGATCAATGTATCCAAAAATAGTACTTTGATTGAACACCTATATGCATTGGTCAACTAATACGTATAAATGCATGTTACTAAAGATTATTAAGTTCTTTTGAATATAAAACCATATTCTTTTAACTAAAACTTGATCTAAAATCATTTCAAAAGTTTCCCAAATAGTATTTTAAAGATTAAGAGGTTTTCTTTTAATATCAAAATGAATTTCCTCTTGATTATGAAATGATGCCCTATATGAAAATCAACATGCAATGATTGAATCCATAATTTATTGAAATGACTAATATAAGGTTAAAAGAAGGATTTTAATGATTTAATTAAATCTTGATATACTGGATTCCTTGTTATTCTTAGTGCTTAACTTGAATGACATATATTCTCCACTTTGTTCATTTTCTCCATCCATTGATTGTTTAATTTATTCAATTAACATTGACTCATTTCCTTACTTTTTCCTTCTATTGACCTTCATTATTCACTTATTAGTTGATTAGTTAGAATAGAATTATTAATATCACTAAAAGTCAGTTAATTAATAATCATATAATTTGTTATCATCAAAATTATATGTTAAGACATCACTTGGTCAATGTGCTCTTTAGTTGCTTGAAGCTAACTCTTAAACTTATAAAAAGTGTTTGATACTAGTCTCTTGTTATACCTATCACAGTAGATGAGAAACTTTGACATTTTATTACACTTAATACCCTGTTTAGGTCTATCATTTTCCTGAATTGTTTAGTATGATTGAATGAATATGTTATACCATTATAGGGCTCCAATGATTGAATGAATATGTTATACCATTATAGGGCTCTAATAGTTATAGCTTGAACTTTGATGGTAGTGGCTCAATTAGTACAAGTATAGTGAAAGAGCTAACAAATTCAACATAAATAAACTTTTGATTTTGTTTTTATGATATATTAGGTGAAACAAGTTTATTAAGATATGTTGTGGGACTAGGGCATTATTTTAATTTATAAACCTTTCTCTACTTAGGGGTTTTACTATAATGAATCATTTGGTATTGGTTTTATCTATTAGGTATTATGAGGAGGTTTAAATATGACCTTATGAGTTTTTGCAAATGTATGGTGACCAACAATTGAAGTTAAATGCTTTTCAATTATCGTTAGGAGAAATTTTGTGAATACTATATTGAATTTGACATCAATTTTGGTTCTATATGGTACAATATCAGTATCGATAATGATTTAAATAATTTTTTAAAATTATAAAATATTCTTTTAATTTTATAAAATTATAAAATAGTCTCTTAATATATTGTGCTATATAATTTTTAACTTTAGTTGAACCCTTGTCTTAAAAAGTTAGAATAATATAAACTTGATATAACAAATATCTTGTAACAGCCTTAAACCACTTACCTATAGATATTATTCACCTTGGGACTTGGCCCAGCCAAGCCCTCACAGTTTTGCTCTTTCTACATCTTGGGAAAATGCATCTATGAGGGAGAGGTATCCGCACTTTTATAAGGTGTACTTCGTTCCCCTCTCCAACCGATATGGGAATCTTACAATCCACCCCCTTTAGGGCTCAGCGTCCTCGCTGACACACCGGTTCGGGTACTGACTCTGATACCATTATAATAGCCCTAGACCACCCGCCTACAAATATTTTCCACTTTATGCCTTATAAGGGTATGGATACCTCTCCCTCACAGACGCGTTTTCCCAAGGTGTGGGAAGAGCAAAACTGTGAGGGCTTGGCTAGGCCAAGGCCCAAAGAAGACAATATCTATGGGCAGGTGGTCTAGGGTTGTTACAATGTTTTCATAGCCAATACCCAAACTGGTGTGTTAGTGAAGACACTGAGCCTTAAAAGGGGGTGGATTGTAAGATTCCCATATCGATTGGAGAGGGGAATGAAATACGTCTTATAAGGGTGTGGATACCTCTCCCTTACAGACGCGTTTTCCAAAGACGTAGAAAGAGCAAAACCGTGAGGGCTTGGCTGAGCCAAGGCCCAAAGTGGACAATATCTGTGGGCGGGTGGTCTAGGGTTGTTACATATCTCTTTATTCCTATTAAGATTACTTTTCATATATTTCTCATATAGATAAATATCATTAATGATTAGTATCAAACAATAACCACAATTAATATAATAAAAATATCGTTTAATTCTCATACATTTATAAAACTTAAAATAAAGTAAAGTACTTAAAATATTACAATTGATTACAAAAAAATATCATATAATAATAACAATATAGATCTATAACTGTAGTATCCCGTTTTCCCATATTAAGGGTTAGAACCCTAGATTTCTGTACATGAAAGCAGTATCGAGAAATTATAAGGTGCATTGCATACTCATGCATATCAATAGCATACATACACAAGAGAATTGATTTTTGCACACATTACAATGACTATTTATGCACTCATTTGACATATTCCGGGATATAAATGGTTCTAATGTGATTATGATGTGAATACTGAATGTTATGTCTTGAAAATTGATTTGGTGTGTATAACTATTGATTTAGAGTTTTTGGTGAAAATTTGGGGAATTTCTTATATTTATGGGTATTTTTGGACTAAAAAAATGTCAATTGCAAGATAATTGATGAATAGTAGTATAATTAAGTGTCAAATGGTAGTAGAAATAATTAATATGTGGCATTAAGATTTAATGACAAGTGTCATTGAAAATTAGGAGATAATCGAATTAGAAATTGGAGAAAAATGGACTAGTTATTAAAGAGGACCCATTGGAAATCACATGAGGGGGACATGTGGTAAGTGACAAGTGTGATGCCACTTGCCACACACCTTACTCTTGTTACTTTCAATTGTAAGACCATTTTTCATTTGTTTCTCACTTTTGCCAAATGCTCTTTTCTTCATCTTCTTCATTTTTCTTCTCCATATCACGATACTCTCTTCTCACCCACTCCACATTAATCTTGCCCAACTCTTTCACTTGTTTCTCTAAGGCCCTTGTTGTCTTCATCATTTGTTACAAGAAAACCTAATCTTTCCTACTTAAAAGATGATGATCGTATATACATGGAGGAGTTAAGGTTTCATAGTGATTGAAGAAGTTTTGAGCTAATCAAGTAAGTAGCATATTGTCCTTCATGGCTTGCTTGATAAACATTTTTTTATGATAGTTTGAGATTAAATGGTAATCAAAATAAAGTTGATTTTATGCTACATCGTGGAAGAATAAATGGACATAATTAGGTCATATTTTTGTGTTTTTGATGAGTAATAGATTATGGAATGTTATAATATTAGATTAATAGAGTAAATGGTATAACATCCTGTTTTCCCATGCTAAGGGTTAGAACCCTATAATACTATACATGAGAGACATTAATAAGAAAATTAGGAAAATGCAATTTATGCTTATGCATAATATAGCATACATACACATGGATTTCATTATTGCACACATTAGAATGACCATTCATGCACTTATTTGACATTTTTCCAGGAATTGTGGATTACATGTCTTGAAATTTTGATTTGGTGAGTCTAAGAATTGATTTCAAATTTTTGATGAAGATTTAGAAATTTTCTGAAATTTTGAGTACTTTTTAGACTAGGAAAAATGTCAAGTGGTAGGACAACTGACAAATGATAATAGAAATAAGAGTTAAATGGCATTAAAAATTTTGATAAATGACTTTAGGATTTAAATACAAATGTCATAAAAAATTGGGAGACAATTGGAGATAAATGGATTGATCATTGAGAATTATGTGGTAACTTATGTCAATAACCTAGTAGAACCAACTGGATTAAGTGGTAAGTGTCATGTCATAACATATGTCATGACACTTACCAATCATTTACCTTGCTAATTAAACCCAAGATGTTTCATCCTCGTAAGACACCTTCAATTATCTTTCACTTTGTTCATCTTCTTCATTCTTCTTCTTCTCCATTCACGATATCCATCTCACCTCATGACCTTGTGCTTGTTCTCACCTTTCACTTGCTACTCCCATTTTTTTGTTGTCTTCTTCATATTTCAATAAAGACCTAACCTTTCCAGCTTCATGTTGATGATCGTATGATGTTTGGAAGCTATGGCTAAGTGTGATTTGAAGACCTTGAAGTTAAACAAGTAAGTGTAAAGCATTATTCTTCGTGATTTATTGAATGAAACATGTATGATGATGGTTAGTGATAGATTGATAAGTTAAATGGAGTTGATCATATGCTATAACGTGAGTAAAGAAATGAGCATATAAATGTCTTGTTTTTGTATATATGAAGATTAATGATTCATAAGTTGTTATAAAGATGTTTTAGAAGTAGAAAGATCATTATGATGGTGTAGAAAGAATGCAGAAATTTTTCTGCATAGATGATGTTTACATGTTTTGTTTTTAATATGTCATCATATGAATGTTTGATAGTTATTATTAGATAAACTAAAGTGATTTTAAAGCTAAAGAAAAGGAGTAGTGTAGTGTCTTGAAATAAGAAGAAATTAAGGTGATAGTTTAGAAGTGAAATGAAGATGAGAATGGAGTAAAATATGTGTAGAAAGTTGATGATGAATGTATATGTATGAATGTTCTATTTTTGGTATTCATGATCAAACATAGATTATGATTTGTTTAGGAATGATATTGAGCTGAAATGGAGGTGAGAATGAAGAGGAAATAATGAGAAATTAAGCTAGAAATGATAGACTAAGCATAAGATGTTTTGGATATAACTTGTAGGGGTTGAAAAGGCCGAAAAATGGGAAGAACTTGGCTAGGATTTTCGGATGGAAGCAATCCATGATCGTGGGAATATGTCCACAATCATGGGAATGCCTAAAAGGGGCTGGAACTTTCTATTTTTATAACCCACAATCGTGGGCAGTCATCCACGATCCTGGGAATGGTCTATATATGAAATATGTTTCTTTTATGTGTGGTCTGAAGCAACAAATGGTTAGGTACTTTCCTATGATGTATTTAGGCTTGAATTAAGTTTGAATAGGACTTAGTTTGATGATAGAATGAGTGATTAAATGGGTGATACGTTTAGGGTGATGATTGAGGATATAACTTAAGAATGAATTGTTATAAATTTAGAGATGTTATAAGAATGAAAGTGAATTTATGATGGCTAAAGTGATTCAAAGAAGATGAATGATTTGTATTAAGTAAAGGTGAATGATAAATTAGATATTTTGTGATCTTATAATGGTAGAATAACCTTTTTGAATGATTTAATGACGAAGTTAGAATAATTTTGTACAAATGAGGTGTAATCTTAAGTTCAAATTTGACATATATGAGTTATGAAGTATGAATGATCATAAGATGTGAATTAAAGAAATATATCCGGGATTATCATTGAGCATGCATTATACATAACACATATAAATATGTGTATGATTGAGTATTAATGTGATTGTGCAAATTAGTAATGTGTAAATGTATATGTGTTGCATGATATAGAAGTGCAATTAGAGTGACCGCATCTCGACATTGCTAGGACGTCGAGGCAATAGCTATCTGGAGCATACTGTGAGTAACCTAGCTGGTCTCACACTGATTTAATTGTTTGTTTAAATTTCTATATTGAATTATTATGTGATGTGAATGTGTTGATTATGGGCATTGATTGTTTGAGGCATTTGATGCATGAAAATCATATTGGAAGTGCTCATTGTATGTGAATTTGATCGAAATAAGTGTACTCAACAATATTGTTGAATGTCGGACTTAGGTCCAAGGAAAAATGTGAATGTGAAAAAAAAGTTTGAGCACAAATGATTGATTGAATACATGTGATGCATTTCACTACATAAATGCATGATAAGATAAAGGAAGTTGTGGCCGAAGTCGCCAGTGAAAAAGAGCTTAAAGTTCAAAATGTGGTAAGAGCCTCTTATTCACTATGTATAATGAGCCCGATATCCCTAACAAATACGGGACAGTTATTAATAAGCTCGGTATCTACAATAGATATGGGACAGTGAAAAAGGCACTCGGTTACAACAACGTAATAATTGAAAGTGAGTCTCATGAGCATTGCACATATAATTTGATATGCATTAAATGAATGATTGAATTGAATTGTATGAATTATTCTGAATGTGAAATGTGAAATGAATGAACAAAATTGTCTTTGATTCAACATGATGATTAGTGAAGTGATGTGAATTATGTGATTATATGAATTGTATATGAATTGTTGTGTTATATGGGATAAGTGACCCATCGATGATGAGTAGCTCACTGAGTTCGCAAAACTCACCAAAATTGCAACGTTGACTTTCAAGTACAAGAGAAGTGACTTAATTTCTAAGATGCTCTAGAGGAAGATTAGTTCTGGTGTTTTTAGATAGAAGAAATGGCTCAAAGGTTGGTCAACTGAGACTGAAGGATCTAGATAGATACTTTTGTATAGTTTCTCATTCCATGTAGAATATTTTGTAAAAAAGCAGTATGCTTTTAGAAAATTGTGATACTGTATATATATGAATTATGTATGAAATGCTACAATGTAGTTTATGTTTTATGGAATGGAATGAGGAATTGAGTTCTATACATTGAGTATCGTGTTTTAAATTATGATGCCATATTCAGTGATGTGATTGCTCTAGAGCACTGTTTCTACCAGACATGTGCTCGAATGTCTGATGAATGTACAAGCATATGTCAAATGGGAGTGGGGTGTTACAAATGGTGTAAGAGAGTGTGCAAAAATGTAGATGAATGAGTGATGAGCTTTGAAGAATAAATATATGTGTATATATTATGTTTTCATATAAATGATAAATAATAGATCATGTATGTTTTTATGGATGATTAATAATGAAAATAGTGTTTGAATTAGAGTTGATAATTTATGAATAAAGAGATGTGCATATAACCTATTTTTGTGTATAAGATAAGTGCAGAAATGCGAATGAAGGAATGATATAAATATGTTCTGTTTTAAGTATATGAGAAACGTGAGTTATAAGTTGTCATGTGAGAAAATAGATGGAGCTTTAAAGTTAAAGAAAAGGCAAGTGTAATGTCTTGATATAACATACCACTCCCATAGAACATATACTCACCATACTGAAGAATATTCAGGAACATACTCTATGAAAATGGCACGTTAAGACGATTAAATCAATTCATTTCTAATTTTTTACTTTTTAATTCATCTCACACAACATAATACATTTCAATAATCACATTATTCCATTTTTATTCACAAATATATACAATCTCAAATGTGATTACATTTCCAAAACTCACTTGTCCATTATACAACAGTTGAGAGATACAATCCTTGATACAACATAACTAAGACATTTGCTGGTACAACTGATCCTGACACTGACCCATATCCAAATGCAGAAGTTACTTCAATTAGACTAGCTAGATTTCTCCTGAACCTGAAAAAAACAATGCTGCAATTTTGATAAGTTTGCGAACTCAGTGAGTGAACCATCATCGATGTGCTCACTCAAAACAGACATAACTATCGCAAGTATATAACACAATTCAATTAGTATTTCATATCACTTAAAATCAAATCTCATATATCACATCATTCAGAATTTATTACCTTATCGTAAAATACATCATATTCCAAAAAGTATGTTATGAACACAAGCATTTCTATATAATCATTTTAGGATAATCTAATCATTCATTTCATCTCATTCATATCATCCACATATTTACAAACATAGCATATCATTATATCCGTGCAATTCAGTCATTCTTTGCAAATTTTCACATGGTATATGTAAAGATATGGATGTAATGCATATGAGACTCCATTTTCATTTTTATTTTGTTGTGACCGAGTGCCTATTAATTATAACCATATCCCTTGTGAATATCAGGCTTATTTCAGGTACTGACCCATATCCCTTATAAATACCGGGCTTATTTTAAGCACTGGCCCATATCCCTTCTGGATACTGGGCTTATCTCAGGTACTAACCCATATCCCTTGTGGATACTAGGTTTATTTCAGGCTGGTCACTCTGGTCACAACTCCTTTATCTGATCATGCACATTAATGTCATCAAATGCATCATCTCACATAATGTGCTATCAATCACTTTCATTCGGTGTGCACAGTCATCTATGACAATCATCATATCAGAGTCTGGCATTCAGCTCAGTTGAGTATCACTTATTACATTCACATTTATCATCAGACCTTGGTCCGGCATTCAACAATAATGATAAGCATCACTTATTCAGTCAAATTCACATATAATGGGCACTTCCAATTCAGTTCTGAATAATAATCTCCTCAAACAATTTATGTTCAAAATTATCACAATCAAACCAATAACAGTTCATTATGTAAAAATTTAAACGAAAGCAATCTAAGCATAGTGAGATGCATCTAAGTCAACTTACTACACATATAACTCAAACAAAAAACACATATAATTAAGTTGACAGATTTAATTTACTCATAGTATACTCCGGGTGAATTATTGCCTTAATGATCCGGGAATCTTTGGATGTTTTCGATCAACCGGTGCTTCTATATCATACAATACACATATAATCCACATATTACTAAGTTGATCAATCATATAATTGTTCAACCATGCACATGTATATGTATCATGTTCAATGCACACTCAAATGACTATTTCGGGTATATTTCCTTAATTCACATCTCGTAATCATCATACTCCATAAATCATATATGCTTAATTTAAACTTAGGTTTACACCTCAATTATACAAGATTATTCTAAGTTCATCACTCAATCATTCACTAAAGTTATTCTAGCATTATAAGATCACTTTCACTTATTTCATATTGTTATTCTCACAATTTCATCGGATCTATATTTGTTAGGCGGACCTTATGTTTGTAGGGCAGACCTATACCTATATATACTATCTTTCGGAGCAATTTCAGTCCAAATGGCCAGTGAATGTCCATTAGGAAGACTTCAAGTCCACTAGAACTAGGCAGACATTCTCGAGTTTTCCAACTTTTCAGCTTCGCTTATGTCTGTTTGGAGGGACATTATGTCCTTTGGGCGGACATTCACTGGGCACTTGCAAAAATTTGAAAATTTGACCTTTTAGACAGCAAAATCTCTCCTCAGAGTCTTCACGGAAGTTGTAGAACTTAGAATCCTATTTGAAAGAATGCTTAAATGACCTTCATCTAACATCCACAGGGAAAGTTATGCTTCTTGCCCTAAAACCTATCCATTTACTTAATCCTATTAATCTCAGTCTATTTCCTTAATTATAACCTCAATTATCACCTTAAGCAATCACACATTTAACCACTTATTCAAGCATCATACTAGGTTCATTTCAAGATTCATTCAAGCCTAAATACATCATAGGAAAGTGTCTTATCACTTGTTTTCTCAAACATCATATAAAAGAAACATATTTCATGTAAAAGTCATTCCCATTTTCCAGCTTTTCTAACCCTGTTTTTAGGTCAGTTTTGTATGACCATTTTGACCTAGTAAACGAGGTATTTAGGCAACACCTTCTCTAAACAAATGTTTCTATATGTCTTAAGTTTCTATTGACACTAAATTCATATAGTTTGGTTCTATATTCTATAAGTTATATCCAAAATAGTACAGACTGATCTCATACCACGATAGCACACAGTTCTCAGCTTCAAGCCTAATTTAGAGACCCTTAGAGACAGAATTCGAATTTGAATCCTTCATAAAAATTGTCCGACCCCGTTTCTGGAGTTTGACTCTTACTTGCTTGCTCTGATACCATAATCTATCGGACCCTGTTTCCGGAGTCTGACTCTTACTTGCTTGCTTGCTCTGATACCACAATCTATCGGAGCCCGATTCCAGAGTCCGACTCATGACTTGCATTCTCTGATACCATATCTGTCGGAGCTCATTATCGAAGTCCGACTCTTTCTCTTCATGCATGCTCTAATACCATAAATTATCAGACCCCGCTTCCGGAGTCTAACGCTTTCATGCATACTTGCTCTGATACTATCATGCATGCAGACTATCGTAATA
>JAOQMS010000178.1:14285927-14302529 GCA_027563885.1 Erythroxylum longipes
CTCAATTTCTTCTCATGCATTATTTCCATAAGCTATCATGCTTAAGTTAATGGAAAAATTTTCAGGGGGCTGACAAATAAAAAGTTAGCAAACCTATGTCTTTTAAGGAAAACTATAGTATTGGTTATAATGAAGCACGATAGATAGGAATGAGTGAACTAAAGATTTCCATTGTCTTTAGTCATTAATGAGACGATTAAGGTTTCATGACCAATGTTAGCTTGCATACTTATAGGAGAAGTTGACTACTTGCATTTTCCATGTTGGTTTCTTAGAGGCATTAGCATAAACTGATGCTTTTTATCTTAATTGTTTGTCTTAATTGTTGATGTAGATTATACATACATTTTAGCACTAATTTCATATTAAATTTCTCGTGTCTTGGATGAGTTTTACTTAATTTAAGAATTTTATCATTTCAAATCTTATTTCTGCCTATAATAGGTAGAAAAACATAAAACTATTGAAGAATTGACTTAAACTAATTAGACTAGATACTTTTCTCTATTTTTAGTTCCATTATTTATTTGCTAAATTTTTGTTTATTTTTTCTCTTTTACATATAACTTCTTATATTCATAATGATAGGTGTAGTTTATACTATATGTTGATAGGTGTTTTATTTTGTTTATAGGTGTTTATTAGATAATTATTGCATGTATAGGCTTAGAATTGTGTTAATGTAAGTGTTTATTTATATTCTAAGTGTTTGTGTGGTTTAAAGCATGTTTTCATTCCTAACTATATGCTTCTTGAGGTGTTGGATGTGTTTGTTAGTGTTGGAAATCAGATAGGTGAAGAATAAGAGATTTGGACATGTATGGAGTTGTATGGGCAAGGTCACAATTGTGACTCCCTTGTCACGATCGTGATAGAAGAGAAATACCCAGAGTCACGAACGTGATGCATGATCATGACAAAGGCTTCTCAGGTGTGACTTTTTCCATCTATTTTAGGGTTCGAGGCCATTTTTGGAACTGAAAAAAGGGCAAAAACCCCTTCGTACACCCCTAAAACCCTCTGGGATTATTTAAGAATGTGAAAACACTCCAAAAATGTGTTCACCATCTTACAAAAATGGATCGAACTGGGGAGATTGATAGAGAGGTCTAGATTTCCAGATTTCCAGATCAAGCTCCAAATAGAGTTTTTCTTTCTTTCTCCTTTTCTATTTCTGTATTACTTGATATGTAAAATGAATTTCTAGATGTCTATTACATTTATGATGTTCTAAATTTCTAGATTAGGGTTTGTTCTTAAGTTGTTTTGTGACTTCAATCTTTATTGATTCAATACAATTTATGTGTTACGTTAATGGTGCATGTTCATACTTTAGCAATAAATTGAGAGAATGAGGCAAAAGTAATTTGATTAATTTATGCAATGAGGGTTAGCAAATTAATATGTCATATGATTGACAAATTAACTATCATTTAAAGAGAGATCTTGTGTAAGAACTTAGTTATTCAATAGATAACTTCAGAATTAATTGAAAACATTAAGGAAAGAGTTATGAATTGAGAGATTGGAATTATGGAATTTTCAGATTCAATTAGGATTACTCAGTTAAGACATGAGAGAGAGCAATCAAACCCTTTAAAAATTTAGAATCGACATATAATTGTATCAGTAATCATTAGGGGAGCAAAATAACGAAAGAATAAATCATATACATTCATACTTGATCATCCTTAATTAATTTTGGCAGCTCATTAGATATTTGTTATTTGATTGTTTTTATTTAAGGAAAGAAACTGGAAATTTGTTAATGAAAGAAAAACTCTATTAAGAGGTTGATCTGAAAAACAGGAAATCTAGATGTCTCTCTTGATCTTCCTTGTTTTATCCACTTTTGCAAGATGGTAGTTACATTTTAGAGGCTTCATAAGGTTTTTAAATGGTCCCAGAGGGTCTTGGGGGGTAACTAGGGTTTTCACCTTTTGATTGGCTCTAAAAATGCCACTAATATAATTCTAAGCCTATGCATGCAACAATCATCTAATAAGAACCTATAAACATACTAAAATGCCTATCAAAGCATAGTGTAAACTACACCTATCACTTAGAAAAATTAAATTAGATTGGATTCATTGATTCCTAAAGAATTAAATTAATATTCCAAATAGAAATTTAATTTTATTTGGAAACAATTTTCAAATCCAATTGGAAATTATTTCTAATTGTCTTGATTCCTTTAACAAAATTTAATTGAAAACAATTTTCAATAAATTAGTATTTTAAGTATTATAATTTAAAAAACTCCTTTTCAAAATTATATAATTAATAGATTCAATCCAATTAGAAAACTATTTCTAATCTAATTAGAAATTACTTTTAATTAGCCAAATTTAAGTTCAATTAGTTTTATATATTCCTCATGGGATCGAAACCATTGGATATTACAAGTTTATAATCCATACACTTGCAAATATTGAGAGTTGCATTATAGGTAAAACTTGCTAAATAAGCTTTTGGTGTCATTGCCGAGGAATTAGTTTAGGACTAGTTGAATTCTTTTGTTCTAAGGAATTTTTTTGCCTTTCATGTGTCTGTCCTACTGCAAAAATACAAAAATTACCTACAGTTCTAGCAAGATTGAAGAAACTCTAGCACTTGATATCACAAGACAAGAATGAACAATTTGAAGACTGAGACGCCAAGAGGAGATTAAACAAACAATGGAAAAAGAATTTAATCGAAGAGAGGAGCAACAAACCCTTTGGAGCTCCTTTTATGATTTATTAGAAAGATAAAGGAACACAATTCCAAAAACTTCGCTCAAGGATTATTAGTGCTCCTAGGTATTTTGATTTTGGTATCTTGGATGATCTAGGATTAAAGTAAAAGGTTAAGATTTTGAGTAGCAATATTCAATGAATTAAGTTTATTAGTTTTAACAATATTGTTTATTAATAATTGACCATTAAATTTTACACTGCTCTTTAATTTGCATTGTAGTATCCAATTGAATTTTGGTTTTGTTTGAGAGGCCAACCTTACCATTTGAATTATAATGTTTTAACTAAAATTGGTAGGTTTTGTCGGTCAAACATAATTGAAAAGCATGATGATTTTTAGGCTATGAGGTACTAGAAAGTTTTAACCGAGTTGGATAATTTTAATGTTAGAAAAGCACATAACAATGTCATTACGCCTGAATACTTGTTATTATATAATTTTATATGTCAAACTGTGTTTTATAAATTAAATAGTAATAAATGTGTTGTGAAGGAATTGTTCATTATGTGGTGCATGGATAACAATGTTAAATTTTGTATAATGACCCACATTTTTCAATCCACAACAATTTCCTTTAAAAAGAAAAGTAGCCATCTTGGTATAGGTTATATTGTCATTGTACTTGCTAATCATTATGGCTTAAATGCTGATCAATTAATAGTTTTCTTTTCTGATTTTCTGAATCACATTCACTTAAGATGAGCTAAAATCTTGGCGGTTGATCATATAAGCCTCGAGATATCAACTCTAAAACACATATGAAATATAGGACAGGGCAAGCTAATTCGAGCTTCTCACCACCTCAGTAGTAAAATGAAGACTCAACCAGTGAAGAGACCGAAGATGATGATGAGGTAGGTTGGGAGAAGGTCGATAATGTTGTTTTAGACAATAACAAACTACAAAGGAGATAGCGCAAGAACAACGACGATAGTGACTCAACATCAGTAAGATCCTCATATACTTTGCTGACCATAGTGTTCACATTCCATCTCCAACATCGTCACCACCCCGATCACCTTAATGAGTTTCATGCTCTTACCTTTTCTTTATGTTATGTCTTTTCATTTTTATCTATGGTGTTTGTTTTCTCACATTGAGGACAATGTGTTATCCAAATGTAGGAAGGTTTACATTTCCATGTCATCATGAGTGTGAATTTTGCATATCATATTATTAGTTTTTGATTAGGTTGACATAGTGTGAGCATATGTGTGAATTGTATGAATGTGTCAATGGAAATAACTTTATGGAAGTAGTTTAGCTTCAAACATAGTCATTGAATTTGTAAAGGAATATTGGCTCGTAAATTTTATGTTTTAATTATTTTTGGTTAGATATACATGTTAACTAGGATACGACGACAATTTGTTCACCTTAGGAAATTTCTTATATACATTTATAATTATAAGTTAAATAAATAAGTTAGCATCATTAGTAATCGTTCATAAGGATGATTGAGTAAAAGGAAATGAGGTAGGCTATGTGAAATTGATAAAAAATGTTTATCTTAAATAATAACTATTTTCTGGCCCTTGTGTTGTGAATAGAGCTAGTAGCCAGTTGAGAACATAATATAGTTGAGTAACTAGGGACATTCATGACAAAATGTTTGTCTTTATGTCAAAAGGCTAAAATAACATTATAACCAAGCTAATTAAAAAAACGTGGCCTAGTTGAGTAACCGAGGAACATTCATTACAAGTGTTTACCTTTGACTAAAAGGACTAAGTTAACGTTATAGAAAATTAAAAAGTGGTATTTCAATAAATAAATCCTATTGATCTTTAAAAATAGAGAAACTTTTCATAAAGGGATACCTAGTGATAGTTGCAATTTTGGTTGATTACTAATTATCAATGTATGTGTACAAGTGCTATAGTGAATGAATATGATGTTATTGTTTTGATTAATATATTTATTTAATCCAAAGTGTTTAGCCATAAAATTTATAAATTAGAATGTTGACACAGCTTAAATGATCGACGTTTGTGGTTAAATTGATTTTGTGAAGTTAGATGCCACTGTCTCATTAGAGCATATTACATGAATGTGTGTGTTTATGTTTAATTTGTTTGACTTTGTGTTTTGTTTTTGCTTGAGAACAAGCAAAATTTTAAATTTGGGGATGTTGATAGGTTTAGCTTATACTATGTTTTGATATGTGTTTTAGTGTGTTTAAAGGTGTTTATTAGATGATTATTGCATATATAGGCTTAGAATTGTGTTAATGTAATTGTTTATTTATATTATAATTGTTTATGTTGTTTAAAGCCTGTTTTAATTCTTAATTATATGTTTCTTGAGGTTTTTGATTTATTTGTAAGTGTTGGAAATAAAAAAGGTGAAGAACAAGAGATTTGGACGTGTGTGGAGTTGCATAGGCATGGTCACGATCGTGACTCCCATGTCACGGTTGTGACAAAAGAGAAATAGTCAGATTCATGATCGTGACTCCATATGCACGATTATGACAAAGAGTGAAAATCCTAGTTACACCCCCAAGACCATTTAGGATTATTTAAGAATGTGAAAACACATAAAAAATGCAGTTCCATCTTGCAAAAGCAAATTAAACAAGGAAGATCGATAGAGATGTCAAGATTTCTAGATTTCTAGATTAAGCTTCGAATAGAGTTTTTCTTTTTATCACCTTTGTTATTTTCCTATTACTTGATGTGTAAACTGAATTTCTAGGTGTCTATTATGTTCACGATGTTCTAAATTTCTAGATTAGTATTCTTAAGTTGTTTTGTGACTTTAATCTTTATTAATTCAATATAATTTTTTTGTTGTGTTAATGGTTCATATTCATACTTTGACAATAAATAGAAATAGTGAGTCAAAAGTAATTTGTTTAATTTGCGCAAAGAGAGTTGGTAAGTCAATATGTCACATGATTAACAAATCAACTATTGTTCGAAGAAAGATCTTGTGTGAGAACTTGGTTATTTAATAGGATACTTCAAAACTAATTGAAAATGTTTGGGAAAGAGTTATAGATTGAGAGATTGCAATTCTATACTTTTTAAATTCAGTTAGGTTTTAAGAGAGTGTAATTAAACCCTTCAAAAATCTAAGATCGACACATAATTGAATTAATAACTAATAGGGGAGCAAAATAACAAAAGAATAAATCCTATGCATTCATACATAATCATCCTTAATTAATTTTGGCAGTTCATTATATATTTGTTATTTTATTTTATTTTATTTATTTTTTTAATTTTCCATATTAATTTAGTCGAATCATACTTTATTACCTTAAACAAAGTTAGGTTCAATTAGTTTTACATATTCCTTGTGGGATTGACACCTTTTGATACTACAAGTTTACAATCTATATAATTGTGAATATTAGGAGTTTACTCTATGTAAAACTTGCTCAACACATAATTTCAATGATTTTAGGAATCTTGTTAAGCCAGACCTTAATATCGAGAGAACCTTGCACATAAGAAGAAGAATTTAGAGGAGAATAAAAGCTAAGAAAGCAAAGATGGATATAAAAACCTAATACCTAGGGAATTACATTAGGAATTACTAAGCTTATCATTGAATCTGTCAATTTCGAGCTAAAGCCATCTTTGTTATATATAGTGTAGTATAATTAGTTTAAGGGTTTCAACATTTAAAGACCCTAACATGAACTTATGGATGTTTCTAGAGTACTGTGGCATATTGAAGTTGAATGGCATGTCTTCTGATGCAATCAAGCTCTAATTATTGAGGAGTAAGGCTAGAGCATCCTACAAATCCTACCAAAACGGTCAATCAAAACTTAGGAAATATCTTCTACTCATTCTTAGCAAAGTACTTTCTTATAAGTAAGACTACATAAATAAAAAATCAAATCACCATGTTTTTCCAAAGGGAAGGTGATTCTTTATACAAGTCTTTATTATTTGCCTATTTTCTTAATTTCATAACATTTTTTATCTTATTATATTCAATTTTTGTTAAAATCTCTCACTAATTTTTTAGAATTGGTGTATTTTGTATTTTGCATATTTCTGGGTAAGCAGATGTACCAAAAATACCACTGTATTTAGTCTCGTGTTAATCTACCTAGAGGAATAGAATATGTCACTTTTATACATAATACTTACATAGTACCATCAAGATGGATATGTAAACATACATGCCACCGTGTTTTTTCAAAGTTTAACTTGTGTTCTCATATAGAAGAGGACTAAAACGTTAAATAGTATACCACTTTTATACAAAAAATGTACACAGTAAGGTGTTTATACTCGTATTGGTAACATGCTACACATTTAGTATACACAATCTTATATTGAATCTTATGTAGGAGAGGTGGAAAGCAACAAAGAGAGCCACCTTTATATCGATTGAAATATATGGTCCCTTATAATCCTTTAGTATATTCACTTATCTTTTCACATATTTACTTCAACAAAACACCTTGTGTGTAGTTATATACTCCTATGTACCAATATATATGACACATATATGGTCTTATGTATCTCCTTATAAAAACATATACACCCCTATGCTTTCTCATTCTTTACCATGTTTTCTCTCAATTTCCTTTAAAATTTTAGTTTTTAGAGAGATAAAAACACTCATTTCCCTCTTAAATTAATAAAAACACTCATTTCCCTCCTAAATTAAGAAAAACACTCATTTCCCTCCTAAATTATATATAAAGTACCTTTGTGCATATTTAAATTTCTCTTTACCAAAGTTATCTAGGTATTTTTCTATAGCACCCCTCTTTTCATTATTAGATACATTATGGATTATTTAATGCTATGAATAATATTTTTTGCCTTTTTGATTCCTATATATTCACTATGCATTTTTTAGGGTGTTAGAAAAATGACTTACGTGAATTAAGACTTATATATGACTTATTTGGTTGGAGATTCTTAGTATGATTCATATAGGTTGCTTTCTATTTTTATATATTTAGGATTGGTCGGTTTATGTTTTAACAAACCTAAAAACATGGAAATTGATATTTTTACACGATATTTTAGCATGAGTAATGAAAATAAGAACATGGGAGTATTAAAGGCCATTGACATTCTATTTTATGGTTCATTCTTCCGTTTTATATTTTATTACACTATACTCCACACTTTTTGTGACACTGATTATTTTTTGAGAATTTATTTATTTATTTCAGATATCACCTTATACTTAACAATCTTCACACAAGAGGGTTAGAGTGGACACCATTGTCTTTACATTGCGTGCTACTTCTCTGAGGACACACTGTAACATCCCGTTTTCCATGCTAAGTGTTAGAACCCTAGAATACTGTATGTGAGAGACATTATTGAGAAGTTAGGAAGTATATTTCATGCTCATGCATAATATAGCATACATACATGTGAATTTGATTATTGCACGCATTAGAATGACTGTTCATGCACTCATTTGACAATTTTCCAGGTATAATTGATTTTTAATGTGATTATGATGTCAATTGTAGATTATATGTCTTGAAAACTGAGTTGGTGTGTATAAGTATTGATTTATAATTTTTTGTGAAAATTTTGGAAAATTATGAGATTTTGAGTATTTTTGGACTAGGAAAAATTCCAAGTGGCAAGACAATTGATTTATGGTAGTAGAAATAAGTGTCAAATGGCAATAGAAATAACTGATATGTGATATTAGGATTTAAAGACAAATTTCATAGAAAATTTAGGAGACAATTGGATTAGAATTGGGAGACAAATGGACTAGCTATTTAAAAGACCAAGGAGAGACCATAAGGAAGTGACATGTGGTAAGTGACAAGTGTCACTTGCCTTGCCACATGCCTTAACCCATGATGTTTATGCTAAAACACCATACTTTACATTGTTTTTCATTTGTTTTATGCTCCCTTCATTCTTCATCTTCTTCATTTCTTCTTCTCCATTTACGACATCTTCAACTCTTACCATTTTAAACTTTTCTCTCACCCTTCATATGCTACTCCCATTTTTGTTTTCTTCTTCTTCTTGCCATTAAAACACCCAACCCATTCCTTCCTATTGATGATTGTATGATGTTTGGAAGCTAGGTTTAAGTGTGATTTGAAGAACTTGAACTTAAACAAGTAAGTGTAAAACATTATTCTTCATGATTTGTTGAATGAAACATATATGATGATGATTAGTGATAGATTGATGAGTAAATGGAGTTGATCATATGCTATAATGTGAGTAAATAAATGAGCATATAAATGTCTTGTTTTTGTACATATGAAGATTATTGATTCATAAGTTCTTGTAGAGATGTTTTAGAAATAGAAAGATCATTATGATGGCGTAGAAAGAATGCAGAAATTTTTCTACACAGATGATGTTTACATGTTCTGGATTTAATGTGTGATCATGTGAATGTTTGATAGTTGTTATTAGGTAAACTAAAATGAGTTTAAAGCAAAAGAAATGGAGTAATGTGGTGTCTTGAAATGAGGTAAATTAGGGTGATAGTTTATAAGTGAAATGAAGATGATAACGAAGTAAAAAGTGTGCAGAAAGTTGATGATGAATGTATATGTATGAATGTTTCGTTTTTGATGTTCAAGATCAAACATAGATTATGATTTGTTTATAACGGATATTGAGCTAAAATGGAGATGAGAATGAATAGGAAATGATGAGAAATTAAGCTAGAAATGATAGACTAAGCATAAAAGATGTTAGATGTAACTTGTAAGGGTTGAAAAAGCTGGAAAATAGGAAGAACTTGGGTAGGATTTTCATATGGAAGTAACCCACGATCGTGGGAATATGTCCTTGATCTTGGGAATGCCTAAAAGGGGCTGAAACTTTCTGCTTTCATAACCCACAATCGTGAGAAGTCATCCACGATCATGGGACTATATGGTTGTTAAGTAAAATATGCTTCTTTTATATGTGGTTTGAAACAACAAATGGTTAGGTACTTTCCTATGGTGTATTTAGGGTTGAATTAAGCTTGAAATGGACTTAGTTTGATGGTGGAATAAGTGATTAAATGGGTGATATGTTTAGGGTGATGATTGAGGATATAATTTAATAGTGAATTGTTATACATTAAGTGTTCAAATCTGGAAATTGGAGATGTTATATGAATTAAAATGATCCTATGAAGGCTAATGTGATTCAAATAAGATGAATGATGTGTATTAAGTAAAGGTGAATGATAAATTGGATATTATGTTACCTTATAATGCTAGAACAACTTTGGTAAATTATTGATTGAGGAAATTAAGAATAATGAAATGTACTACAGGTATAAACTAAAAGTAAGCTAGATGTATACAAATGAAAATGTTTGAATGATTGAGACACATGATTTAGGTTATGCATACCCAGGATTGTTATTGAGCATGCATTATACATAACACATATAAATATGTGTATGATTAAGTTTTACTGTGATTGTGCAAATTAGTAATGTGTAAATGTATATGTGTTGCATGATATAGAAGAGTAATTAGAGTGACCGTATCTAGACATTGCCTGGACGTCGAGGCAATAGTTATCTGGAACAAACTGTGAGTAACCTAGATGGTCTCACATTGATTTATTATTTTATTTAAATTCTAAATTGAATTATTTTATGATGTGAATGTGTTGATTCCGGACATTGAATGTCCAAGGCGTTTGATGCATGAATAATATATTGTAAGTGCTCATTGATGTGAATTTGACAGAAATATGTAATACTCAACTTAATTGTTGAATGCCGGACTAAGGTCTGATGGTGAGTGTGAATGCAAAAGTTTAAGCACAAGTGAATGATTGAATACATATGATGCATTTCACTACATAAATGCATGATAACATAAAGGCAGTTGTGACCGAAGTCGCCTATGAAAAAGAGCTTAAAGATCAGAATGCAGTAAGAGCCTTTGGCTCACTATGTATAATAAGCCCTATATCCCCAGTAAATAAGGGACATCTATTAATGAGCCCAGTATCTACAATGGATATGGGACAATGAAAAAGGCACTCGATCACAATAAAGTAATAAATGGAAGTCTCATGAACATTGCATATACAATTTAATATACACTATATGAATGATTGAATTGAATTGTATAAACCATTATGAATGTAAAAGGTGAATAAGTGAACAAAGTGTTATGTGGTGCTATTTGACAATTGGTGAAAGATGTGCATTATATGATGGCATGAATTGTTGTGAACTAGAAACATGAATTGTATGTGTTATATGTTATGAGTGAGCCATTGATGATAGGTAGCTCACAGAGTCATTGAATTTTTAGGTACGAGAGAGCACACTTAGCTTCTAAGACAACTTAGAAGAGATCTAGTACTGCTTTTGTATAAACGAAATGGCTCAAAGGTCAGTTAACTGAGACTGAAGGATTTAGATAGAATTTTCTATAGTTCCTCATTTATATAGCATGTTGCATATTTTGTAAACAAAGCTACAGACTCTAATTGGTCTTTGATAATATATATAAGGATGATGTATGTAATGCTACAATGTATAGTCGGTTTTATGAAATGAAAATGAGGAATTGGGTTTTTAGATATCGTGATATTTATGTTTTAATTTGTGATGCCATGAGATAAGTGATGTGATTTCTCTAGCGTACTACTTCTACCAAACATATGCTCGAATGTATGATAGACGTACAGGCACAAATGTCAGATGGGAGTGGGGTGCTACAATGTTTAGTATTAGAGTATGGTTGGCATCCATAGGGACATATAGGAATATTAGATATGAAATATCATAAGAAATGTGGATATTAATTGAAGTTAATGTCTATTATAGGTCATTTGCTATAGGTGATCAAGTTGGACACCCAGTTGACCTAAGGTCAGTAGGAGCCAGTAGAGAGTCCTTGGTATCCCGATATGAGAGAATGCCTACAAGAATTCATGAGAAAAGGGAAAGAAGGTACGATAAACTGTGAAAGCAGAGGGCTGGGGACTTCTACCAAAGTATAGACCCTGCAAAGGCCGAAGGATGGCTGGAGAGAACGGAGAGAATATTTTATTAGATGGATTACGAGTCGGACGAGAAGTTTGACTTTGCAATTTCCTTACTATAAGGCCCAGCCTACCAGTGGTGGAAGACTATTCTAGGAAGTGGTAAGACTTTCTGAAGCTCTTCAAGGAGAACTACATGCCCAAGACTAACTTGGACAGAAAGATGAAGGAATTTCTGGATCTGAAGCAAGGTAATTTATCTGTGACAGAATATGAGATTAAATTCAATGAACTTTTAATATCCCACTACCATAAATTACATACCAGAACACCCAGTAGACATTCCAGTATATAATCTATAATAATGGCATGTTAGAGCGAACACATATCCAACGTAATCACGACATCAACTATTATACATAAAAGTCACCAAATTTTAAAATCAAACTGTATTCTACATTTCATTTCATAAAAACCAAACTGACATTGTTGCTTTACAAAACCATCCGAATATATACAATATCAAACCCTATACATAACACACTACTTGAAAGAGAATTTGTACAAAAACTACTAACTACTCCTTCAGTTTCAACTGACCGACCTTTGAGCTATTTCTTGACAAAAGTACAAGAATCAGTCTTCTCATAGAGTCTATCTGTCTCTAATGTCCTCTCCGAACCTGAAATATCAACTTTGCAATTTTGGATAAGTTTTGAGAACTCAATGAGTGAACCATCATTAATGATCTCACTCTAGGCATACACACAAATATCATACAACCAATCAAATTCACAACATTTTCCATTTATATGAGAAATTAGATAGTGCATTTCATGTTCATGCATAATAAGGCATACACATACACTTGAATATTGGATTTTTGTACATTAAAACGATTGTACATGCAGTCATTGACTTATCCCGGGGTATGAAAAATGTTAAATGATTATGATGTGAATTGTGTTTTGATATGTCTTGAATTTTGGTATGATTGGATTTCAATTAGAAAATTTGGAATTAAATGTTATAGATTGGAAAGTTGATATATTGAAATGTACATTTGGACTAGGAAAAATACCAAGTGATAAGATAAATTGATACATGAAAAATTTGGATGATTTGGCTTTTAATTGAGTGACATTGGGCATAGTTAAATGTGTGACAAATGGACTAGTAATTAAATGACAAGTGGACCAATCTTGGAGTGACATGTGGACTGATTAAAGGGTGACATATGGCAGCATAATTAGTGGATTAGTGGCAGCATAATTGTTGAACAAATGGCTAGCATGCCTTAAGACATATGGTGAGTTTACAAGTTGACACCTGCATGATGATGGAGCAAATTCCAGCGGCAAAGTTTCTGTTGTTTCCCTCACCTTTATCCATCGAAAATGCTCCAACTCTTCTCTGTGTTTTGTTTTTAACCCTAGCTAAAGTTCTGCATTAATATCACACCTAAATCCTTCACCAAATTGTCAAGGAAACTAGCTGATTATGATCTTCATATTGCTGTCCGAAAATCACCTTGCTTTCACCATAAGTTTGTGTTAATTTTGCTTGCATGGAGACTTGGTTTAATATGAAGTTTTGTGTTGGATTGGAAGCCTAATAGGTAATTAACAATCTGAGCTTTAAGGCATGTTAAATGGTATGAGAATGATACTTGAATTGGACTGAAATGCATGATATTGGTGAAGAAGAATTGCTGGAATATATTAGCTGTAGTATTTTCTCTGAACATCCTTTGTTAACTTCTTCTCCTGACATCCAAATGACATGAGACTTGAACCAACAGACTTATAACACATTTTTCTTCATCTCCACCAAAATTTATGAACATCTGAATCCATTCAGAAAAGATTGAGTGATAAATTTATGATGAAAATGTGAGCGTGCTGGAATATTGTTAACTGGAATGATTTCACTAATCATGCATCTGTATTTTGCACATAACTTGATATGTGAATATCTAAATTAGATGAATTTTGATCTTGATTAAACTATAAATATATGGCTACAATTTTCATGAAGAAGTATAATTTTAATTCTGTCATTAAAGATTTTGAAATTTAGCTTGAAGTTAACTTTGGGATTCTGTTGTAGTTTGGGAACAATTTGTATTGTTTTTAGTATAACTTGCAGAATACTGAACTAAATTGTTCGGAAGAATGTTTTGTCTAAATCCTTCATATTCCTTGTCAAAATGACCATGAAAGATTGACCCGAAGGGAAAGTTGTGATCTTGCTTCAGCACGATCGCGACCCGAGAGACTTTTTAAAAGGTGATATAATGATCATGCTTCGGTATTTTGATGATATTTATTCTTAATTCAGATTAAATTAGAGACATAGGGATACAACTTTGTTGAAGAAGTTGATTTTTAATTCTATCTCTAAGCATTTCAAAATCTGGCTTGAAATTGAGTCTTGACTGAGGCTGTAGTATTACCCGAGATAAAAATCTTGTCTTATTATTATTGAATAAACTGTATTGAGAGAGGCCTAATTAGACAAAGGTGTCTTCACAAAAGTTGTATATTATTCTCTTAGCTTTTTATTGGTACAACATTTATAATTTTTGGATATGGAAATTGAGAGATATGAGTTATACACCTTCGAGGGTATGATCATATACTAGCCAACAGTTAAAATGTACTCAGTCTGTGGTATTATGATCAGAAATCATAGAATAATGAATCAAATTGTATGATTTTAGTTTCATTCAACACTTAAGACATGGGAGAACAATTTTTTAAAAGAAAGTGTTTCCAAATTACTTCAATTTACTGATTAAAATAATCATACAAAGTGGACCCGAAAGTATGTTTTTAGACAAATCTGGATTGATCAATTGAGTATTGATATATGAAAAAATTTGATAACAAGAATAATGATAAGGAACCCGGAATTGTCATGAACATGCATTGAACGTATTGAGTATACATGAATGTGCATAAATGAAGTAAAATTGTGCAAATTTGTGATATGTGTATATATTATATGTTATAGAGGAGCACATTGAGCGACAACAACTAGATATTGCCGAGATTTCAAGGCAATAAGCTAAAGGGAGCATTTGTGAGTCAACCTAGATGATCTTCCTTGGATTGATTGATTTTGTTTAACTTCCAATTAGCAAACTGTTTGTGATTTGTATGTGAATTTTGGACTTTAATAGTCCGAGGAGTTTGATAGTTGGGAATGTATTGGAAGTGTTCTTCTTGCATATGAAATTTGAATGACATATGTTTGCAACTGAATTATGAATGCTCAACGAATGTTAAATGTCGGACTAAGGTCTGATGAATTATAAGATTATGTCTGTGCTTTATAAGTGAATGTTATTCATGGCATATTCTGTTATTTGATGCATTTCATAAAATTCATATTTAGATAAAGGTGTTGTGATCAGAGTAGCCAGTCTGAAAGAGCTATAAGCTCAGTATTCTGCACGTAGAGCTCTGCTCTGTGATTTCTATATCTGTCTGAGCCCAATGGGTTAGTATCTATTTCTGTATCTAAAAGGCACTCGGTCATAACAAATAATAACGAATCCAGAGTCTCATATGCATCTGCATCCGCATTTGTATATTTATGATTATGAAATATATGTTTGTGAGTTCTTTCTAAAGTTGTGATGTTAAAGTGATATGTCATTATAAATTGATTGATTGGGTTGTACAAATTATGAAAGAAGGTATGTGAAGTGTATGACATTCATTATGTCTTATAGTGATGGAAAATGTTGTGAGTTTGATTGGTTGCATGATATTTGTGTGTATGCCTGGAGTGAGATCATTAATGATGGTTCACTCATTGAGTTCGCAAAACTTATCCAAAATTGCAATGTAGCTTTTCAGGTTTAGTGGAGATATCCAGTTAGGCAAATTGGCATATAGTCACTGAAATCAGATATGGACTAAGGGTCGGGATTAGTTTGCACCTGCATATGTTTTCAGTGATTTTAGTTTTGAATTATATTTCCGTAAATATTGTGTAATGTATATGTGTCAGATTTAAAGTGTAATATCCATTGTGGCAGTGAGGTTTGTAAATGAAATGTACCCAAGTGACTACTGGGATTTTGATGATATGTATAATGAGAGTTGTAACTCTTGTGATTGAAAAAGTTTATGAATAAAGTGAGACCAATTTGATTATTGATTTCCATATACGCGTGTGATATGTTTTTTAAAAAAAAACATGTATTGAGTTTTCATGTATTTGACTGTTCTAGCATGCTACCCTTATGGGTTTACGTACTCAGACATCACTCAGGATGTCAGGTACGTGACTTGCGAGGGTGGGGTGCTACAGAACTGATGGGTTATACTACTGCCTTGATTCCTACTGAGGAAGACAATGTAGGAGATTTGAAGATGGAATGAATATGGAAATTCAGATAAGGCTAGTTATTACTAACTTGAGCAGTTTCTCTTAGCTGAGAGCAGCCTCAATTTGAATAAAACAACTGTTGAGAGATGATCAAGGGGAACATAGAGAAGAGTACAAAATGAAAAGGCCCAGTGAATCTCAGGTTTTTTCTAAAAGAAGGTTTAATAAGTGTTAGAACAAATCTTTTCGACCACTGGCTATGTCAGTACTGTCAGAGTTCAGATAGAGGGGTAGTTTTATACAGTATGGTAGTGGAATAGATGCAGTATCGAGTCAGTTACCCAATTGTGAGCGTTGTGGGAAGAAGCACATCCGTGAATGATAGAAACTGTTAGGAGCTTGCCCTCAATACTGCTCTTTTGATGACCAGATCAAAGAGTGTCCCATTGTTTATGGAACACTCTAGAAGGATATTTTAAAAAAATAAAAAAAAACACATTAAAAAAAAGGATACGAATGGGGTGCCTCCTATTAAGCGCTTATCAAAGATCATAAGCTTGACCCTTGGCATATGTACATCATCCATTATCGAATGGGTGCTTGAGTC
>JAOQMS010000178.1:14316751-14334457 GCA_027563885.1 Erythroxylum longipes
TTATAATTATTATTAGTAATAAAATATTTATTATTATTTTAAAAACTTTGAAAAAAAGGGGGGAAAGAGAGGTAGGAAGAAAGGTAGGAGATTTTGAAAATTTTGCAAAAAAGTCCCCCAAATTTTTAAAATTTCCGGTACCGGCCAGTATTTGGTCGGTATTTTGCATACCGGCCGGTATAACCGAAATTGGTCGGTACCGATCGGTATTTGAAATCAGTACCAAACTTCAAAATTCTGTACCAATTTTAGACCGGTACGGAATGGAATTTATATCAATGGCTAAACCTCTGGATAACAAACTTCAATTTCACCTTTTTTGAAAGCCGTTAAACGCACAGTAGTAGTAAGGATTTTTAGGAGAAAAGAGATAAGGAATTGTGTTCATGTTGTAATAAAAAACAGTTTTCAAATCATAAATATAAGAATTGTACAATGTGATCGTGAAGAAAGAAGATGATGGACAATTTGTTTGAAAAAACAATTGATTGTAGCGTCATTGAATTGAACGTTAAGTGTTATCAAATACTTTGTTATATTGCAAACACGTCATATATAAACTTCATGGCAATAAATAGCCATAAATTACTATTTAAAACTCATTTATCACAACTTAAAATATGAAACATCAACATTCACAAGTCACAGTCCAAATACGTACACACCACAACTAAGCAAACAATGCAAAGTCATCCACTTTATTATAGCAGCTAGCACGTCACAACTTAAATGCAACAACTCATATAGCGTATTAGAAAACTATGCATCACACTTAAATAGCCACCAGGTATTCGGAATGCTAAATCTAGATGATATGTCATGTCATTATCCATATCGAACATATAAATCAACACAGTTAATCATATGCACATGCCATTGATATGATGTCCCAAGATCATGATATCATATTTTATTTTCAAAATAATATATAAAAAAATATCACAAATAGAGTCATTGCAACCCTCATTAAAAGGGGTAATTCCCCATCGGAACATAAATGTGTCCTATATTCCAAATTTAAGAGTTTCAATAAATCCCTCACAATAATTTGTCTTAATAAAATTCTCTATAATTATATTAGGACAAAGTCAATTTTAATCTAATAAATATAATTTATAAATTTATAAAAATAAATATTTGTATTTAATTTTAAATTAATTAGCCAACATTACAATTGAACTATATGAGTTACCATATTTTGAAATCAATGTATGCTTTTTTTAATTAGAAATGCTATCAAATTCATCCTTTTTAATATAAGCAACTAAACAATTATTGATCCAAGATCCTCCCATTTGATCTTGCAATTAATTCTTCAAAAATGTCATAGTAGAAAATACTCTTTCAACTCATGCTATTGTAATTGATAATACCAAAGTCAACTTTATAAGTATATATAGAAAAGAATACACATGTCTCTTTATAGCAATTTTCAAGAAAGATCACTAATATCTCTCAAATATATGAACCTTCACTACATCTTATGAAAATAATGTAAGTTTCAAGTTGATTATTAAGAAGAACATTTTCAATTTTAGAAAAAATATTGAGTAAGGCTAATTAATTTTTTATTATTAAAATTAGCAATAGAACTATTAGGATTAGATGAGCAACACAAAACAATAGTTAAGTATTTACTTCTTTAAAGGAATTGTTAAGCTCTTCAAATTACAAGTCTGATATAATATAAAATAAATTAACTCTATAAGGACGCCAATTTGATAACTAATGACTATTATGTCGTGGGTGACCTCAGGTTATAAATAAATAATCTAATTTTAGAACATTGGTATTTTTCTTATCATAAACTATAAGAACTTCGTTGAAAAAAGACTATCATTTGCTAGTGTTGTTTAACTATTTTAACCAAATTCATTGTGTCAATAAGGATTTGATCTTACCAACTTCCCCAGATACAAAGATCATATGGCCAGAAAGAGATTATCTGCATTCTCTCTAACCATCCACCTTATCTATCCCCATTCTTGCTTCCCTGAGTCTAATCCCTGCTAATCTCTATACACTTCCTTTATCCATCACTAGCCTCAATCACGGTGGGTCAGGATGGGCCGGCCTGCGGCCCGGCCCATGGTCGGCCTGTGGCCCTAAATTTTTTTAATTAAAAAACTGTTTTGTCTAAAATGACCAGGCCGACCATGGTCGGCCCGTGCCCCGTGGCTCACCCATGACCTACCAATCTTGGGCCAAAAACAGGCCGAGTCGAGCCGAAATTGACATCCCTATCCATCACTAACCTAACTTTCTCCCAATCCTCACTTCGTTTGGTTCTTCAACTTTCAACAATCATTCCTTCCACTTAGGGAGAGCTTTGTTAAGGGCATTTTAGACTCTTTACTTTTATAATTGCTTTCTTGCCTCCGGTCTCTCTATTTTAGGTAACTGTATCTCTATTTTAGCTCCCTGCCAAATATCTCTTTTCCTTTTAAACACTATGCAGGCCTCTAAACTAGCTACCATCTAGGGCTCTGTTAAAGAAGATTTTCTCCCTTTACTCTCATCAGGTATAATCCAAACTCTGTCATCCTCCTCCTAGCAAACTAGAGACCAAAAGACTTGGAAACAGGTACTAGGAGGGAATGTTGAACTATCACTGCATTACTGTCCTCCTAAGGTTAAAGATGAGAGAGTTGTCATTTTCCTGGTTATGAAAATTCTTCAAGAGGGAGTCAGATCATGGGAGAACTTCTTAATAGTGTTCTTTTCGGATAAGGGATTTGCCTTTCTTATAATATAAAAATGGGTACCATCAGCATGGAAAAACAAACGATTAATAGATGTATTGATAGCAGAAGATAGATACATTATGTTTACCTTCTCGTCAAAAGCTCAATGCCTTAAGATCATTAAGGAAGGGTCATGGCATGTTTTTAACTCCCCACTTTTCTTACAACCTTAGCAACTTGGATTTCAGATTGAGTCTAATAGACATAGAGTTATTCCTATGCCTTAAATAAGGAATTTCAATCATTTACCAAAAGGAAATCTAACAGGAGCAAAGGTAAGGGCTCTAAACATAAATCTATTAATAAATGAAAATAATTACATGGAATGTAAGGGAGGTCAAATTTCCTAATAAGCTATCAGGTTTAAGGGATTTTGTCTTTAATACAAAATCAGTTTTTTTTGCTCTTTTAGAAATTAAAATTAGTTTTAAGAATCTTAGGATCCCAAATATATTGAACACTAGGTGAAAATTTATTTCTAACCATCGAGCTAATGGTTTATGGAGGATTATCTTAAGGTATAGCCTAATTTTGTGGATACTGAAGTTTTTGAAATAGAAATGCAAGTAATCCATCTAAAATGGAGATTTATCTAGGAAATGATTGCAATTTTCTCCTTAGTGATTTGTGGTGTTAATCATGATTTTCAAAGGAAGGCTTTAGGGAACAATTTGGTAGAATTTCAAAAGAAAATGAACGGGTTTTGGTTATTATTTGGAGATTTCAAGTCTAATTTATTTAGAACTGGATTTAACGGTTACTTTAGTCTAAGAAACTTCTCTCTCGATTTCAATGACTATGTGGAGAAACTAGGAATATTTGATCTAAAGTTTCAAGGTGACTATTATACATGGAGTAACAAGTAGTCTAGAAGGTGGGCTCTGAGAAGAAAGTTAGATTGTTTATTAGTTAACAAAGTCTGGACCCTGATAGTGTAACAAACTTTTTGGATCCATCGTTTCTTATCATTCCCCAATTCTGGTGGAGAATCATTTCCAAAAACATGAAAGTAGAGGCCTTTTTAGTTTTAATAAATTCCTGGTTGAGTATATTGGTTTTGTATAAAGGACTTTAAAAGGTATTGGAGTCAACAATTGTGGGCTCACATTAATGTATATGTGTCCAAAACTTAAAGGCAATTAAACTAGAGATGGAAGGTCTAATGAATAGAAGAGGCTCCACTACGCAACAAGTTGTTGATAAAGCTAAAGAGGAGTTGGCTCTTAATTTGGGGGGAGCTAGTTGGGAAGCTTGGTAATGACCTTCTGTTAAACAAGGAGAAGACACTCTTGAGAGAGCTAATAGAGATCATTCCAACCTAGTGGAGCAAATAGCTAAATGTAATTGGATAAAAGGAGGTGAAAGGTGTGCTAAGCTTTTTTCAACTCTTTATTGGCTAGAAAGAATGAAAATATAATATTTTCTTTAAAATTGCCAAATATTACTACAATAATTAGCAAAAGGATATACTTCATTAAGTTGAGAGGAACCTAAAGGGAATTTATGGTTAGACTTGTAGATTATTTGCTTCTCCTCTATTACGTAGCCCTTTAATTAAAAAGAGGATCACCCAGGAGTAGTCTAAATCACTTACTATGCCTGTTGAGGACAAGGAGATAGATAAAGAGGTTTTCTAGATGAACCCTAACGAATCCCCAGATCTTGATGGCTTCAATGGCTTCTTATTTCCTAAGACCTAGTAAGAAGTCAGCCTTATGGTGAAGAGAGGAGTAAAGGAATTCTTCTTTAGAGGAATACTCCTAAAAGAGATAAACCCATATCAGTTTGATACCTAAGACCCTTAGTCCTACATCCTTTAAGGATTTCAAGCGCATTATATGCTCAAACTTTTGATTAACTTTTTTCTGAGCAGTCAATATTGTAATAATAGCAAGTACACTATGTAGCTGTAGTTAGTACCAACAAGTGTGGGTCTATCCTACAAAGACAATGATTACTAATAATTACCTTTTTTCTATTATCTAACCTACACATTGATTTTGGATTTTAATAAAAGAAGATAAAACTAAAGCAAGTAAAATAAAATAGGCAACGATATTAAACAGAGAATTAATAATTCACTTAGAAAATTAATAACATCAATAATTAGCATCTAAGTTTCGAATCCCCTTAAACCCTTGATATATTGATCTTTTATTACTCAATTGTTTTATTAATTTATTGGATTGTGGAGATTCCTATGACATGCTAATAGCTGACCTTGAGTCTATTAGCAACTAATCCTAAAATTTTCAATCAAATTACTCAGGTTAAAGTTTATAGGATTGCTTTATCAATTTTTGAATCCCTCTATTAGTTTTGACCCTAATCTGAAAGATTTATGTCATCTTATCTCTAAGGTTGGAATCAACTCATTTCAATAATGATAGATCTATTCATCAATAGGATTTCTTAATCTGTGTGTATGAATTCAGATTATGATCTAATATTCCCAGGTCTATTAGAACATAAATAAAACACGTAGTCAGATCACAATATAATAATCCAATTGTATTAATTAAAGAATCAAATCATATTAAAGTATTAACATAGGGTTTATCTAACCTAAATACTAACGAGATGTTTAGTTACATATTATCGAATACGAATCAATCATCCATTAAAAGAAAAATGAATTGAAAACAATGGTTACATAATTCTAAATCTCCTTCATTGTCTTCTATCGAATATTTTTGAATTGTAGAGGTTTTATCTTGTATTTCGATAGATCTTTCAATGAATTCCTCATGTTTTCTACTTCTTTGGATCAAAATCACCCCTTGAGAATGATCTCTATGTCTAGAATCGATTCCTCCAGTCTCCTCCTTTTTTAGGTCAAACATGTCCTTTTATATTGAAATTTAGGATTTTTGGAGATGCATGGGCTGATGCACAACCATGTGTCAGACCATGCATAACCAAAATCTCTAAAAATCATAAATCTACACGGCCTAGGAGAAGTTCACGAATAGATGTACAATCGTGCATCCCTTTTATGCTTCGAATCTTTGTTTTATGTCATGTTTTCTTCCGAATTCTTCTCCTTTAAGCTCGCTAAGGCAATTGTATTTTGTGAACACACTTGGAATGAATTAAGTACCAAATACAACAAAATTTTAAAATATCAAGCAAAAATACATCAAATATAGGGTATAAACATGAGCAATTATGCATCTATCCAATATCTCTACACTTAAGCTTTTGCTTGTCCTAAAGTAAACCATAATCAAAATTATAAATCTTATAACATCAATCCATCATCAATCTCAATATGTCCATCCTTATTAACATCATCATATCTAATCGAATCGAATTAATATACAATTGGGATCAAATTATCCTAAAATTAACTTTCTTGGTCAATATTAATAACAATCACATCAATAATTGCATTGAAATCAAAAGCATTATTCTTTAAACCCTTACTAAGACTTCACTCAATGCAATCAAGTGTTTGGTGTGAAAATTATCAAAACTCTCAATCAATGCACAGTGGAACTCTTACCATAAGCTTACAATAAAATCACATCTCCACCACTTATGTATAAACTAGAAGCAAAACTTCAAAAGTCTTTATACATGTTATAATGGGGCTGTACAAGTCCAAAGGCCTTTATACAGGTTGTATTGGGGCTTAGGTATGGTATTGAGTACATAGGTGATTGACTTTAGTGCAAGTCGGAGGATATTAGTGTAATCCTTTGTAGTCAATCGATTCATCGTAATAATTAAAATTATGATGCCATCGTAATTATGAGATTTAATTTGTATTTATGTATTATTCCTGAGTTATTCCTAGTTGTAGTTTCTTTAAGATGAGATATTGGTGGAATAGTAAAACTAATACATATTACATTTCTTTCTTATGAAGAAAGTGATTGATCTCATAAATTAGAATATAAAGATATTAAAATATACGTGTGGGTTCTTATTAGGGAATAATTTAACTGAATTGACCTAATTTTAAGGATCCAAAATGGAAATTACTTATATGTCTATAGATTTACTCATTATACTAATTGTATAATTGAACCTTAGGCTTAAGATTACCAAAGTATCTCATAGAAGAACTACTATGTTTTGATACTACTTATGACTTATTTTATTTAGGATATCTCCTTCAGTAATAATTGTATATAATATGATAGTGATAGTTGAGTATGTAAATAAAGGATTCATCACTCTAAAATAATTAGAAAGAATGTTTCAATGCTCTTGATTAATAGTGATTTAAGGAATTCTCTGGATAGAATGGATTAAGATTTAAAACGGTGACTTCAAATATTAATTATAAACTAATGACTAATTAGCAAGAATGAACATTATTGAATTTAAAAGGGTAAACACTAAATTCATACTCTATGTCCACTTGGAATATTGTATAATGAAAGAATTAAATTATACATCATAACTATATATAGAAAGATTGAGTCAAACTACTTTGGTATTCCTAATATTTGAGTGGTCTTGACATGTTGCTAAACATCTATTTTCATTTATGATTGTAATTTGATTAATTGGAGAATTTAGGAATGTCAATTTTGGTCCGGCCTAATTTTGGCCCGGGTTAACCGAGCCATGGGCCAAAATTGTTTGGCCTGACTGGGCCATGGGTAGAACTCGGCCTGGCCCGTGGCTCGACCGGAACGTAAAAAGTGACATTATTTTTTAACTTTAAAAGAATATATATGACATCCCTAGGAAAATTAAACATAAATTAAAAAGAGTCTAATTTATCTAATTATAGTTATGAATTAAAATTATAATTTATAATCATTGCTAACATATTAAGAATCTAAAAAGTCACACATAAAGGAGCAGCTAAAAAGAGAAAAACTAATTAAAATTGGACTTAATTATAAAGTTTGATAAACTTCAAGGATTAAATATAAGATATTTGATTTTATTAAAATTAAATTCTAATTCTAATTAGAGTTTGACTTTAATTATAATTAAAAAGTTTAATTTCAATAAAAATAAAATCTTCTGTCTTCCTTTATAAATACGAGGAAGGCATAAGGGAGTTAGCACTCCTGCCTTCACCCTCAAAAGAATTGTTTTTTTATAAAGTAAATAAATATATATTCAAAAAAGGTAAGTAGGTTTAAAAAGCCTTATAAAGCGTTTCATTGTATATACAAAGAAGTAATAGCTTCAGAGCCGGTGATTGACTTAAGATAATTTAGAGAGCTAAAGCTTGTGAGATATTAATTAGAAATTAGCTTAGGCGCCAGAAATTCTTTATGTTAAGACTAATTACCATGTGACAATTGTTAGAGGCAAGTAGCTCTTATATAGTAAATTAGTTTGTTAGCTAGGATATACTTTTCCAATTCCTATTTTTTATAGACCCGTATTGTTCCTTTCTCTCCAAATGACATATACACAAAATGTGAAAGCTATCTTAAACGCAAAAAAATCCTCTCCTATTCTCTTAAAGCAATAACAAGCCCATTCAATGATTTGGAACCAGTCTGTTACATTGTAATGCATGTTGAGAGTTATGTGAATTCTTGACCATATGGCTTGAGCATATGAAAATTGAAAAAGTAGATGAGGAACTGACTTAAGTTCAACTTTACTAAGGACACATAGTAGATTAACAGTCTAAAATTTGTCCTTAGTCCAAAGTTTTTCTTTGATTGCTAGCTAGTAGGTTGTAGTTGCTCTAAAAATTATAAAGTTGGGCAAAATAAGTTTTGACCAACTTACCTTAGGGAAGTGGTCTAAAAATTCAAGAGAGGATTTGTTGGAGAAGCTATATGAATTGTCTAGAGACCATAAAGACATATCATCAACATCCTAGTTAGGACTACAGTTGGGAGGATTAGTTGTAATGTGGGACATTTCTCTATAATTACAACTCCAAAAATTCAAGAGAGGATTTGTTGGAGAAGCTATATGAATTGTCTAGAGACCATAAAGACATATCATCAACATCCTAGTTAGGACTACAATTGGGAGGATTAGTTGTAATGTGGGACATTTCTCTATAATTACCACTCCAAAAATAGTGGGAAATTATTTCAGCTACCTTAGTGTTCAGTGGGAATCTTCCTCTGGATGAGGTTTGTACGTCTTATTTGTATAAGGGTAGAGTCACGAATCCAAACCATTCCCAATTTTTTTTTATTATAGGATATATTAAGCTCCTTAATCTCTGTATTTTAATGAAAGGCCATGAAATTTCTTTGCATTCTTTCAAATTCCAAAAGCAATTATTTGATAAGTAATAGACATTCAACCATCTAACCCAGATAGGTTCCAAATCTTTTTGGTAATCAGCATCTGACTTTTAAGTTTGAGTGACGTGAGGCCTAAACCTCCTTCCTATCTGTGGTAAGGTAGTCCATTTAACTTTAGCTCCATAAGAGTTGTTAATGTTTCCTAACAACAAAAATCTCCTGATTAAATTCTCTAATTCCTTGATGAGCCCTTGAAGAATCATTAAATGTGCAGACCAATGAGATTATAGATTTAGAAGGACTATTTTGAAAAGTTAGGTTATTCCTGCTAAGGATAGGAATCTATTATGCCAGGTCAACACTCTTTTCTTGATTAGATTTATCAAATGTTGGCATCCAGCAGCCCTAGACTTCTAGGTGAAAATAGGTAACCCAAGGTATGTAAAAGTGAAAGGTTGTAGCTCCATACATGTAATTTGTGTCAGTATGTTCGCATATGAGATACCAACAAATACCATGAGCTTTCTCTTCTCGAAGTTGATTTCTAGCCCTAACATCTTAGTGAAACAGCTGAGGGAAGAGATAATAGTTCTTAATGAGTTAAGGATCATTCCCATAAAATAACAAGATGTCGTCAACAAATACCAAGTTGAAAAGGTTTAACTCCTTGCATTTATAATGGTATTTGAAGTTATTCATAGTGGTGATATTCTTTTGAGTGATTCTAATAACAACAACTATTGCTGCAAGTGTATGATTCAATTAATTTTTATTATTCATGTTTTCAAGTGATTTAATTATTAAAATCTAATCAAAAAATTCTATAAATTTATTTTTTTCTATTGTCCATGTCCGTGTCCGTGTCCGTGTCCGAGTTTCCTACCAATATCTTACAATGAAGTTAGAAATTAGGTAAAGAATGAAATTAATACTCCTAACCTCTCTCTAACTTTTCCCCTGACCTCTCTCTAAAATTGTCCCACGCTTCCCTCCTTTCCTACCAACTTTAGAAATTGTTCTCCACACCAACTCTGCTATTGTTTACCTTCTTCCTCCTACTGATTCCCATCTCGAGTGAAGGCTTATTTAGGCCTGGTAAATAACTATGAATGGAGTGGCTCCTCCCCTCCTGGACTCTGCACCTTTCCCACTCTTGGCTGCTACTATTCAAGCTAAGGAACTAGCCAAACCCATTTATGAAGGCATTGTTGAAGCAGAGCCCTCTCAACAATCATCTCCTATCAAAGGAGTAGGCGAAATAAACTCACTACCCAACATAATAATGGTAAACTCAAAAATTCTTCGAATGCGCTGCAAACTCCTCCTCCTGAATTGTTGCAAGCTGGAGCTACTATATGGTCTTCATTGTTAGTTGGCTATTTCTGGAACAAACATCAAGCTTTCCCAGTCGTGAAAGCTTAGGTTGAAGCGAGATAGGAAAAAAAGGATTTGGAGAAGACTATGCTTATAGAGTATGACAAAAAATTTTTCAAGTTTAGTTCAGATCAATATTTAAAGGAAATCATTGAATCTAGCCCTTGGCATTTGGGCGGTCAACCGCTGTTCTTACAGAAATGGAAACCAGGTTTGGAGTGTGATAATGGCAGCATTAATGTCTTCCTAATTTGGTTTCAGTTTCATAATGTACCTCTTGAGTTTTGGACCACTGATAGCCTGAGTTACCTGGCTAGCTCTATCGGTAAACCGATCTGCATGGACACGTAAATTGCCTATATAGAGCAAATTTGTTATGCAAAGATCTACATTGAAGTGGATACACAATCTATATTACCAGATTAATTACCTATGCTCAAGTTGGATGAATTTAGTGAACTCAAACTTATTGAGATTCCTATCTCATACCCTTAGCAGCCTAATATCATCAAGAAACAATGGAGGCCTAACTGGGAAAACTTTCAAGGCTGGATGGCATGAAGAATTGCTTTCATACCGTAATATTGATCCCTCTGTGGACGCTAGACCGCCAATTTTGCCAAATCAGCAAGATCTTGAAGTGATGGCAGATCCTGATTCTTTCGCGCATCCTACATCTAACTCCCATGAACAGACAAACCAATCTGCCAACTCACTAGAGCATTCTGAGGTAGATATGAATCTCATTCCTTTTACTCTAGCTAAGGACTCCCATACCTTCCAGTAAAAGGAGTAGTTTGCAAGCCGTGATAATCAGGATGACCACATTTCTAAATCTCAACCTACATATACAGCTGAACTTGACACTAATGCACTTAATACTTCGGATCAGTCTAATAGTTCTTCAGACACTCGGACAACACTTAATTTAGAATATGCTTACACTTCATAAATGCTAAACCAATCTCCCTCTTCATTGGAAAATTCTAAGCATAGTGTGAATCGTAATTCTGCATCTCCAGTTAAGGAAGATTCTTTGACGCTAAAGGAGCTTGTTAGTCAAACTAATCATGGCAGCTCCACTCTTCAAACTTCAGATCCTAATATTAGTTCCATAAGAAGATCAGCTCGTATGAAGAATAACACAAGTCCTCGAGGGGATACCCCTCCATGATGATGCTTATCTGGAATGTACGAGGGCTTAATGACCCTCTTAAACGGGCTATGGTTAAAGATATCGTTATAGATAAAAAGCCTTGTATACTTGGTTTATTAGAATGTTTTTAGGAGTTAACTAGTCCCTCATTACTAATTTATCTTCTCGCTATAATGGCAGAATTCTTTGTTATTATAACATGAAACGTGTTTCTATACAGGTGCTTGAAGAAAGTTCTCAACATCTGCATCTATCATGTCTACTCAGTAACACAAATACCAAAATTTTCTTTCTATCATATATGCTTCCAACTTTCAATTTCAACGAGCTTTGTTATGGAAATCTGTGCAACAACTAGAAAGTAACATCGTAGACCCTTGGTTGATGGCATCAAGGACACTGCAGAAACTAAGGGTGGGCGAGGCCTATAACCAGTTACAGGTAAAGAGCTGGAATCTTTTCTTTATGGATTTCAGCTGATTAATCGGAATGTTAATGAGTCGGGCCGAGCCCAGGTCAATTTGCCTGTAATCTTTTCTTTATGGAGTTCAGCTGACTAATAGGGATGTCAATGGGTCGAGCTGGGTCCGGGCCAGTCACAGAGGTCCACGGGCCGGCCCATGGCCTGCGCGGGCCAGGATGGGCCGGCCTGTGATCCCGACTCACTGGTCAGCCCGGCCCGATCCGTCTATACATTTTTTAATTAAAAAAGATGCAAAACGGTGTCATTCTGGACAAAACGATGTCGTTTTGTCCAAAATGGCCTCGCCGGCCCATCCTAGCCCGCGTGGGAGGACCATCGGCCCATGGCCTGCCCATGGCCCATCAAACCTGGGCCAAAACTGGCTAAGCCGAGCCGAGCTAAGGGGGACGGGCCGGACCGGAATTGCCATCCCTACTGACTAACCTATGTTTTAATGGTAGACTTCTTACCCGTTGGTTTTTTTTAAAAGTCGGAACACTAACAATGAAAATGAATAAGCTAAAAAGAACACAGGCTTTGATGTTTTCTAAAAACCCACACATTTTTTCACTACATTGCATAGTTTATATAGAGCTGAAAATATAAGAATCAAATCAAATGATTTGTTATATCTTACTACATCTCAACTAACTATTTTAAAACAAGGAATAACATAAATAAAATCTTAAAGATTTTGTCCATTGACCAATTATTCTGCAGCAATTATCTAAGACACATTTTAAGCACTGACTAATCAATTATCTAAGGCACGTTTTCAACACTCCTCCTTGCCTTAGTAATTGAAAAGCTTTAATGTCAAAATAATTCATCTTCTTGATGTTGCTCAGTTGCTGATTTTGCCTCTTCATTTTGTAACTTGCAAATCTTCTCCATATGCCTAATTTGTCCACATTTTCTGCATTTTATATCAGGCCTCCACCAACATTTTCTTTGTGGGTGATTTGTTTTTTTGCAATGTGGACATGGTAGATATGAATCATCATTGTTTCTGTAGTTGTTGTTGTCGATCTTGTTAAAATTTTTGTTTTTATCTCCTCCTGAATTTTTTTCCTTTGCAAGCAGAGCACCTTCAACGGTTCCTTCTTCTCTCATCATCCTCCTTTGTTCTTGTGCCTGTAGTGCGTTTACTAATTTTGCCAAAGACATACTTGATAGATCCTTAACTTCTTCCAATGCAGAAATTTTAGATTCATATTTTTCAGGTAAAGTTACAAGAACTTTTTGCACTATTCGTTCCTTAGAAAAATCTTTACCTAATAAGCTCACTTTGTTTACTATGCCGAGCAGCTTGTCGGAGTATTCTTGCATTTCAAATTCTCTAATCAAGTTTAAAACTTGCATGCTCTTTGTTCTTTCATTGCCTTAGTATTCCTTTTTGAGGTAATCCCAGATATCCTTTGCCGACTCTAGATTCATAATTCTTATGAATATGATGTTTGAAACAGCAGAAAACAGGCAGGCTTTGGCTTTAGACTTCCTATTTTTTCTTTCTTTGTGCATCTTGATTTACGTCATTGTAGGATTTGTCGATAGCGGAGGCACTTTATAGTCTTCCTCCACAGCTTCCCAAACATCTATAGCATCAAGATGAGCTTTCATTCGAATAGCCCAAACTTGATAGTTGTCACCATCAAAAATTGGTGGTGCACCTTGAGACAGTTGTATTTCAATCTCCATTGCTTGAATATTGTTATAATTCTTGTTGTAATTCTAGGTTGTAAATCAGGTTTGTGTTTTGGTTTCAGTCATCTCACAGGCCCCTCAAGACAAAAAGCTCTGATACCATTTTGTTGGTTTTTTTTTACAGTCGAAAGACTAACAATGAAAATGAATAAGCTAAAAAGAACACAAGCTTTGATGTTTTCTAAAAACCCACACATTTATTCATTGCATTGCATAGTTTATATAGAGCTGAAAATATAAGAATCAAATCAAATGATTTGTTGTATCCCACTACATCTCAACTAACTATTTTAAAACAAGGAATAATATAAATAAAATATTAAAGGTTTGGTCCATTGACCAATTATTCTATCGCAATTATCTAAGACACATTTTAAATACTGACTAATCAATTATCTAAGGCACGTTTTCAACATTACCTAGACCAACAAACAATATGGCTTTTAGTAAATTAGACGGAAGCTGTATAGGGCTTTGGTTAATCCTAGCTGGTCATTTGTTTTCCCCCAATCATATGCACATTTTAATGATAATCTGCTCTCCGATTATTCAAGCATCATGATTCATAACTTATCCTACCCAGACTTCAGAGGAACACCCTTAAGATTTTTTAATGGCCTCACTAAGGAAGAAGGTTTTTTGGACCTAGTCATGAGTTGTTAGCAAATATAAGATGAAGGTACAAGTCCTTCCAGCTTATTTAGAAATTACGAAGGGTAAAAGCCTCCCTTAAAAACTTCTCTTATCAATCTATTTGATAGCTATACGGGTCATAAAATCATATTGACTTACTCTAGGAGAAATAGGAGGAAGGAACAGAACATAGCCCACCCATGTTAACATATTCTAGGAGAAAGCTAAGGCGCAGAAAGAGAGTGACCCAATGAATGATGAGTCAGCTAATGGTTAGACAATGAGTTTGTTAGAATTAGTTAGAGGAGAGAGAAGCTAATAGCTAATCGAGTGGAGGGGAGAGTATGTAAGGGAATGGGGTAGTACAAAAGGGGGTATCTTTTCTCTTTGTACCATCTCAGCTGAAAGCTTGAGGGGTCATTGTTGGCTGGTAGCTTGGTTCTTGTAGTTTCCTACGAGGCTCTTGCTAAATATTAATAAAATCCTATACTATCATCCATTTGCTTATCATTGGTGCTTTCATTGAGAGACCCAGTGTATGCAAACGAGAATGCCATCATAAAAGTGGGAAGCAATGGATGCACGTATGATAGTGGTAGAGACGAAGCTTTTGGACCATACGGTCTAATTGGGGAACTTACATAAAGGTGTCAACGACCTCTCCAGAGCTTTAGCAGCGATGCACGCAGAGATGCGAGAGGGGTTCCAGCGTCAAACTGCGCATCATTCACCAGAGGCAGTTCAAGCTCTGTAGACCATGGGAAGTCGGTACAGACGGAAGCGGAAGGTAGCGGCATCACCTCCATAACGTCGGAAGAGTATCAGCTCTGGGCAAAAAGGGTAGTGCTCCCTCCATTCCAAGGTGACGACCCGGTAGGATGAGTCTCTCGTACGGAAGTGTACTTCACCGTTCAGGGCACCCCACCCGAACTTCGAGTTCAGCTGGCTTAGATTTGCATGGAAGGCATGACATGGCACTGGTTCAAGGTCCTTCTAGCGTCGAAGCCAGAGTTGGATTGGGAGACTTTCAAAAGGGCTTTGTTCGATCGGTATGGTGATCACTACATCGGGAATCCGCTTTCCCAGTTGAAGACATGGATGCAACATGGTATTGTGGACGAATAGTGGAAACTTTTGAGATGCTGATGGCTCAAGTTCCCCCCTTCTCGAAGATCAGTATATGGGTTTTTTCTTAGGGGGATTACGAGAAGATATAAGGCTGGAGTTTTTGGCCTTGGATCCTTCTTCTTGCTATAAGATGATCTCCACAGCGCGAGCAATAGAGCACAAGCTTACACCACCGGTGACTACCAAACTGACAGCGGGTTGGCGACCCGTGGATGTCCCGAGGTTCGGGTCCACCAACCCAACCAAGGGTGGTTGCAATTGGGGCGGCATGCGACCTAATATGGTCTGAACCCCGGCGCAATCTACCGGTGGAGCTGAGCGAGGACCCGACGTTGAGAGGCCGTTGAGGGGCGACCCAAGGGGACCTGCAATCTCTTTTATCAGGAAATGATGGACCAAAGGGATAAGGGGTTATGTTTTAAATGTGGACAACACTATAGCCCTGCCCATGTTTGCCTTGACAAGCATTTGCAGTTACTGATTTAGGAAGGGGACGACGAAGGAGAAAGGCTTCCTTCAGGTGTTGGAGACAGCGAAGAGACCGAAACTAGTGAGGCATAGGAAATGGTTTGTCAAGTAGCTGAGTATGGGAAGATTGTACAGTGTAAGACCCTCAAGTTCGAGGGTAAGTTGGCTGGAGTTCCAATCTTGCTCCTTTTAGACAGTGGAGCAAGTCATAATTATCTTTCGCAAGACTTAGTAGCCACCTTGGTTTGAAGGTGACTCCAACCGAATCTTATAGGGTGAAATTGGGTAATGAAACAAAATGTTTCTCATAAGGCCGATGTAAGGGACTGGTTGTGTTAGTAGGAAATGTGGAGCTACTAATTGATGCACACATTCTTCAATTAGGAGGAATAGATCTAGTTTTGGGAGCAGAATGGTTGGAGACTTTAGGAGAGGTGAGAGCAGATTTCAAGCAAAAAACAGTGAGTTGGGGATTTGAGCATGGGAAAGAAGTAGTCACCTTGAGAGGGCAAGGCTGTAAGCATCCCCAACAACTTTCTTCCTTGCAAGGGGTGCTCCATTCGATTGCGATGGAATTTCAGAATGAACAGCATGGGGGTGAGATTAATGTGCTTGTTTCAGAAACCAGAGCTAGCTTACTTCCAGTCCAAGTTCAGGAATTAACTTTAGTTTTACAAGTAAACCAATTGGTGTTCTAAGAATCGAAGGGTCTTCCTCCTTTGCGGGGTCACGATCATGCCATTACTCTATATAATGGAACCAATCCAGTAAGTGTACATCCTTATAGGTATGCCTACCACCATAAGGATGAGATTGAAAAACAGGTTAGGGAATTGCTAGAATTAGGCGCAATCAGACACAGCACCAGCCCCTTCTCCAGTACTCATGAAGGCCATTATGAATACTTAGTTATGCCTTTCGGACTTATGAATGCCTCATCCACTTTTCAATATACTATAAATTCGATTTTTAGACCACTTCTAAGGAAAAGTGTGTTAATATTTTTTGATGACATTTTGGTATATAGCAGTAGTTGGCAGCAGAACCTCAAACACTTGGAACAAGCTTTACAGCTCTTAATGGAACATTATTTCTTTGCAAATCAGAAGAAATGCTTGTTCGGATAACAAACCATTGAGTATTTGGGACATGTTATTTCAGCTGAAGGTGTAGCAATGGATCCTATCAAGATCCATTGTGTTAAAGATTGGCCTATACCTAAGAATATTACTGGAGTGAGAGGGTTTCTTGGTCTCACCGGGTATTATCAAAAGTTTATCAAAGATTATGGGAAGATCGCTCGAGCCCTCACTGAACTCACTAAGAAAGACAACTTCTATTGGGGTCCCGAAGCTTAAGGAGCCTTTAATAAGTTGAAGAATTTCATAGTTTCTTTTCCGGTCCTCACTTTACCAGATTTCTCCTAGGAATTTATTGTGGAGTGTGATGCTTCGGGATTTGGATTGGGTGCTGTCCTTATGCAGGAAAATAAACTTATTGCTTATTTTAGCAAGGCCCTATCTGCTACTGCCATGTCTAAATCAGTGTATGAGAAGGAAATTATGGCTTTAATGCTAGCCATATAACATTGGAGGCATTATCTTTTGGGGAGATCTTTCAAAGTGTACACCGACCACAAGACATTGAAGCTGTAACACCCCACTCCTGCTGGACCCGAACCCGATATCGACGGTGATATCCAAATCTGTGCCCCGCGAGGGTAGTGTGCCACGTCACTAAACAATCAAACAGTCGGTATACATTTTTTTTTAAAACCATAAACATAAAGTATAGAAAATCGTTAACCAAATGATAACCAAAACGTTCCACTTTGTTTTATAACCATTTGAA
>JAOQMS010000178.1:14338956-14350269 GCA_027563885.1 Erythroxylum longipes
AATTACTTTAGAGTGACGAATCCTATATTGACTTACTCAACTATCTACATATGGTTCATACTGTATCTAATTACTACCGACTAAATTATCCTAGGACGATTCATAAGTAGTATTAAAACACAGTAATTCACATATTAGATATCTTGGTAATCTCAATTTTGAGGATCAATTATACAACCATCATTATGAGATAATCCACAGACACACAATTAATGTTCCATTTGGGATTCTCATAATCGGGTCAATTCAGTGAACTTATTCTCTAATAAGCACCCACATGTTTATTTAAGTATCTCCACACTTTAATTTATGAGATCAATTACTTTCTTCATAAAAAAGAAACAAATATGTGCTAGTCTAATCATTTCATCAATACCCCGTCTTGATGAAACTATGACTAGGAATATTTTAGGAATAATATAAAATATGCAATTCGAATCTCATAATTATAATCACATTATAATTTTTAATTGCATAATAATTATTCCATAGATTTTATCTTAATGATTAATAATTAAATAATTAACAAATACACAAAGATAAGGAATGCCTTTTATTGAATAATAATAATGTGATACAAATAAAATTACAACCAAAATAAATTAACTACAAGGGCATAAACTAACACATTTACCCTCATAGTTTATAATATACGGAAGGAGAGGAATAGAAGGATCTATCGGCAGGAGCAAACAAGGCCTTATCAACTTGTTGAGTTCATCATTAATGAGATTTGAGGTCTTGTGATAGCCAAAGGTGTTACTCGTAAACTCTCCGATAGTATGAAAGCAAGGTGGTTTTTTATAATTTAGTTGCTGGACACATCGTAGCTAGCTTTTGTGGCTTTGCCATTGTTGAAAGATCTTTTTTGGAATTCCATAACGGAAACCTCATTGTAATGTTGTTAATAGTTTAACTATAGTTAATGAAAATTCCTTCAAATTTCAACAAAAAAGTTTAGAAATTAGGCAGTTTACGTATAAACTTCAAACATGCCTAGAAGTCGTTCAACAATGCTTGGCGATTTCCGTCCTGACAAGAGGATATTCTTCTTCCCTCGTGCGCCAAGGCTACTCTGGATAATTGGTGGGTTGAACATGATTTGGTTGATCGTGTCTCGTGGTCTTAAAGTTCAATACACTTTTTCCTGTCCGCCTTTTTTCCTTCTCAAGCTTAAAAATTTCATGACAATGAAATGTAGCTCTTACTTCATGCGTCATGTTTTAGATATTCAATATTGAGATATCAGTAGAGTTTTTCGCAGAAATGAGCTCAAGAGTTGGGCAAAGCTTATATATTGAGATATCAGTAGAGTTCAAATACTTAACTTCACGAGACCCATTTGGTTAAAGATTCAAACTTGAAGAACCTTCGTCAATCAAAATGAAAGTGGGACAGGGTCAATCCAACCACCAAAGGAATTAAAAATAAGAGAAATTGAACAGAAGTGGAGCTTAAAGCCAATTTCTGACGGTGCGCTTTTTAGCACTTTCCGTCATTCCAATTACAAGCCGATGAGTAATAAATAAGTAAATTGTCCTGAAGCTGAGCGTACCGAACTTTTTAGATGAACAGGATGATTACGGAATTTTGGTTGGAAAAGGGGTTAAGACAAAAAGTTCTATTATTGTAGCATTATGATATGACTGGAAATGGAGATACCAAATTTGCCACTTATGAATATTACCACTATCCATTAGTGCTTTTCTTTGATTTCAGCTCTTCAACTCTGGTGGGTCACACTAAGTTGGTAGCAGATTCCAAGTAACAACTTTGTTTTGTAAACCTTTTTAACTTAGTTTCACTACTACTACTGATAGCCAATTAATTATCTTCCAATGTCAGTCTCCTGGTATTTATCGGCCTACCTAGGTTCCAATTCTTTCATTGCTACTTCTATTCCTTTCCCCCTTATACGAGTCAAACGCCAAAACCCAAACGCAGAAGAAACAGTCTTGGAACGCACGCTCCACTTTCCGGGTTCTCGTATCCTCGGATTTCACACACTCAGTCAACCCGGCTCCCTGCACTTATTCTCTCTCTCTCTCTCTTCCTCAAGAGCCAAGACGCAGTCTTAAGTTAACCACATAAAACTCTTACAACAGCCAAGCTCATAATAGTGTACCAACTACATAACTACTATAACTTTGTTTTATATTTTATTGCATGGCGGGACATCATCAACCTGAGGGACTAGGAGACGACTTCTTTGAACAGATCCTGGCAGTTCAGCCAATTGGGTACGGTGGTGGTAATGGTGTCAGCAGCGCAGGTGGTGAGATGGTGCCAGTGATGGGTTTAAAGTTAGGTTCTGGTGGTGGATTAAGGAACAACAGCATGGAATTGACGCCCTTAGGACTAAACTTGGAGCATCATGGATTTTTGAGGCAACAAGAAGAAGAAGCTAGTGGTGGTTTAGATAATAACAACACTACTGCTACTGCCACCACTACTAATCCATCCCCTTCTTCTTCTCCTGGAATCGGCGTACGTAATTGTTAATTAGGCCATTCTTGTTTGTATGAAACTACTTGTTCTACTTTTGTCCTTTGCCTTAGTTTATTTGTCTTGTGTCCTTCTCGGTTGTTTGCAGTTTTTCGGTAAGGTGGTTTGTTATGTTTAAACCATTTTCATCATGAATGACTTACAATGACTTTCGGTTCCATTTTGATAAACATTTTTAAGCTAACAATGTAGGAATAATTTGCAGACTAACTCGTTACCTTTCTCTTGAACCTTTATCCCCAACTTTCTCTGGTTATTTTATGTCAAAGATTCTCCAAATTTAGCTGTCTGCCGAATTCAAAAAAATTACATGGTCGGTTATCTGTGGTAAATATTAGCCAAAATTTAGAATTTTAAATCTTTAATGGATAATCGGTTCACGTATTAAAAGAATATACTTTTAATCATGCTTATTTTACAGGCTATTTGATCCAAAGATATGGATTTTGTTGCTATTCTGGTGGCAGGATAGAGATTATGTGCACATGACAACTTTGTTTCCAGCGTTTGGACATTTGCCAGCCCAGTCAATTCGGCTTACTGCACCGCCACCAACTCCGCCACCTGGTCCACCACAAACCCAACAGGCAAATTTTCTCTTTAACCCTTCGCCGCTAATTTTCACTGGGGTAGTAGGCTTTTAAGTTGTTAAAATAACTAACTTTCTTGTTCTTATTGTTATGTAAACTCCCACTTTCGTTAACCTAATGAATTTCTTCAAATATTTAATCTTGGACATTGAAAGAGAAAAATCAGGTCTCTTCTCTACCCCGTTAGTCCTCAGCTTTGGAATCAACCTTGTTTCTGTCAATTTTCTCACCCGTAGAATTGTTTATGGCACTGTCTTGTGGAGACTAACTGAAAGGTTTGGTTTCCTTTCTTTTCTAATTGCATTCCATTGACTTTTCCTGGCAATTAGGATGTATCAAAATCAACCACAGATTAAACACACAAACATAACCAAGTCTAAAAGAAAAGTGAACCGGAAATGCTTTCCTTTATGTTTTCTTGATTAACTACGAGCAATTCTAACTTTAATAAATATTGTTAAATGAATGATAAGATATCTTTATTGGGGAATTAGGAACTAACTAATTAATTGATGCTAAAATCGAGCATGCATATCATGGCCATGTCTGCATGATGATGTTCGATTCTGTGACACCCTGTTTGTGTCATCTGGTAAAGGATGCTTCCTTTTACTGGTAACGCAATGGTTGTGCCCTGTTCTTTGCTTCCTTATTTTCTTTTGTCAGGGCAATATAATCTTCAGGCAATCTTGTATACTTTCAACTATGTGATATTAGTTAAGTTTCTAAAATGGCCCTATTGCACTAGCCGCAGCATTTTCATAGACAGTCAGCACCTGGAATGATTTCTGTGATACAACAACCACCTGCCATCCGCCCAAGAATCAGAGCAAGACGAGGGCAAGCCACTGATCCTCACAGCATTGCTGAAAGGGTAACTCGACTTGATTTCTGTTTATCTCTTGGACCAGTAATCCCTGTTGTAGGTTCTTTTAGAAGATAGATTTTCAGAGAATATCAGTAACTGTTTAATCAAAGAATATGCTGTTCTGTATGATCTTTTAAAATGTATCTGCTTTATTGTTAACTTTAATGAGTTTTTGCATCTATTTATGGGTACAGTTACGTAGGGAAAGAATTGCGGAGAGAATGAAGGCTTTGCAGGAGCTGGTTCCTACTACAAACAAGGTTTGTATGTTTTCTTGATATGGATATTCCTCTAAATTGATCTTGATCAACTTGCTATTATGTTAGATTCATTTTGAGATAACTTGTGTCAAGTTCGATTCATTTTGACATAACTTGTGTCAACCTTGGGAAGTTTTTCTTGATTTTTGAATATCATGCATCCTGATGTAATCTGGAACTTAAATGCAGACCGATAGGGCAGCAATGCTTGATGAAATTGTTGATTATGTCAAGTTTCTAAGGCTCCAAGTCAAGGTACTAAAGACAAAATTGTTCAAAATATCCATTACCAAAGGATATTAGTTTCAATGCCAGTTTTCTTTTATCGCCTGAATTTGTAAATCGCCATGTTCCCAAGTTTGATTCTCCTAAATGTCTAAAGAAAGGGATATTCATTTTCTTGCAAATATATTTGTTTATTATCATTTGAGGTCCAACTGAACTCATCATGCGTATCAAAAGGTATAATTGATTTCAACGTAACACATTTTCTTACCATGGTAGGCCCTATCATGTTGAATATCTGAAAAATAGTTGAAGACCTTCAAACATTTGTCAAGTGAAGTAGTTAAACTATCAAACATCATGTGTCTATTTCAGTCCGCAAAGTCTTCATTCTGTAATGATGGTCATTTTTATAAACTGTACTACTAGTACTTCATTTTTCTCATCCTTGGTAATTGGGTTCATTTGAATATTTAACCAGGTATTAAGCATGAGTAGACTGGGTGGAACTGATGCGGTTGCCCCTCTTGTGGCTGATGTACCACTATCATCAATTGAGGTAGAAATGTAATCGCATTGTCATTTAAGGCTATTATTCTCATGATTCTGGTATTTTTGAATATGTAACTGTGTATTGAATTTGGGTTTAATTTAATGAAGGGCGAAGGTGTGGAAAGAGGCAATCAGCACTCGTGGGAGACGTGGTCCCACGCTGGCACTGATGAACAAGTAGCCAAGTTAATGGAAGAAGATATTGGAGCTGCCATGCAATTTCTTCAGTCCAAGTCACTCTGCGTCATGCCCATATCACTTGCTTCAGCAATATTCCGTTCACAACCACCAGATACATCCAGTCTCGTCAAACTTGAATCAAATCCCAACTCATAAAGATGTACAAATGTCACCTGATCGTCAAATGCTATAGCAGCAGACATCTGGAATCTGAATCCTCTCGACTAAACTCCATTTAAGTTTTTCCAAATATGTTGAAGAAAAAGTGGCCGACCAAACCTTTCCTAGTTTTGTCAAGCAGGTTCGTCTCATGGAAGAAAAATCACTGCCATGTTCACGTCATCGCAATGTTTTTCAACCGCTTTGTTGATGTGCTTCTGTCTAATATTTGTGAAGGGTTCAGTGGAGGATGATCAAAATATTAGTAGCAAGAGCTCTGCAATCTTGTTTTCCAGATGGTGGAAAGGTGGGACCAATCAAAAGTGATTGATGGGCACGTGCATTATGAACTTCGAGAAAATAATAGTAGATTGTCTTGTAAATCTATAGTGGAAACATCTTGGTTTGACAAAAATAATAGTCTTGGCTTAGATTACTTGTTTTGATGGGTTTGTTCTTTTCTAGACAAAGTAAAAGTGGTCCTTTTGCAAATATTTCTTCAAATTGATTATTGAAAGACAAAATTACTCTTTGAGGTAGATATTGCTTATTAACTATATATACTAAGTGTGAAGATGGGTGATGACAAAAAATTAAAATCCAACCGTTCACTTCATCAACGGCTATTATCCTCTGTTTATCAATCCTCGACTCTCTATTAATCCTCCAAATTTCTGCCTTTTGTCTCCCTCTTCTCTCATGTCTAGAAATTTTACCCTTTGTCTCCCTTCTCTCTCATGTTTAGAAACATCGTCGAATGGTGGCTTTTGAGGAACCCAGATAAAAGTTTCTTCCTTTTATGGGTTTTGTGTCATGTTTGTTGCAAGATTTTTGTAGATTTGATGTGGGTTACAGCTGATTCTCGCGGATTTTGTGCCTTTGATCTTGTATTCAGTTCCTGATAGTTGATTACGTTTGTAGGTCTTCTTAATTTCACTTCTTTTTTTAATTTTGTTTGCAGTGATAATGAAGAGGAAAGTGGTTGCTTTTTTTATGGTGTGTTTAATCTTGGTGCTGCATTATGGTTAGTGTTGGGAAACATGGAAGGTGTTGGAAAACACGGAAGGTTTGTGTTCTACTGCTATCTTTGGTTACAAAGTTAAGAGCTTGATCTTGGTTTGTACGTTCATTTTTTCTTTTCTTCTGTTAACTGGCAAAAGTGGGGTTTTTGTTATTCTCTCCGGTGATTATTTGGCGTTGCTGGAAGCTGAGTGTTTGTTACTCTATAAAATTGGTCTTGCGTTGGATTGGTATCTTGGATTTATTGAATTGTTCAACAGCTATGCGCTTCTATTCCTCTTTCTCGTGAAGTTATAGAGGAATTGTTTGTTTGATGGAAAGGTTTTTTATTGATGGAAGCAAGATAAATAATGATATTGTTTCCCATTTATGGTTCTGAAATAGGAATTTCAGTTGAAATGTCAACAATCTCTTGATTATTTTATCTCAACCATTGTATCTTTACCTTTTGATGTTTCTAACTATGTGTTGTGATGTAGCTAATATGCTTCGTAGATGTGGGTTCTTTGGGCTCCGGATGCGTACGCTATGATTTATGTGCAAAATTAGTGGGCAATATTCTAAGTTTTCTCCAATGCTTGATACTGCTGTTTCTTATCTGGCTATCTTCATCTTAAAAAACTGTCATACATGTGACATCAAATGATGCTTCTATGAATTGTTTATTACTCGTTTATTTCTCTTTCAAGTCATTTCTACTATATCGATGTGAACTTGTTGTTCACACATTTTATTAATGTTCTGTTCACTGATATAGATGATGCTTTGCACAGCCTGAGGACCGATTTGAATGATACAAATAATGTCCTGCAGAGCTGGGATCCTATTGTTGTCAACCCATGCAAATGATTTCATGTCACATGCAACAATGATAATAGTGTTATAAGAGTGTAAGTTCTTTCTCGTTTATGTTTCTTAAGTGGAAAAGTGTAGCATAATTATAATGATTAATCTTCAGCTTATGAAATCGCATGCGCAGCTTATATGAATTTCTTCTCTTGTCAGTGATCTTGGAAATGCTGCCTTGTCCGGTCACCTTGTTCCCCAACTTGGATTACTCAAGAATTTATAGTACTTGTAAGTTACGCTATGTAAGTTGACATTTATATATTGGGGTTTCTTTATCAACTTGCTTCTGAAAAGGTTCTTTTCCATTGACTATTCACTTTCTTACTATTGTGTTTGCATATTATAACCTCAAAACTTCAATATGATACACTGTGTGTTAAAGCAACAAGGGATAAATGCTCGACCGGGGTCACAAGATTATGGTATAATCATGCTCCTTGTTATTTTTACCTCCCGCCTCTCTCCTGTTTCTGTCATCTATCTTCCTTTGTTGTCGAGTAATTATGATGCTGTTTTGGATCTTGTGTGCATGAATGGATATTAGTTGCACCAACACTTTGTGGAATATTATTTTGTTTAAAATAAGCATTTGTATTCATCAATTTTTTTTTCATGTAGCTCTTGGGAGGACCTTGCTGTGTACTTAAAAAAACTGGTGATATTTTAACCCTTGAAGAAAAGTTTCAAGGTATTCTTTCCTCATTGCATTTTACCTCTAAATGAATCTCTCTCAAACTTGTTTGCCGGTTTATGGCATGTCGATGATGGCTTTGCAGTTTCGTCTTATTGAACAAATCACAATAGTAATACGCAAAAGTAAGAAAGCTTCAAGTGCAGTTCATTAGAGAAAAGAGGAATTTACTGATGCAGTGGAAATTTCTGGCTGTCCTTCACAAAATTTTCCACTTGTATTTACACAAGAATGTGAGGTATACACCAGAGCAAGTGGAAGCTCTGAAGAGGTGCGCCGTCAATAGCTAATTAGGGAGTGCCCTATTCTCTCCAACATTGAACCCAAGCAGATCAAAGTCTGGTTCCAGAATAGAAGGTAATGATTTGTGTCTGTGTCTGAGTTATATATATATATAGGGAAGATCCAAATAGGTATGTATATTGAAACTTGAGTTGGCATTTCATGTTTTCAACATCTGTAATCGAGATCTCTTCGAAAGCTTTATTTTCCAGTAATACGAAGTTTACAGGGCCTGCCAAAATTTGACTGTTAGATTATAGCTGGACGATTTGACCACATGAAGTAAAACTTTCTCCTAATGTTTGGAAGAGGATTGATAGTAGAGTACTAGTTAAGGTGTTTCTTGAAGGAGTCAGATATTCAGAGGGATGTAACTACTAAGTACTAATAATGTTGTTAGTAGCTAACGTTTCTTTGGAAATTGCTCATATGTTGTAGTTACAAATAATTTGGTTGTTTAATATGTTTCATTGACTATGTTTTTTTTATTCAGCTGTTGCTGTTTGCAACTTCAAAAGATTCACAGAAAGTTTTTCCAATATTTGAGGAATCGGCTAAACATTTTAAGGAGAAGCTGACTAATAAAGAATTATTAAACTTACCACTCCATTGTCAGTATCGTTGAATGATTCCAACGGTTGAAAGAAGTGTACTGGATCTTTTTAGTCTCTTATTTTTCTTCTTAAATGAATAAATATCAATACTGACATTAGTCAGGTGATATTCTTTGAAAATGGAAATTTGCTTTATTGAAGTCTTGTGTTTCTATTGCAGCTTATCTTTATCTACGTGGAGATGGACAATGAGGATTTTGGGAAGCCTGTTTCAGATTATTTTGGTATCTCTGGAAATGCTCCAAAAGTACTGCAACGCAGGAAATGATGATGCCAAGAAATTTGTACTCGATTGAGAAGTTAAAAGTTACTGATAGGTAAATTGCTTGTAGAAAAAAATAAAAAAGCATTTATTGGGAGCCATATCTCCTCAAGAAAAAATGTTAGCCACAGGTTCACTTAGTCAGACAATTGAATAGGGAAGAGAGACCAGATATAGATTATTGCACCAAATGCCTCGATACCTTTGTTCATTCAAGAACTTAATAAAATGAAAGAACTTAATAAATGAAATAATTATTACCTACCCTAACAATAATCACGCACACTTCATTGATTAAAGAGAGTTATGAGATATGTACTTTGATAACTGTTAAAAGATACCAAATTTAACACAGAAGATTCAAAAGCTTTTAGACAATCCAAAAAGAATATGATTACTTCGGGAGTTACGAGATAAGTACTTTGATAACCTTTTCTCTTTTTAAGAATTAAATAAACAACAAGACGTAAAACAAACACCAATTAAATGATCAAGCAACAAATATGTGTATATGACATCTTACTTTTCTCTCGGTCCAACGAAACAATAACAATATGTATATTAATACTACAGTTTTTGTTCGGAAAGATTTAGTAGTTTTAGTCATTCACCACCCCCTGCTTCTTTTGTTTCACCCTCTCTCTCTCTATATAAGAAAAATTACATCTCCCTTCATCAATGATAAAAGCATTAGTTTTTCTGGTTCTTCTTCTCCAAAACCAATTTCTCAAGAAGATAGTAGCTAACGTGAGCTCAACGTTTCTTTTTCTGGTTCTTTTTTTAAAAACAATATCTCTAGAAGATAGTAGCTAATGTGACCTCAACGTTTCTTTTTCTAGTTCTTCTTCTCCAAAGCAATATCTCAAGAAGATAGTAGGTAATGTGAGCTTAATGGTTGACAATACCAATTTAGAAATACCAACGAATAAGGACTTGCTTAGACAGTTATCAAAAATTCTTGTTCGTAATGATTTACAGGCTATTTCGCTCTCTCACATGAAGTTAAAGGTGATATCCGTGCATCTTGCAATCTTTTTTTCTTGTTTGGTATTAGTTTGTAATTTTTATTTGAAGCTGTTTTCTTTTTTCTCTTTTCTTTTGTTATTGAATAGTTTGTGTTTCCTACAGTTATCTCATTTTACTTATGCATTTTTATCTTTCTTTTGGTTTCAAAATTATTTTGTCAAGCTAAAGCAGATGGTGGATGAGAAGAAGAATAATACCTACGATCACCATGTCATAACGAAAACATCTCAACTACGAAACATCAACGTGTCTTATTTAAAGAACCTCTCTGCATAAACAGTCGTGGAAGAAATCTCCCTGGAATTGAAACTCCAGGGGCCTTCAACTTATACTCCAAGCTATTCGCAGAGCCTCTATACTCTTGATAAGGTCAAATCAGCTCTGAAAAGGGAAGAACAATCCTACTTTAAAAAACGATCCCTTTCATCTCTACCAACATTCTTGTCTGACCAAAACCAAGAACAGGAACAGCATGAACAAATGCTTGGAAGTGAAATGGATGGCAGACGGACCATGTTTGCTGCTGGGTGTCCTGGTTGTTGTATGTATGTTATGGCTTTGAAGAATACTCCTAAATGTCCTCCTTGTAATGCTACCATTGTGTCTCCATTATTACCGGTCAAGAAGTTTCGACTTCATCTCAACGTAAGCATTTTATTGCTTGGGGGTGATGGTTTTGTATGTTATAGATTAAAAATTTAGTACATAAAAATTATGCAATATATAACCAATTTATGAAATCTTTATCTTTTTTTTGCAAATTTTACGTAAATATATTTAGTGACTCCACTCTCTTCATCTATATGATTCCTTTAGTGTTATCTGCAACTATGAAGTTACTTTAACTAGAAAAAACCAAACATGCAGAAATCGACAAGGCATACTATTTTGAGTCACATATCCAAAGAGATGGGTAAGCGATGTACGTCCAGAGTTGTTTAACATGTACGCATACAATAGGCATAAGAATTTAAGGATCAAAAACTTTTTAATAAAATAAAATAAAATATTTTTAATAAATAATATTTACAAAAAGCAAATATATATGCACACTTGATCTTTATGATCTATGTAAAGCATATGTTAGTTTAATAATAATTTATTAATATTAATTATAATAAAATATAAAATAAACTAAATTTCGAATGTACTATATTACATATTTCAAACACAAACAAATTATTTAGATTTTTATTCTTTCATTATAAATAAGAAATGAGATACTTCAAA
>JAOQMS010000178.1:14372133-14385586 GCA_027563885.1 Erythroxylum longipes
ATTATTATTATTATTATTATTATTATTATTATTATTATTATTATTATTATTATTATTATTATTATTATTAGTATTATATAGATTAATAATAACTCATGTTTGATATACAAGTATTTGTATATATTAATTTTACAAGCTATACAATAACACTTATATTATTACTCATCATCTTAAGACAATCTTTTTTTAGTATGGTTATATCATACTTAGTTTAAATTATATATCAAACATGACTATAATAATCTTATTAATATGTTATTGATAGTTTTAAGTAAGTGAATAAATTTAGTATATGGGCATATACATGTAATTATATAAAATACGTGTATATGCCCATATACCACACTAGATTTTATAATTTATTAATGTATAGACAAATACAATTAACTATACAAGTTTATAATTAATGTATAGAAGTAATAAATATGTCTATCATAATCAATTGTTCTTAAAAACAATGTATTATAACATATCTATTATAATTATATGTTATTATAAACATTTATATATTGTATCATTTAGATTATACAATTATTACCATATATATAATTTGTAATTATATATGACTTAATACATTAGGTTTACAGTTGTTATAGTGTATACATATAATTACATATAAATATAGGGGTTAATTATTTAAATACTTAATATATAATTATTATATAGTTAATTAATTCTTATAACCCTAAACATATATAATATTAAGTATTGTTTAGGGTTTACTGTTTAATAATTTATTAAACAGTATATATTGATGTTTGATCATTAATACAATTATGATATTATTATATTTAACTATATCATTTATAACAATAATGTATTAATATTAATTATATAATTTATAGTAATTATAATATCACTATTTATTAATAAATAGTATACCTATATGATAAGTATATGGTATTAGATATAAGTTGATATAATAAAATCTAATACTACATATATATAGTATAATATAACTAATGTAATTATGTATAATAGTTTTATTACACATACTATTATGTAATAACTATATATTATAAGTAACCGAATTAGTATCATATAACACATAATTAATAGATTAGTAACATAAATATAACCAATCTATTAATTATGTGTTATATATGATATTTACTGTTATTGTATATTACCATTAATATCATATAGATTAATAATAATAGTATTGTAATATATACTATGATTATAATTAATTTAATCAAAGAAAGATGGGGGTTATTAGATTAGGTTATGACACATATATATTTAACTGTCTATATATAAATTATACCTATACTCCTCCCATCTTATAACACTTAAATCTATTAATTATATGTGATATATGATATTTATTTTTATATTATTATATGTTATTAATTCTATAGTTTGTATGGTTACATAATACTATGTTATATATGGCTAGACTACCTATATTATATTAAGTATATATGTTATAAATATTATTATAATGTTACAATAATATATAGTATAGTATCATAATTATAGTTAAATATTTAAATATAATAATATAATGATAAATTATATTTACTTATAGTTATATGTAACTAAATATTATGCTAATATAATATTATATTTACATAACATATATCATATAACAATGATATATAAATTATATAAATATAGCATACTTAAATAAATTCCTTTTCATTGTATGTGTAAACAATATACAAGTTATTGTATTTAATAATTACACCATTTATATTATAATAATTATTATTTATTATAATTAATATATATAACTATATAAAGGGTTTAGAGTTGTTAACTATGTATTAGGATTATAATAATATTAAACTATAATACAAGCAATTTATATGTATTATTATACATACATATATTATAATTTAATTAGAATTATATATACAATTATGATTAAACGTTGCCCTATTGTATTTCTATATATAAACTAATTATATAATTATATAAATATAGTTAGTAATAGTATAATATTACAAATTAATTTATATGTAACCCATAAATATACGATAATATAAGTTACCAATAATATATATTCATTAATATTACAATACTATTATTTATATATAGGGCTTGATATTATAATATATTATAATATGAAGCCCTAAATAACCCCTATATTTATAATATACATAAATTTAATATTACATATGAACGTGTATTAGTTTAATAGTAAGTTACTTTATAATTGTTAATACGTATAATAATATTATAATTATCTAATAATAGTCTAAATTTTGTAAATAAATATAAATTATTACAAATATTTAATACTACATATGAACATACATTAGTTTAATAGTTATATATTAAATTCAATATTTTGTAAATATATTGATATTTGATCATTAATAATTGTTATGATTACCCTAATAAAAAATTATTTAAAAAATGTAGTAAGAAAACCAAACATTGTCCTTTGCGCTTCGATTGTAGGTTTGTTGAAAACAATATTATTTCTCAAAATACGTAATAAAAACATCAGTTGCATGCTAGTGCAAAGAGTTATTCAAAACAATGTTATTTATTAGAGACATAAGTATACTAACATCTATTTGATAATCAATTCTACTATGCATTTCCTAGGTTCAAAATTCACATACAAGTCATCATGCATGTCTTGGGATGTACTAATCCCATTTGAGAAATATGCTTTCCCCAACTCACCTCAAAAGAAGGTGTACACTCTTTTGACTTCAACAACCCTCGGTACGAGCTCATTGATTCACAGCTCCCGAGCCTTCGTACATATAAATGAAATGTATTTACCACTCAAACATATATCTCATATTTATACACCATCACATAAGTGTATAAAACATAATATCACAAAATTTAAGCTATAGGATTCAGCCATGAAACTTCTCACATGGTTACTTCCCTTATTATTCACATAAGCTTTCTTTTGTATTTTCCAAGGCATTTATTTCCTTTAATCCAATACTTACACCTTTCAAAGCATAATTGAGCACATTTTAATCCAAGCACATTAGGCCACTATTCATCAATTTAAGCAAAAATTCGAGTTTAAGTATATATGAAAGCCTCTTTCCAATGCACACCATCAAGATCCTTAAATCCTAAGCCAAGTTCATTTAGGCATTTTATCAAACACCTAAAGGCATAAACTTGAAAGCATCCTTCTAATGTACTTCTTCCACATTTTTCATCATCAATTCACATTATACATACACAATTAACATCATAGAGTCCATTTAACCCGAGCTAAGGATACTCATGGTACCCTTAACCTGACTATGCAAGGCTAACTGAATATCAATCTCAATGACAATACACAATGTTCATATATAAAGTTATTTACAAACCACAAGACAGACAAGAGTTAATTTACAAAATTATAAAGCATATCGACATAATCATAAGCCACTTTACAACAAAAGTACAAAACAGAAACTACCCACGTACGGTAATTTCCCGAAACTATCAAAAAACCGCACAATCTACTCAAAACTTCAAGCTCACTAAATTAACATGCATGGTTGGAAAACAGAGGTGGGTGAGTACACTATGTATTCACTGAGCAAGAAAAACATATGTCACGTATAGAACTCGATACACACCAAGACGGTATAGATAACCTATGAGGTGATCATACAACACATAGAAACACATAGGCCTAGTCTATGACTCAACGTGTACTGGCTAGGAACCATATAGGCCTAGCCTTTTAATTCACTCATTCAGTGAACATAGGTTCTAGTTCCAATACAAAAAAGCATAAAAACATCAAATCTATAAATCAAATCTCATCAAGAAAACAAATATCAGGGTAACCCAAAACAATCATGTGTGACACCACTAGTCAACCAAACTAGCGGGCACACCCACCGATCCTCGGTGTTGGCTCGACTTCATCCGTGGTGAGTCCGGGCTATAGTCTACAAGAGTGTCATGACCCTAGGTGATGACCTCGTTGGTGTCCAGATCCTAGGTGTGAAATCACCCACAAATCCCGTAAAAAGGTGTTGATACGGGGACTCGAATTTTATATACCAGCGTCAACGGTGCGGGGGTTGCTAAATTAGTTGTTCCTAGCATAGGATTGGCCAATCGTTTCCTCACCAATAACAAAAAATCATATACAAACATTGAATACTAAAATCAAGTAAGGCACCATGTCTTTATTTATCAGTCCAACCGATAAAATGGAACCCTGCCAAGGCTTTAAACCAAAAGAGAATACATTCATGCAGCATACATGATTCGATTATGCATATGAAAATTTACAAATCATTATATCATGAAATAAAAGCCAATTTTTATGCTTCAAATGCATAGTTGTTCAAAACAATGTCATTTCATAAATACATAAACGTATTAGTATCCATTTGAGATTCAGTTCTGCTAAGCATTACCTAGGTTCAAAATTCACATACAGGTCATCATACATGTCTTAGGGTGGTCTAATCCCATATGAGAAATATGGTTTCCCCAACTCACCTCAAAAGAAGGTGTGCACTACCTTGCCTTCAAAAATCCTCAGTACGAGCTCCTTGATTCCTAGCTCCCGAGCCTTTATACATAAAAAGACATATAATGAAATTACTACTTACACTTAAATTTTTTATAGTTATACACCATCATATAGTGTATAAAACACAATATCATTCCCTTTAAGCTATAGGATTCGACCATTAAGCTTTTCACATGGTTACTTCCTTACCATTCACATTAGCTTCTCTTTTGCATTTTTTAAGGCATGTCATGCCTTGATCCAATACCTACACATTTGAAAGCATATTTGAGCACATTTTAATCCAAGCCCATTAGGCCACTATTCATCAATCTAAGCAACAATTCAAGTTTACTCTAACTAAAGATGAAAGTTTCTTTCCAATGCACACCATCAAAATCCTTAAATCCTAAGCAAAGTTCACTTAGGCATTTTATCAAACACCTAAAGGCATAAACTTGAAAGCCTCCTTCTTTTTTTTTGGATAAAATAGTGCATTCAATCAAAATGTCAAGTTACATACAGTAAACAACTATCAAACTCATGTAAATGCGACAGACCCCCAAAAGGAGAGGAGAAAGTAACTAATGGTTCATTACAAAATAAACCATACTTTGCTAAGTAGTCCGCACAACGATTAGCCTCCCGAAATACATGATTCACTCGTACATCCATGAACGAGTCGCAAAACAAAAAACAACGTCGCAACACCCTAATCGTCGAAGACGAGTGCTGAGTCGATAAGAGATGCCAAGCTTCATACGAGTCAGTCTCAATGTGAAGCCGAGCAACGTGGTCTGTCCAGCTATTTTTATGCCCGTACATATAGCTTGTAATTCCGCCTCTAATACCAAACACTATCCCAGACACTGCAAAAAACCCATCACCCACCTACCTTGCGAGTCACATAAAAGTCCACCAACTCCCGCATGCGCACTAGTGGCATGTCTAGCTCCATCACAGTTTAACTTATACCAACCAGGTAAAGGCGGAATCCAACAGACCCATCTGCTCTCCTGCCTGCCGACAATAGCACCCGTTTTCTGTTTAACCTCAAAAGCAAAAAGAAATTGTTTCCAGTATCGCCAGACACAAGGATGAACATCGACAGGTATGTCAATCCCCTCCGAAAAAACATAATTATTCTGCCATCGCCAGAGTAGCCAAGAGATGACCCTAAACAATACGGACCAACCATTTGAACCTGTACTCCAACACACTTGCTCTAAATTTGATAACAACCACCCCCTCAGGTCGAAAACGAAGAAACCTTGTTGTTCACTAGCCGAGACAAACTGATCCCACACCTGTCTCGCCCAATCACAGTCACGCAAAACATGCAAAGTGGTCTCCACTTGCACACCACACCTGGGACATAAATCACTGGGGGCGCAGCTCTTCCGAAAGCACAAACTATTAGTAGAGAGCCTGTCATGTCCAACCAACCACAGAAAACTTCTAATCCGTTCAGGACCTCACCACTCCCATACTCTCTACCATAATCGATCATAGCTCTCATCCGCTCATCATCTAGCAGTGCATACGCTGACGAGACCAAAAACTCCCCATTGGGATTATATAACCATAGCAGCGTGTCAGCCATAGCCATGTCCAGAATCACCTCCATCACATAAGTCACAACATGAGCTGGAAAAACCTATCTCAACAAAGCTTCATTCCAAACCCCTTCATCGAGAAGAAACTGACAAACCTTCACATTATGATCAGCGGCCGACAATGTACTCCGCGCCCAAACATGTAAAGGTCCTATATCACTCACCCACTCATCGAACCAAAACGATAGCTGTCGTCTATCACCTAGTCGCCACCCACATCCACGCACAAATGTAGGCCACATCTTGCACATACCACTCCAAGTCACTAAGCAACTAGACCAGAGTTTTGGAGGCTCATATAATCTCCCGTTCCAACCATACCACCTAGATACAAACCGTACCCCTGGGACTCCCTTTCAGTCATAAACCGCCAACACAACTTGAGCAATAAAGCTTTGTTCCGAAGCTCTGCCGATTTGAACCCTAACCCCCAAATCTCCTTTGGCTCACAAATCTTGCACCAACTCACCAGATAATTACCTCGCCTTTCTTCCGATACACCCCATAGGAAGCGACGAATCAACTTTTCAATGTCATGCAGGATAGAAGCCGACAAAAGTCTCGTCTGCATAACATAAAGCGAGATTGTAGCCAGAACTGACTTAGTAAGAGTCGTTTGGCCTGCTAATGACATCTTCTTTGCACACCAGCTAGATAACTTTGCCTTCATCTTGTCCAGAATCAATGAGTAAAAATGCTTCTTACCACGGCCTTGCATAAGCTGAACCCCCAAATATCTACCAACAACATCTGATTTTCAAAAACCCAATTACTTCTTCCCCATTTTTCATCATCAATTCACATTATAAATACACAATTAACATCATAGAGTCTATTTAAACTATCAATTTCAAAAGAAATTCACAATTTCACCAACTTTCACCAAAGAGAAACCATTTTGATTTTGGCTTAAAAAAACCTCTCCATATGCATAATTAAGCATGGAGAACAACATATCTTAACACCAAACTCAAAATCATAATGTAGAGAGAGATGAGACAAAATTTACCTAAAATTTCCTTTGTTGATATCTTCAAATCCTTTGAGAATTTCTCAAATATAATGATAGATTTGAGTTCCTTGACCCTAAATTACCTTAGAACACCTTGGTTTGTGGAGAATCAAAAACCTTGGTGGAAATTGGTGATGGCCTAATGTTTCCTCTTCTCCTCCTCTCTTCTTCTTTCTTCTCCTTTCTTTTAATTAAAACTAAGTGTTCTTAATGTTTAATGGGTGGTGCATGGCCATAACAAGTAGAAGGGTCTAGAATTTGATTCTTCTTTGATCAAATATAGTAAATTACCCTTTTGCCCTTAGCTTATGTGAAATTACCATTATACCCTCCAAACTTTCCTAAATTTGCAATTAAGCCCAAAATTTGAGAATGACCAAAACTTTTATTTTCATTTTGGTCCTTGTACTTTTGCAAATTATAAACAAGCCCCTTAAATTTATAAAATTACATATTGGTCCTCCAAGAATTGAAATATTACATTTAAGTCCCTTAACTTTTAACAACTTGTAAATAAGCCCTTATGTACATCAACTTTTCAAATTAAGCTTTCCAAGTGTCCAATAAGTCTATAAATCATTTCTGATCACTTCTAAGGCATTAGAACACCTTTAACTAGGCCACCAGGGCCATATCCATCCAATAGAATCGCTTTTACATACTTAGAAGCTTATATGTCAGAAATCTTCAAGATTTTACATACCAATGAACTCTAAGTTCATATAATGGCATATAACATTGTATATCACTGACATATATGTACTAAAGGGATTTAAATACATTTTTGAACTCATATACAACCATGTATATGCCAATATACAGTAGTATCTCCAAGTATAGATCAATACAAAAAGGGCTCAAAGAGTCTGACGTTATAAGTCCTCCCCCTTTAAAAGAGTTTCGTCCTCGAAACTCCTAAGTTAAGGATTCAAATAAATGGGGGTACTGACGTATCATAGCATCTTCAAGTTCCCATATGGTTTCCTCGACTCTGTCGTTTTTCCAAAGAACTTTGATCGTGGGAACTTCCTTGTTGCGTAACCTTTTTATCTGCCAATCCAGAACCTGGACTAGTTTTACCTCAAAACTTAGGTCTTCTCTTAGCTCCACTAAAGTTGTCTCCAAAATATGAGATGAGTCTGGTATATACTTCTTAAGCATAAAGACATGGAACACATTATGGATCATATCCAAATCAAGTGGCAATTCCAACGTATACACCACAATCCCGACACGCTCCAGGATATAGAAAGGGCCAATATATTAGCTTCCCTCAATGCTGAAATCAGATTATACCTTTCCACGGTGATATCCGAAGGAAAACCATATCACCAACTACAAACTCTAATGGTGGTTGCCTCTTATCCGCATAACTCTTTTGATGATCCTGGGTGACTTTCATTTTCTCCTGGATGACCTTTACTTTTTGAGTGGTCATTTATATCAATTCAGCTCCTTCAACTTTGGCTGTACCAAACTCATCCCAACATAAAGGTGTCCTGCACTTTCTCCCATAAAGTGCTTTCATATGGTGGCATACCGATACTTGTCTGATAACTATTGTTGTAAGCAAATTCTATCAAAGGCAAGTGCCAGTCTTTGCTTCCCTGGAACTCCATTACACATGCCCTCAGCATGTCCTCCAATTTCAGAATAGTCCTCTTCGATTGGCCATCAGTTTGGGAGTGAAAAACAATACTAAACTTTAGTTTAGTCCCTAAAGATTCCTAAAATTTTGGCTAAAATCGGGACGTGAGTCTCAGATCCCTGTCTGATATTATAAAACTGGCACCCTGTGTAGCTTCACAATCTCATCAATATACAGCTTTTCCAACTTCTCCAACAAATAGGTTGTGTGGATAGGCAGAAAATGAGCAGATTTCGTCAATCTATCCACTATAACCCAAATAACATCGTGACCCTTCGATGTACGAGGTAGTCTAACTACAAAGTCTATTGTCACATTAGAATAGGCAAAGACTATAATATACTTGCTGGTTTCTGACGCTCTGCTTTTATCTGTTGATAGGGAAGACATCTGGCCACAAATTTCACTATCTCTCTCTTCATCCCTGTCCGCTAATAACTCTCTCTAAGAGTTTGATACGTCTTGGTGCTTCCAGGATCCATAGCATAATCCAAACTATAAGCTTCTTCCCAGATAGCTCGCCTGAGATCTTGGTCATTCAATACACAGACTCTGTCCCTGAAGACTAATAACCCGTATTCTCTCAGTCACAACCCCTTATCCTCTTTGGATGGTAATTTATCTCGAATGACTTTTAACTTGGGGTCATCGACCTATGATCTCCTGATCTCATCAAATAGTGTTTGTCGAACTTCAAACCATGCTAGCAATGTTCCGTTATCGTCAGCCACTAAGAGTCCAACCTTAGGGCTCCGTATTCCATCAAATGAGTCATATAAGGATTTTTCCTGACAGTCACTGCTAAATAGGACTTCCGACTCAATGCATCGGCTACCATATTTGCTTTTCCAGGGTGATAGTCAATCACTAAGTCATAATCCTTAATTAATTCCAACCATCTCTTTTGTCTGAGGTTTAGCTCCTTCTGTGTCATTAGGTACTTCAGACTCTTGTGGTCAGTGTATATATGACAAGTCTCCCCATAAAGACAGTGTCTCTAAATTTTGAGTCCAAACACCACCACTGTGAGATCTAAATCATGAGTAGGATAATTTAGCTCGTGCTTATTCAAGTGTCTAGAAGCATATGCGATCACTCGCCCAACCTGCATAAATACACAGCCAAGTCCTTAGCAACTGGCATCACTATATACCTCATTCCCAACTTCTTGGGTAGGTAAAACAACTACTGGCGTAGAAGTTAATTGCTTCTTCAGTTCCTAAAAACCTGCCTCGTATTTTTCATCCCACTAAAATTTTATTCCCTTCCGGGTAAGCCTCTATAAAGGGGCTGTCAATACTGAGAAGCCCTCAACAAATCTTCGATAATAACCAACTAACCCCAAAAAGCTGTAAATTTCTGTCACATTCTTAGGTTGTTCCCACTCAAGTATAGCTTCCACTTTTTTTGAGTCCACATAAATACCTTCTCCTGATACCACATGCCTAAGAAATCCTATCTCTTTCAACCAAAATTCACACTTTGAAAACTTTGCTTACAACTATCTTTCGCGAAGTATTTACAGCACAATTTGGAGATGTCTAGCATGCTCCTCCCTATCCTTAGAATAAATCAGAAGGTCATCAATGAAGACTATGACAAACTGATCTAAATAAGGATGGAACACCCTGTTCATGAGATCCATAAATGTTGCAGGTGCATTTGTCAATCCGAATGGCATCACCAAAAATTCACAGTGTCCATACCTCATCCGGAAAGCAGTCTTGTTTACATTGTTTTCAACAATCTTCAACTGATAGTACCCAGACCTCAGATCTATTTTTGAGAATACAGTAGCTCCTCTCAACTGATCAATAAATCATCAATCCTGGGGAGTGGATATTTATATTTGATGGTAACGCTATTTAATTATCAATAATCAACATATAAGTGGAGGGTCCCTTCTTCGTGACAAACAATAATGGTGCTCCTTACGGTGAATGACTTGGTCTGATGAAGCCCTTGTCTAATAACTCTTGTAACTGAACCTTCAGCTCTTTCAATTCAGATGGAGCCATACGATACAGTGGTAAAGATATCGGTGTTGTCCCGGGGACCAAGTCAATAGTAAAATCAAACTCCCGATCAGGTGGCAATCTAGATAATTCCTTCGGAAAGACATCGGGGAACATGCATACAATGGGACATCTCTAAGTTTGATCCTCTGTGCCCAAGTGTCAATCACATATGTGAGGTATGCCTGTCATCCCTGACGAATCAATTTCTTAGCTTTAACCACCGATATCAAACAACTCGGGAACATCCGTCAATCACTAGTAAATTTAATCAAGAATTAACTCTGAGTGTCAAACTCCACCTCTTTCTTATAACAATCAACCATGGCGCAATGCCTCTTTAACTAGTCAATCCCCAACATCACCTCGAAATCCTAAAGATCGAGGGGAATAAGGTCTGCCTCTAACTCAACATCATCAACCTTTAGCTCACAGGTCGTATATGCTTCATCACAAGCCACTTGCTCTCCTAGAGGAGTGACTATAATGAGAGGGGGATCTAACTGCCTTAGCATTGTGTTCCTCTAGCTCAGGTTGCAAAGGTCTAAACTTACAATGACTTCACCTTCCTCAGCCAACTATGCTATCACTATAAAATCAAAGAAAAAGACGTTGTTTAATAAAATAGATCAGACTAAGCCTTGCTTATCCGATGTGCCTTACACCCCAAGGAATGTTGAGAAGTACTCTCACCGAGGTTGAAATCATCCGACCGTTAAGGACGTCAACTTAACGATCTGAGACTTAACTTCTCAACCAAAGACTATCGACACCTAGACTCAAATCCTAAGGCTCATGAATCTTTTGAAAACAGTAATAACACTTTTGAAAACCTAAAAACCAGGCTCTGATATCAATTTAATTGTCATGAATCGGAACCACATTGGGCACATGACAACCGCCGCATACCCGGGCTAAGGATACTTACGGTGCCCTTAACCTGACTATGCAAGGCTAACTAAATATCGATCTCAACGACAATACAAAAATGTTTATACATAAAGTCATTTACAAACCACAAGACAGACAAGAGTTAATTTACAAAATTATAAAGCATATTAACATAATCATCAGTCACTATATAACAAAGTACAAAATAGATGCTACCCATGTGTCGTAATATCTCGAAAATGTCAAAAGACTGCACGATCCACTTAGAACTTCAAACTCACCAAATTAACCTGCATGGTTGGCGTCATGAAACCCTTTATGATTTGATTGAATTAAGAGTTAATTCAAGTGCTTAAAATAACCGGGAACCTAAGGGTCACAAGTATAAAAGATTGGATGAAAAACATAATGAGTGTGGCCAAATTTAAGTAGGCCATGATCTTGGCCGAAGGCGAGCCCATTTCTTATAAGGGTCACGATCAATGGCCACGATCGTGATAGAGTGCACGATTGAGTATATATGAGTGAGTTCTTCACTTATGTACATGAGGTCTTACAACTTCTTACACACATTAATGAGTTGTTAAGGGCTCTAGAAAAGTTCTGGAGAGAGTAAGAAGAGTTCTTAAGTTATTTTCTTGCAATTTATGCAATTGTTATATAAATCAATATGCATGCAAGATAAACTTGAACTATTATTCATTTGAACATCTACTTGAATTCATCAAGTTTGGTGTTCTAACACCCTTACACATTGTTTCATCTTCCTTCTTTACTTGTTCTTGGGTGATCAAGGAAGGGTTTGGTGTTTGCAATAACCCAAACAAGGAGAAGAAACAAGAAAGGAAGAGAAACCAAAGATAATTGTTTTGTTATTTCATGTTCTTCACATATCCTTGCATGCATGTGAGATTCTATGGTTTTTGGGTTGTCGTGGTGTCAGAATCTTGATTTCGACACTTCCACTACATACTCATGCATGTGATGCATGCAACCATAGCTAACCCTACAATGTATACCTTAAACATAATATGGATAGGTATAATAGATAATTACAAGTAAGTAATTATATTATATTATATATATATATAGTGTTATTAACTATGTACATATATATATATAAACAGATAATTACAAGTGAGTAATTATATTATATTATATTATAATTATATATAATCCTATTTTAGTTGTTATATATATATCTCTATTATATAATTATAGTGTAATAAACAAGGGTTTATAAATAATTAACTCCTATTATATTGTAATAGGAGTTATTATAATGTTAACTATTATTAATCTTGTATATATCAATTATAAATCCAGAGTTACACAAACCACATGATACATGATGAATAGTTAATTTAGTTATATAATAATTGATAGTCAACTAATATAAGTTTAATAACTATGTATTAGTATAATGGTTAATAATTGTATTAGTTATATAATGATAGTATAAAATAACAATTAGTTTGTATGGCATGTTATATGTAATTCCTTTTCCTTGTAAATACACATTATTCATGGTATACACTTTTAAATTATATGTAAATTTAAATATTATAACATTCATTTGATTATTATATAGCAAATGAATGTTATAATAAGCAAATGAATGTTATAAGTAAATTAAAGTTATATATATATATTAACATTATATAAGATTATGTTATAAATCTATTACTATTATAGTATTAAGGTTTTAGTTATGTAATTACGTATAAATTCTATAATTTATGTAATATATAGTTATAATAATAATATGTTATTATACATTATATAATACTTTAAATGTATATTATTATAATAAATTATAATAAA
>JAOQMS010000178.1:14385686-14395927 GCA_027563885.1 Erythroxylum longipes
GGTTATTGTGTATTAAATGGGCAATGTGCCTATGTGTGTGTATATACTTGAATTGCCAAATTGTGAATTGCGTTGATATGGAAAATGCATTATAATGTGTTCTATGTTATGCATTGAAAGATTTATGACATTTTGATATGATTGAATTGTGAGTATAATCATGTTATGCCTTGGATTTGTATCATGGCATTTTGATTTAAATGGAAAGAAGAAAAGCATGAGAATATGAATTTGTGATTAATTGAATTGAGCATGAAAATTGATTGTGTTTGGGAAAGAGTGGAACTATTTCGTAGTCACATGCATGTCGACATAAAGCCTTCTCCCGACTGCCCGCTTGTGGCACACAAGATCTGAAAAGTGGACTAGTTTCGTTCACAGTGTAAACTTCGATTTTTCCGTTTTGTTCCACGGAACCCTCGAGCCATTTTGTTGTGCATTGCATCCTAAATTGTTAGATATGGAAAATACTTGAATGATATTTTGTGATGATTGAATGAAAAATATGTGTTGGATTATGTGGTGATATGTTCAAATATGTATGAAAGTCTTAAATTTTAAATGTGATTGTTAAGTTTAGTAAGTGATATATATATATATATTGCTTGTGTGTGGTTCGTTATCGCTGGCTATAAACGTATTAGCCACTGAGCTTCCTAGCTCACCCCACTATTTTTCCACTTCTCAGATGAAGAAAAAGCAGATCAACAATAATCTTTGCAAAACTTCAGCATACTTCGAGGATTTTTGTCATTTGTAACTTATCTAGGTAGTTCAGAAATTATTTGTACTTAGATTCATTTTAAGCATGAGCATCCATGATGGTGTTTTACATTTTGCTATTTATGTGGTTTTTGGGATTTGTAATATGGAGGGGTGCAGAAACTCTGTTATGACAGTTGAAAGAAGAGTTGCAGAGACTTTCATATGATTGTGTAAAATGTTTGAATGTGATTGTTAAGTCTAGTATGTGATTTATAGTATGTATATATATATATACACTTAATTGTGTGTGGTTCGTTATCGCTGGCTATAAACATATTAGTTACTGAGCTTCCTAGCTCACCCCATTATTTTTCCACTCCTTAGGTGAAGAAAAAGCAGATCAGCATTAAACCTTGCAACTTCGGCAGACTCCAAGAATTCTAATTATCTTTTGTAACTAAGTTAGTTCGAATATTTTGGATAACTCTAAAAGCATGCATTCATGTTGTATTTTTGGATTTTGCGTTTGTGCTGACTCTTATTGTAATAATGAATTTATGTACAGCTCTCGTAGTTTTTAGGAGATGAGACTCTATTCTGATGAGGGAATGAATGAATGAATGAAGAAATTTTTTGTTATGTAAAATTGTCATTTTGGCTGGGAATGAGATGATTGGTTATGTGAGGGTCTATTAACATTTTTGTAAATTGTGTTAAAAGGAAGTTTAGCATGTATGATATGTATAGATTGAATATGTTGGATTCGGGTCTTAAGTTATAGTTGATAGCTTTATATATGTATGGACAGTACAGAGGTAATAAGAGAATAGGGAGTGAATAGTGATCTAAAGGTTTATTGATTAAACTGCATTAATCTAGGCAAATTTGGATAAAATTGTCTTCATGAAAGTTGTAGATATTTCTTTTATCTTTCTAATTATATCAAGTTTTAAATTTTTGGATTTGTGGTTTGAAAGTTATGGTAGTTTGAAGTAAGGATACGTAACTGGGAAGTTGCAGGAAAGTTGCGATCATGGCGAGCTAAGAGAACTTGACTCTCACGAGTGTGAGAATTTTCTCTCATGCCCGTGCGTGATTGTTGATTCTCAAGGCTGTGAGAATTTTCTCTCATGCCCGTGCGTTGTGTTAATATGTTATTCCAGCTATTTTTTTTTCTTTTTTAGTCATAGGTATGACTCTTCTTACTCACGCCCGTGAGCTTTGCACTTTTGTTTCTTCTTTTTGTTGTTAAATCCATAAGTATATATCTATGTTCTTCGACCCTCACTTTAATTTATTTTCATGTCTAAAATTTTTTATGAAATTTTATTATTAATTGTTATTTAAGAAAAGTCCCCCCATGAATTTCTTTTATCTAAATTTTAATCTAATTATATTTCATAATTTATTTTATTGAAATATTCCCAAATTTATTTAATTATTATTTCATTAAATCCGAATTGTGGCGCATAGTCATCATGAAATCTGATTTGAGACCTGGGACCAACAGTGAGACTAAACTATGGTCGATAAGAGTGTCATGACCCTAGGTGATGACCTCTTCAGTGACCAGACCTCTAGGTGTCCAATCACCCAAAGTCTTGTAGAAAGGTGTCGTTACGAGGACTCAAATTTTATGTACTAGCGTTAGGGGTACGGGGGTCGCTTAATCTGTTGTACCTAGCACATGAATGACCAATCATTGCCTCACCAATTAAAAAAATCATATAAAAATATTTAGTAATAAAATAAAGTAAGGTACCATGCCTTTATTTATCGGTCTAAACGATAAAATGAAACCGTGCTATGGCTCTAAGCTAAAAGAGAACACATACATGCAGCATATATGACTCGGTTATGTATATGTAAGTTTCAAAACATTATTTCATGCAATGAAAGTCATCTTCTTCGCTCCAAGTGCAAAGTTATTCAAATCAATGTCGTTTATTAAATATATAAGTATACTAACATCTATTTGCGATTTAATTCTACTATACATTACCTAGGTTTAAAATTCACATACAAGTCATTATGCATGTCTTGGGTTGTCCTAGTCTCATTTAAGAGATATGTTTTCCCCAACTCACCTCAAAAGAAGGTGTACACTCCTTTAACTTCAACAATCGTCGATACGAGCTCTTTGATCCACAGCTCCCGAGCCTTTATACATACAATATGCAATGTATTTACTACTCAAACATGGATCTCATATTTATACATCATCACCTAAGTGTATAAAACACAATATCACTACTTTTGAGCTTTATGATTCAGTCATTAAGCTTCTCACATGATTACTTTCCTTATTGTTCGCATATGCTTTCTTTTGAATATTCCAAGGCATTTAATGCCTTTGATCCAATACTTACACATTTCAAAGCATAATTAGGCACATTTTTATCTAAGCACTTTAGGTCACTACTTATCAATCTGAGCAAAAATTTAAATTTACTCTAAGTAAACTGAAAGCCTCTTTCCAATGCACACCATTACATTCCTTAAATCCTAAGTCAAGTTTACTTAGGCATTTTATCACACACCTAAAGTCATGAACTTGAAAGCCTCTTTCCAATGTACATCTTCCTCATTTTTCATCATCAATTCACATTATACATAAATAATTAACACCATAGAATTCATTTAAACCATCAACTTCAAATGAGATTAAAATTTTCACAAACTTTCACCAAAGAGAGGGCATCTTGATTTTGGCTTAAGAAGACTTCTCTATGACTCATTTCATTCATCTAAACCATGTTTCATACATATTCAAACATGGAGAACAACATATCTTAACACCAACTCAAAATCACAATGTAGAGAGAGATGAGACAAAATTTACCTAAACTTTCCTTTGGTGATATCTTAAAATCCTTTGAAAATTTCTCAAATATAATGATAGATTTGAGTTCCTTGATCCCAAATTAACTTATAACACCTTAGTTTGGGTTGGAGAATCAAAAAAATGGTTGAAATTGGGTGATGGCTGAAAGTGTTCTCCTTCTCCTTTCTTCTCCTTTCTTTTAATTAAAACAAAGTGTTTTAATGCTAAATAGTGGAGTGCACGGCGACACACAAGGAAGAAGGGTTTAGAATATTGTCTCTTCTTTGACCAAACATGGTGAATTTACCTTTCTGCACTTAGCTTATGTGAAGTTACCTTTATACCCTTCAAACTTTTCCTAAATTTGCAATTAAACTCAAAATTTGAGAATGACCAAAACTTTTATTTTCATTTGGCCCCAAGACTTTTGAAAATTATAATTAAACCACTTAACTTTATAAAATTACATATTGGTCCTCCAAGAATTGAAAATTTACTTTTAAATCCCTTATGTACATCAACTTTTCCAATTAAGCTTTTTAAGTGTCCAATAAGTCTATAAATTATGTCTAATCACCTCTAAGGCATTAGAACACATTTAACTCGGCCACCATAGCCATATCCATCCAATGGACTTGGTTTTACAGACTTAGAAGCTTATGTGTCAGAAATCTCTAAGATTTCGCATACTAATGAACTCTAAGTTCATGTAATGGCACAGAACATTATATATCACTAGCATATATACCGAAAGGATTTAAATACACTTTTGAACTCATATATAACCATGTATATATCAATATATAGTTTTATCTCCAAGTACAAACCAATACAAAAAGGGCTCAAAGAGTTTTGTGTTACAAGTCCTCCCACCCTCAAAAGAGTTTCATCCTCGAAAACCCTAAGTTGAGGATACAAATAAATGGGGCACTGACTTCTCATAACATCCTCAGGATTTTATGTTATCTCCTCGCCCCCTGTTGCTCTTCCAAAGAACTTTGATCGTAAGAACTTCCTTGCTGCGTAACCTCTTTATCTACCGATCCAGAATTCGGACTAGTTTCACCTCAAAAGTCAGGTTTTCTCTCAACTCCACTAGAGGTTCCTCTAAAACATGAAATGGGTCCAATATATACTTCTTAAGCATTAAGACATGGAACACATTATGGATCCTGTCCAAATATAGTGGCAATTCCAACTGATATGCTATAGTCTTCACTCCAAGATACGGAAAGGTCTGATATATCGAGGGTTCAACTTCCCTCAACTCCGAAATTAGATAATACCTTTCCATGGTGATATCTGAAGGAAAACCCTATCACTAACTGAAATTCTATTGATCGTCACCTCTTATCTACATAACTCTTTTGACGATCTTGGGTGGCTTTCATTTTCTCCCATATGACCTTTACTTTCTAACTGGTAATTTTTATCAATTCAGATCCTTTGACTTTGGCTGTACCAACCTCATCCCAATATAAAGGTTTCCTGCACTTTCTCCCATAAAGTGCCTCATATGGTGGCATACCGATATGTGTCTGATAACTATTATTATAAGCAAATTCTATTGAAGGCAAGTGTAGATTCAACTTCCTTGGAACTCCATCACACATGCTCTCAACATGTCATCCAGTGTCTGAATGGTCCTCTCCTACTGACCATTGATCGACGGTTTACAAATGTTAAGTTTTAATATTTATAACCTCGATAATACTGTAAGCACACGGGTCGTTCGTGTAGTACCTAAGGTATCGATCCCACGAGGAGGAGTAATTTAATCCTAAAATATAAGGCCAGAAAGTATTAAACAAATATTTAATAGACAATAAAATTAAATACTAAAACTAAACAAATCAAACAAACCAAATCAAATAACAAAACAATAATTAACACTTAACACTTAACGAAAATAATAACGACAACGTTTAACTATTTTAAATTCAAATTTAATAACACTTAACATAAATTGATTGATTTGTTAAGCAAAGATAGCACACCTTAGAATTCAACCTAGTGAGTTAACCGAAAGAGAGAAAGGGAAAATTATCTATCTTTAACGCCAACCTAATCGATTACGATTTATCGAATTAATGGTTCTAGACGATCCTAAAGTTAATTACTATCTCTCAAGTTATAATTGAACCTTAAAGCATAAACCCTAATCAGATTATGGGAAGTTGTAATCTCTCAATTAACAACCTATCCAAAACCTAACCAGTTCTTAAATTCTCTAATAAACAATTAGAAACCTATATGTGATATCTCTACACAAGATTTACCAATCGGATTTAATTATAAGTTTATTAAATTACTAACTCTCGGTAGCCCAATTTAATCATTTTTCTCGATTCACCCTTTCAGTTTATTATTAAGATATTAAGTGCAGAATTAAAACACAATTAATTCAATAAAAAAATAAAATAATTAGATTTCATTAAATCAACGTTAATATTCCAAAGGTGAGTATAAAACATCAATCACAATTCAATTCTATCGTCAGACTATATATCTTAATTCTATAATCAAATAAAACTAAAATACATAGGAAACAGAACTCGAATGGATGATGGGAGACTGCAACTTTAGAAAGCTTCTTATTCTAGGAAGCACATTATGTCTGCGTTGTCTTCCTCTTTTCTCTCCCTTCGTCTCTTTCTCGATCTCTTAAGGTTCTCTCTTTTGGGGTTTCGTGGCGGTGGCTGATCAAAGGCTCCTTTCTCTATTCTTTATGTTCCTTAAATACCATGGAAGCCCTAGGGTTTGTTCAGGGTCGAAACGGTCTAAAAAGTTCCTCAAAACATGAAATTTCACCTATTTTCGTGTCTGCCCAATGCAGGCCACGATCATGGTAGGGTGACCAAAGTGTCACGATCATGACTCGGTTTTGGCCTCTCTGTCACGATCGTGACCAAAATGTCTTGATCGTGGCCTGGATCCCAGTGGCTCTCTGAAACTTCTCCATTCTTCACTGTTGACCCTGAAACAGTAAGAAACACATCAAGGTACCTCGAAAACATAACATTTAAGCTCAAAGACTCGTACTAACCCATTAAAAACACTTAAACACATAAACTAACACAATTAAAACCTAAACACAGACTCATCATTCAAATTAACACTAAATACCTAACAAAATGAACTTTAAAACATAATGCAAATCACAACTATCAACATCCCCACACTTAAACATTTGCTTGTCCTAAAGAAAACAAAACAATAAACACACACAAAAGACACAACACACAACACACAACACACAATGTAATAATGAGGCAATGGCTTCAACTTCATGAAATAATTTTAATCTTAAACCCAGTCGTATGAGTTATATCTAATCATTAACATGAAAAATCTGAGTCTAGGGTCTTTGAACTAAATATACAAATTAATCGAGATCTAAGTGTTAATTTATTTACCCTTTTCAATTGTAGACATACATTAATAATTCTTTGGTCCTTCAGACTCTGTAACTGTTCCTAAGTATATTTTCATGAAAACTCAAGCTTATTATAAGGCTAGTAGGTTTTTATTAAGAAAACAATTTTTTTAAAATTTAATCAGGGACTTAGTCTTTTACTTGGAGGCAAACATTGGTGATGAATGTCGATCCGATTATTTGACTAAGTCATTTTTATGAAATAGCTTGGCTGTAACAACATTATAGCTTTTTGATGCGAAGGCACACATTTCTGATGCGTGTCAATCCGGTTACTCAGCTATATCATGTTTTTAACTAACTACTAACTCTATTTATAACCCGAAAGTTAGCTAAATAGTGATTTGTTTAACAATAAATACACTTTTTTACTGCCTACCTTGTTGTTTAAGCTACTCATTTCCATGAAAAATACTAGTAAAGCTATTTAAGTTGAAGGCCTCAAATTATGAACGAATGTGGCAATCTACAGGGTGCTAAATTTACATTAAATCCCAATTAAGTTTTATATTCATCCAAAGACCCCTAATTCACTAATTTTACGGGCTAATGATTATTCACAACCTAATAGACTATGTTCAAAACTAAATAAATTTCACTCCATCTATGCCATTGACACTTTCAAACAATTGACACAACGCAACCTAGCACTATGATACCATATGCAAAATGACATACAAAAGTAAAACACATAACCCCTCCCCACACTTGATCAATAAATTGTCCTTAATGTGAGAGAGGAGCAAACAACACATCAAAGAAAAGAAAAGACAAAAATTAAAGTAAACAGAAAATAAAATAGAAAAAAACATAAAAGAAAAAATAGAACTAAAGGCTAATTTGAAAAAGAAAAATTAGGTTAGACACAAATCTCATGGAGATGGAGGAGGTGACGACACCCCAAGAGTCAATATAAATACTAACGTTCTATTGAGAATAAATCAAACTATAATTAATATTTTGAAACAAACTTCTAAACTTGCTAGTTTCTAGTCCTTAGCTTGACCTTGTGTCTAGGAAAACATCTTAATTATTCAGAAACAAGGAAATCACTTCCTTATCTTTGGGAATTGCTCCTATAAAATAAATCCTGCACCGATGCCTGTTGATCTTAAAAGTCTCCTTATTAGTTCTTTCCAGTTTGAGAGTTCCATAATCAAAAACTTGAATGACCCAGCCACGATCGTGGCCAACGTCTAACCCTCTTTTTCACGATTGTGTGGCCTGGTTCTGGCCTCTCTATCACGATCTTGACCAAAAGTCATGATCGTGGCCTAGATCCTGATGGCTCACATCTTTCTGTCATGATCATGGCTTATTGATCATGGGTTGTAGTTTTGAGCCCAAAACTTCTCCATTCTTCGTCGTTGACCCTAAAACACTAACAAACACATCATGATACCTCAAAAACATAACATTTAAGCTCAAAGGCTCATAATAACCTATAAAAAACACTTAAACACATAAACTAACACAGTTAAAACCTAAACACACACTCATCATTGAAATTAACACTAAATACCGAACAAATTGAACCCTAAAACATAATGTAAATCACAACTATCAACCATTAGTATAAGGGTGAAAGGCAGTACTAAACTTTAGTTTATTCCCAAAGATTTCTAGAATTTCAGCCAAAATCTGGAAGTTAATCTCAAATACCTATCCGATATTTTAGAAACTGATACCCTGTGTAGCTTGACAATCTCATCAATATATAGCTTTTCTAACCTATCCAACGAATAGGTTATATGGATAGGCAAAAAATGAGCAGATTTTATCATTCTATCCATTATTACCAAAATAGCATTGTGACCCCTTGATGTGCGAGGTGGTCCAACTATAAAATCCATTATCACATGCTCCCACTTCCATTCCAAAATAGGAAATGACTGTAACATACCTGTTGGCTTCTAATGCCTTGCCTTTATTTTTGACAGGGAAGGCATGTAGCCACAAATTCTGCTATCTCTCTCTTCATTCCTAGCCACCAATATCTCTCTCTAAGAGTTCGATACATCTTGGTACTGCCATGATGCATAACATAAGCCGAACTCTGAGCTTCTTCCAAAATAGCTCAACTAAGACCTTGGTCATCTGGCACACAGACTCTGTCTTTTAAGACTTATAACCCATCTTCTCTCAGCCGAAACCCCTCATCCTTATTGGATGGTAATTTTTCTTGAATGACCTTTAACTAGGGATCATCAGCCTGTGATCTCCTAATCTCATCAAATAGTGTTGGCTGAACTTCAAACCATGCTAGCAGTTTTCCATCATCCTTAGCCATGGAGATTCCAATTCCAAAGCTCCGTATACTCATCAAATGAGTAACATAAGGATTTTGCCAGATAGTTACTACCGAACAGGACTTACGACTTAGTGGATCGGCTACCAAATTTGGTTTTCCTGGGTGATAGTCAATCAATAGGTTATAATCCTTAATTAATTCCAACCATCTCCTTTGTTTAAGGTTTAGCTCCTTCTGTGTCATTAGGTACTTCAGACTCTTGTGTTCAGTGTATATATGGCAAGTCTCCCTATAAAGATAGCATCTTCAAATCTTGAGTGCAAACACCACCGCTACGAGGTCCAAATCATAAGTAAGATAATTTAACTCGTGCTTCTTCAACTATCTAGAAGCATATACCACTACAAGAAAACAGTCATTTAGTGACAAAAAATACCGACGGAAAAGAAAAATATTCCGTTGGTATTCAATATTTCGACATAATATACCGACAAATAAAAATGTCGTAGATTCGGATGTAGCTAACTTTACCGACGGTAAAGAAATTTCTGTCAGTAAATTTAGCGATGGAAAATAAGTTAATGTCAGTAATTTTAACGAAAATGTGCCAAGCGTCATAATTTTTCCGTCCGTAAATTACCGACAGGCTAAAAGTTTCCAACTCTAAATTTACCGACTGTAAGTTCCTTAATCATATGTAAATTTAGCATCAGAATGTTTAATACCATTGGTAAAGTAACAAGGTTTTCATCGGTAAATAAGCTTAACCATTACCAACGGAATTTGTTCTCTGTCGGTATATATTATAGACATGTACCGACGGAATTGTTGATGTTCCATCAGTAAAGTTATTGATTAAAGTTTTTAAGAATATATATTTTCATTATATTTAAATTATAACCATCAGAAAATTTTAATACTTAAATATTTATAATATATTTAATTTGTTTAAATAGAAATTTTAATTAATGATTAAAAATTAAAATATCTTAATTGATAATAAAAACGTTACATTGTAAATAATA
>JAOQMS010000178.1:14396027-14432846 GCA_027563885.1 Erythroxylum longipes
ATAGACTGACTACATCACATCTAGTCCAAGTGATGTTAGTTCTTGTCCTAGGTTCTCATTACTCTATGTGTCATCAAAGACTCTCTTCATGACACATAATTACTCTAGCCAAAGACTCCCGAGTAATGACCCCGACAAGAGGTCGTGAGTATCATCTACTTCTATTAGAAGTGGTGAATCATTTATCGGCTACCCAATTACCTTCGAATACCAATAACTGTACCCAATCACCACCCTAAGAGCGACCTCATCTTGAGGTAACAAGGAATGATGTCAAAGCACACGATTAGTATCCAAGATATCCTTGAGTACCTCAAGTATAAGGATATTTGCACCATTACTTTGATGAGATTAATCTTTGACATTCGATAGATCATCCATATGATAATCTCATAGCGGGTCATCCATTGTACTTACTACCCTTAGTAAGCATTCACATATTAACTCTAAACATATCATGCTTATAGTTTATGAGATCCACTGCTTGATCAAATAAAGGAGTATAATATGTGCTAGTCTGTCTGGATTAATAATGTCCTGTCTTATTAATCCTATGATTAGAGATTATTTAGATACTAGCATAATTGCACATGATAGGAATCTCATTATCATGATTTCCTTCATGCTATGTTTTGTATCATGGACTTCATTAATTCGATTTAAAATCAATATCAATTCAAACATAAATGAATATCAAATCAATGAAAAACGCCTTTTGCTTTATTAATCAAAATAAAGTTTGTACAAAAGTGCTAAAGGTGATTGCCTTTAGAGCACTACTCTAACAGGGTTGATGCTGCAATGGTAGTACATAGAGGACAATGCAATAGGAGGAGCTGTAGGAGAGAGGACGGTTGAAGAAATATATGAAATATTCAAAATGTTAGGGACGAATTCTCAATAAAAGAGAATTAGGGGAAGAAGAGCTGGAGTTCATGAAGTGAACTCAAATCAAGAATTGGTTATGCAGTTAGCTGAGTTAACGAAGCATATGAAGATGCTAACTACAAGGCTACCTCAAAACGTTCAAAATCAAGAGGTGTGTGGTATTTGTGGAACTTTTGGTCATGGAGCTAATGTTTGTTAGTATTTTTACGAACCTTTGGCACATGGGGAAGAACAAGTTAACTTACTTAACGATTTTCAACCAACAGAGTGAAATGTCCATACTCGAACACCTACAAACCTGGCTGGAGAAAACACCCTAATTTCTCCTAGAAGATCAACAATCTACCGATGCAAACCCAACCACAATATCAAAATTTTCAGAGTCCAAATGTTTTTCAAGGGCAATCCTCAAATGACAACTTACCGAGAAAGTCTTTTTTAGAGGAAAGCCTAAATGCATTCATTCAGGTCATAACTCAAAATCAAGAAATGAACAACAAGAGATTTGACTCCTTAGAAGCATCTGTCAAGAGGATTGAGATTCAAGTGGGGCAACTTGCAACTCAAATGCATAACAATCAAAAGGCAAGGTTGCCCAGTCAACCTGAGCAAGCCTAAGCGAGCACCTTTTTGAGAAGTGGTATAAAGTGATTGACGATCATGTTAGGTTTCCTTTTGAGCTGCCTGATACTAATAATCAAGAGAAGGAAAGTCTCACCAAAGAAGAAGATGAGCAAAATGAGAAAAACAATGGGAGAAACTCTTCAAGTCACATTCAAAAGGGTAAATAACTTAAGCATGACACCAAGGATAATGAAGGACAAAAATTGCACAAGGTGACAGATCCTTCTCGACCACCAATTCCATATCCAAGCCGCCTTAAGGAATTAAAATAAGATGAGCAGTTTTCCTATCTATATAGCATGCTTTCTAAGGTCAATGTTAAAACGCCCTTACTAGATTTGATCAGGAATATTTCAACTTATGTCAAGTTCCTCAAGAAACTAAGCACCAAGAAATGAAATTTTGAGCCTAACGAAAAGGTGTTGGTTTTGGAAATAGCAAGTGCAATTGTACGGTAGCATTTACCCCCCAAACTGAAAGACCCAGGACGTTTTATCATGAAAGTATCAATGGGTAATGGGGATGAGGTTAAGCGTATGCTTAATCGTAGAGCAAGTACAAACCTTTCGTCCCACTATCTTTATAAGAAACTAGATTTAGGATAGTTAAAACCTACCAATATGTGCTTACAATTAGCTGATAAGTCAATATGTTATCTGAAAGGAATAATGGAGGATGTGTTAGTGTAAGTTGGAGGATTAATTATTCCAGTAGACTTTATAGTCTTAGACATAGGGAGGTTAAATAGCAAGGGAAGGAGCACACTATAATCCTAGGGAGACCTTTTATGGCCATTACCAATACCTTGATTGATGTGAAGAATGGGAAACTGAGCATGATTGTTTTGGGAGAAGTAATAGAATTTTCGATCTGTAATGTGGAACTTATTTCTACTACTATTTATGATGACTGTTCTTTTGTTGATCAAGTTAATATGGTGGATTTTCATTTTGCCTTGCAGGAAGAAGAAGAAGAAAAGAAGCTGGACTTAGTTAAGGAGAGTGATGAACTCTGCCAATTACTAGTGGATGCAACAAAGGAAGTCTTTGGGAGATTCTTGGATACAGATTCGAATGAAAAGGAGGAAACAATGGAATCAATCACTTTGAGCGACCCCATCTTAAACATGACCATTGAGGCATCGAACTACAAGACGTTAAAGAAGCAACCAATTTAATTTCTATTTGTTTTTCAATTATCTGTCGGTTGTTATTTTTCTTAGTGAACCGTAACTTAGTTTATTTTCTTTGTGTACGCAGGCTTACTCCTCCATCTCTTTTATCTGTTTTCCTTACAACTGTCTCCATTCCTCGACTTAATACACCACGTTCCACACCAAATCAACGCAGTGATCACCCCCACATTCGTATCATATTTCTATCCCTTTCTTTGTTGCTTGTTAGTTTAATTTCTTTTAGTTTTAATGCTTGTATTTGTTCATGTTATTTTGTGTATTAGATCCCTCTTTTAGTTTTTTGCATCACATTAGGAACAATGTCATGTTTAAGTGTTAGGGGGTACTATTAGTTAAAAAAATTATTATTTGTGTGTTGTGTGTTTGTTTTCCCATTTAGTAGTTAGAGATACATGGTTATTAAATGAACTCAATATTGATTAGAAATGTATAATATGAGTGAATGAGTATACTTGAATGCTTAGACTGATTAACCTAGATTTTGACTTAAAGGACATTAGTTTCTTGTGATAAATGAATGTCACTTTTCTTTGGTAAGGATTTGAGCCTTTTTGAACTATTAAACAACAAATTCAAGTATTCTTTGCTGAGAGTGTTCTTTTATGATTAGGGAACTCTAGAACTTGCCTGCAAATACTAGTTAAGATCACATAATCTTATGCAAAAATTGAAATGATGAAGGCAATTAGGATTTACGCTTTTGCTTAAAAAGCCACCCTAATGTTACCCTTAGTGTGCCCCTTTGAGCTTAACATGAACCATTTCTTTCTTTAAACCCAAAATATGAGCCTTGACCTTGATTGTTTATCCTCTTCATTACACCTACCATAAGGGAAAATTGAACATTTGAAAGGATTATAATTGGGTTTAGGGAATAACTGTGGAATCATAGCATATAGATGGCTATTGTGTTACGAATGGGTATGGTTGTAGAAATTTTTATCTAAACTATATATTTTTCTTTTTTTGATTTCCTTTTTTAAACTAATAAATAAAAAGAGAGAGAAATAAAAAATAAAAGAGAAAAGAAATGGAAACAGAAACAGAAACAGAAAAGAAAAGAAAAGGAAGGAAGAGAAGATTAAAAAATGAAAGGAAAGAGGAGAGACATAAAAAGGGGAGTGTCAATCTTGTTAACTTGAAGGGAAAGAATTGAGTGTTTTATGTTTCATTGTTTATATTACTTTAAACGCTCAATTTGTTTTGTGGTTTTAAACTGCAATTTTCCTCTTTTCCTACCCTTATCCTGGCCCCATTACAATTAAAATAAAGATCTTCAGAATGATGTTTGTGTTTGATATGAGTGGTGGAGATTGGATTAGTAAGCAAGCTTATGGTAGATGCCTTACATGAAATGAATGACGAGTGAATATACCCTACCTTTAAATGCTTGAGAGGATGAAGAGTGGAGTGAGTGTTTATCACACTTGTTGATGGTTTTTTGAATGGAAGTGCTTATTGATTTTGGCTAAATATGCGAAGAATATCTTGTTCATTGAGTATTATGAGTTTTAAGTTCTTAGGTTGTGTTTTTGGAAATGATCATTGATATCAACTATTATTTGAGAAAATTATTGTTTCCATTGTTTGTTCTTTTATAGCCTAGTGCTCTTTAATATGCTTGAGGACAAGCATAGTTTAAGTGTGGGAGAATTGTTGTATCTAGTTTCTATTTCTTTTAATTGCTTTCATATCTTGATTTTGGTCATAAATCACTGTGTTTTGATCCAAATGTGAGATAGATTGAGTGAAATTAGTGTGGATGTTGCATGAATCTTAATTGGATTATTTTGTGAATTTTGCATAAAGGTTGAAAGGAAAGTTGACGTAAATTTACATGAAAGGAAAAGAAGAAAACAAAGAAAGGTGGCGACTAAAGGTGTCACCACCATGGCAAAGCTTGTCACCGTGGTGACTAACTTGTTACCATCGTGATAAGCTTAGTCACGGTGGTGACATGCTTCGTCACCACCGTGACAATGATTGCACAATGAGTCACACCCGTGATTGCCATACTCGCCCCAGTGCAAAGTCTTATGTTAATCCATGTGTTTTATTATGTGGAAGCTATAGGTTAAAGGGGCACAAAAACCTAAACCTAGACGAGGATACAAATAGAAAGGATAGGAGGGTGGCGGCAACATCTTTTATTCCATTCTTCATTCTACACAGATAGACACATTCGGAAAGAGAGAGATAGAGAGAAAGAAGGGAAGACGAGAAGAGAAATAGAGAAAGTCGGTGAAGAAAAAGAGCAACTGAGGTTAAGGTAGTGGGAGCATTCAATTTTATTGCTGAACATTAACTAGAAGCAGAAGGCAAAAGCTAATGCAGAAGGATTAAGAGTTACAGGAGGCCACCGTGACTCATTTATATGACAACTTTTGTTTGCTTACTCTGTTCCTTATTTATTGCATTTTTCGCTATTGTTTACTGGATTTCTTATTCAATTAGCTTAACCAAACCCATATTCTGTAGCTTTTGACATTTTATCTTGGTTATTTACTTGGTTTAATGCTTAAATACTTCACTTATACTGATAAAGATAGGATTGAATTGTTTAATGATGATGAATCTTATGACTTCCGTGATGGGCTGATCTCTTTTCTTGAGAATTAATGTAGCTATTTTAGTCGACTATGCATAATTAAGTCACAATTTCGTTTTCTTATTACTGTGATTTTTTAGTTGAATGGATGTAATAGCATGACTAAACTTTGCATCATTTTAGTATTAAACGAAGGACTGAAAGGAGAAGTTTAATATGGAATTGGAAACTATAGACGCTTAGGTTATGACTTAGAAATATATTAACTTAAGTGGTAATTAGTAGTCAGGTTTCCATAATTAATTCAAATAATAACTTATCGAATGCGAAATCTAGGTTTAGTCCATTATTTGAGTTGGTCTTAGAATCCACTGTTAGTTTTAGTAAGACAATTATCCAATCGTTTTCCCTTAGTCGTGCATAAGAGATTAAATTCGTGAAGTTAATTCTCAAGAGTCTTCCATTTTGATTAATCTATTCGTCTTTGCTTCCGGTTGAATCATTTACTTTTTAGACTATTTTGTGACTTTCTTTAAAAGCCTTCACACAATAAATCAGGATAGAATGTTTAGGATTGCCTTTATTTTTGTTTTTTTTCAAAATTAATTTAAGTGAACCAATCACTACAACTACCTCGTATATTTGCGAGTAGGATGGCCTAGGTAATTTTTAGAACTATTTAGGCACAACACACAGTCATGCACACAACTGTGTGAATGACTGTGCCCAGTCCAAAAACTCTAAATTTGAGTTATAAATGGATAAAACAATGAGAAAATGAGAGGAAGTTAAAAAGGGATTTGTAGGACGTTTAAGGGGGTTTAGAAAAGACATATTGACGTGTTAGAATGATAAAGAGAACGAAGAACAAGCAAAGAAACAAATTTAGGTTGGATTTTTATCAAGCTATTCATGAAGATTAAAAGGGATTTCATTGTGGTGCTTTTAGTTTTCTATTTTTTGTCGTTAGTCCTGATATAATGATTATTAACTAAAATTTTATTAGTAGTTGGATTAGATGAACCCTAGCATAAACCTTGTAGTGATTTTATTTTAACTTAATCCATTATATAGTTTTATTAATATTCAATTATGTCTTTTTAATTATTCTTGAATTAATATTGCTAGCGTATTATTTCACGTATTAATTGATGCAATTGAGATTGAGAAATCCTTGTTGTATGAATAGATCTACCATAATTGAAAGAAGTTGCATGCAAACCTATAGATAGGTCACCATAAATCCTTTAGATTAGGGTCAAACCTAAAAGTGAATTTTCCAAATCAATTAATGCAATCTTAGGGGTTAACTAGAAATAGGTTTTAGTTAATCAACATAGGGCTCGGTGTTAATAGTCGTGAGAAGGATATTAATATAAGATAGGAATTTCCGCAATCCAATGAACCAAAGTTTAAATTGATTAGTGAAATCATTATTATACAAGAAGTTTTAAGGGCATTCAAAATCTAGGTACCAATGTTTTCCTTAATTGTTTCTAAGTTTGATCTTTGTTCTAGTTAGTTAATTATGTTGATCTATTTTACTTTATTGCTTTAATTTTGCATTTGATTTATCTTAAACACCATAATTTTTTAGTCTAGATAATAGAAAGATGGTAAGTGTTAGTAATTCTAGCCCTTATAGGATCGACCTATTCTTGCTAGTGGTAGTTACAGCTATAGTATGCACTTGTAGTTTAAAATATTAAATTACTTTTTATCAGTATTCTTCATACTTAATGATGGTATTACCATCTTAAGGTGCATATTTAACTTATCTATTAAGGGTGTTGATATTTTTTGTATATAATAATGGTATTGAATGTATAAATATCTTATATAGTTTTTATTAAACCTTGATATCTTAATATTTAAGCAATTTTATTCTCATTTTAAAGTGAACATCTGACTTATCATTTGTACATAAGCATGGTATAGGATGTTTGAAAGTCGAGTATAGTTTTAACTAAGCTTGGTATTCTTTGCACTTAATGATAGTATTACCATTTAAGGTGAATGTGCAACTTAACTATTATGGACAATAGTATTTTTTAAAACATAAGTGTGGTATTGGGTATAAGACGATCTTAGTTTTCATTAAGGCGTGACATCTTAATGCTAAAGTGGTGGTATTTTTATTTTAAGATGAATGTGTCACTTATCTGTTATTGATGGCGGTAGTTTTTTAGCGTGATATTAGATGCATGAAAGTCTGGTATAGTTTTAACTAAGCTGTAATATTTTTCATACTAATTGATGGTATTACTATTTCAAAGTGAACATGTGACTTACCCGTCATGAGTAGTATTATTTTTTTGTATAAGCATGGTATTGGATATATCAAGATATGGAATAGTTTTCATTGAAGCATGGTATCTTAATATTAAAGTGATGGTATTCTCATTTTAAGGTTAATATGTCACTTGTTTCTTATAAGCAGTGGGAAGTTTTTAGAAATAGCATGATATTGGATGCATAAAATCCTAGCATAGTTTTATTGAGCCATGATATTCTTCTTATTTGGTGATGATATTTTTATTTTAAGGTGAACGTTTCAATTATCTATTATAAGTGGTAGGTGGAAAGTATTTTTTGAACATAAGCATGGTGTTTTATGCATGAAATTCTTGTTTAGTTTGTATTAACACACAGAACCTTAACATTAAGTGATAGTATTATCATTCTAAAGTGAACGTGTAGCTTGTCTTTTATAAGTGATGGTATATTTTGTACATAAGCACGGTGTTGAACATATGAAAGTTTAGTATAGTTTTAACTAAGCCATATTATTCTTTATACTCATTGATGACATTCTTATTTTAAGGTAAATATGTGACTTATGTTATATTATGGTATTTTCTTATACATAAACATGGTATTGAATGTATAAAATCATAGTATAATATTTATTAGGTCATAGTATTTTTCGTGCTCATTAATGGTATTCTTATAACTTTTACAATGAAGATTCTAAGTTCATATAAACTCATTCGTCAAAGATCAAGCTCCTAAGCACAGTCATAAGAGTCAACGGTGATGCAAGTCAATACTTCATATTTGTGGTTCTTCATTGTCAACTAAAAGTATTTACCATCAAACCAAAATAATAATGGCTCTATTTAAAAATCTTTTTAAATAAAATTCTTGTTTCTTTAAAACTATTGTCAAAATAGTAATGATATTAGCATAAATAAGTTTTTAAGAAATTAAAATTTCCTTTTTCAAAATTACAACAACAAACTTTAATTAAAAAAAAGAAATATATGCTTCCTTAATTCTTTTTGCTAGTTGATAATTTCTACTAAAAGATGAAGTAGGACGAGAATTACTTATTTATCATTTTTATTTTTATTATAATATAATTAAATTTACTTATGTGCCAAGTGGTTAGTTATAATTGGCCGCCGATAATCAACTATTTAGTTGTCCCCACTTACTATTCGACCCTTCCTTATCCCACACGTCCCAGTGAATGTCCGAAATGGGTCTACATAAAGTTTTGGGCTCAACTTAAGGGCCCTAGCAGTTGAGTTGATTAGATGTTCAGTAACATCCGACTTCAGTGTCTCGGTTTATCGGAGACTGGGTTTAAGCATCGCTTCGCTTGTACTACTTACTGCCCGTATGGCGATGGGTTCATAAGTTCTCCTCTTCTAATTGGCATGGTTGTAAATTTCCACAATTCTGGTACTTCTTCCGGTTTTTGTGTAGTTTACATAGATTGTCTTCATGGTCGAAGTTTGATGCTTCTGATTCAGTCCAACTATGGCTCTCTCTTTAATGAAGATCGTATTTTGCCATCTTTCTTACTCTTATCAACCCATCTCAGCTATGCTTGTTGGATTGAAAGAACAGATTCATCTTTCTGCTAAATAAAGAAGTTGATTAATGGGCTTTTCGAACTTGGGTGGGAATCTTAGACAACATAATGCCTTCGGCTTAAGATATCATTGGAGCTTATGGTTTCGTTTCGTAGGCCAAACAGAACCTATCACATGAGTTTGTTTTCAGTGGGACTATAGCTCTGAATCTAATCTTTCTTTTGACCCAAAAAAGAAAATCTACTTTGTTCTAAGCATTTTGCAAGTGACAACAAATTAACAGCAGGTGTATATACGCCAATTCCTGAAGTCTTCATCGGAGCAGTTTTATCTTTTCTTATTTGCCTTGTGCACAACCTGTCCTTTTGAGTTGCTTGTTATATTTCTCCTTTCTTATTTGGAGCTGGATCTGAGTTAGAGCTGAATGTGGATCACTGTAGTTTTCTGGCCGTAATGGCAGAAAGTTAAACCAAGTTCTTGGTATTTTGTTTCATTTTATTATTTGAATTATTTAATTGTGATTCTATGTACGGGTATAGGAAAGGCATTCGTTTTCTTAGTTTTATTGCTTGCAGTAGAAAGAGTTCCTGGGATCCTACTGTATCTCTTAAGCTCAATCACCCGTCCCTTATGCTGCTAGAGAGGAGCAATACAAGGGATCATTTTAAACAGATCTTGGGACAAATAATGAGGAGCAATCTCATTGGTCAAACATTTCCCATGAGTAGACTCATTTTGTTTTCAGCTATTTCACACCCTGAGAATTTAGACATGGCCTTGATACTTTTCAATGAGTTCATTCCTCATCCCAACTTGTACATTTATAACACCATGATTTCTGCTTTGTCTTACTCCGCTCATCAATCTTTTCAAAAGTATAATTGTTTGTTGAGGTCAGCAATTTACCCAGACAAGCAAACACTCCTTCACCTACTTCATGCTTGCAAACATGTATCAGAAGCAAAGCAAATTCATTGTCATGCTATTATTATGGGGTTGTTGCATGACTATATACAGAACTCCCTCATAAAGATATACTTGGAAAATGAACTAATGTGGTTTGCAAATAATATACTTGGACACATGCTAGCTCCAGATGCTGTGGCATATAATATCTTAGTTAATAGCTATGCTAAGAAAGGATCAAGTGTGGAAGCACTACAATTGTTTCACAAAATGATGGCTTTAGACCTCAAACCTGATGAGTATACTATGTTAGGTTTGCTAGTTTCTTGTGGGCAATTGGGAGATGTCCTATTAGGAAAAGCTGTTCACGCTTGGATTGAAAGGAGGAAGCTCATTAGTTCATCTAATTTGATCTTGAGTAATGCTCTTCTGGATATGTATGTGAAGTGCCAGGAGTTAGACGTTGCACAAATGATATTCGAAGCATTAATGGAGAAGGATGTTGTTTCATGGAACATAGTAATAGGTGGATGTGCAAAAGTTGGTAAGATGGAACTCGCAGAGACATATTTTGATCAAATGCCTAATAGAGACCTTGTTTCTTGGAACTCTTTGATAGCTGGCTATGCCAGTAAGGGTGATTTTGAAAAGGTAAGCAAATTATTCAGTCATATGGTGGCAGAGAATGTTATGCCTAACAACATCACGTTGGTTAGCTTTATTTCTGGTGCAGCTGAAGTTGGAGCACTGGACCAAGGGAGGTGTGCACATGGATGGTTAATTAGGATGCAGATAAAAGTAGATGCCGTTTTGGGTTCAACATTGATTGATATGTATTGCAAGTGTGGAAGTATTGAAAGAGCTTTGATGGCCTTTCAGGAACTTACTGAAAAGGACAGTAGAGTATGGACAACGATGATATCAGGATTTGCATTGCATGGCTATGGTCAAAAAGCATTAGAAATTTTCTCCAAGATGCAAGATGACACAACTCCAGATGATGTTACTTTTGTTTCTCTTCTTGCAGCCTGCAGTCACAGCGGGCTTGTAGATCAAGGGCTCAGACTATTCCATTGTATGAAACATTGCGGGATAGAACCAGGAATTAAGCACTATGGATGTTTGGTGGATCTTTTAGCACGATCAGGGAGGTTGACTGAAGCAAAAGATGTTATTGATAGGATGCCTATGAAAGCAAGTCCGTCCATCTGGGGGGCAATGCTAAATGCTTGTCGAGCTGAGGGCGATGTAGAAATGGCAGAGATAGCTTTGAATGAGCTGCTCAAGTTAGAACCTGAAGAAGAAGGTGGATACATGTTGTTGTCCAATATATATGCTGCTAGTGGGAGGTGGAACTATTCTGGTAAGATTAGGGGGGTCATGGAAAGTAGAGGAGTGAAGAAGACTGCTGGCTGCAGTAGTGTGGTAATTGACGGAGTTGCTCACAATTTTCTTTGTGCAGACAGGTTACATCCAAGAGAGGAAGAGATCAAGGCCATTTTGAGTTGTCTGAAAAGAGAAATGAAACTAGGGACCGATTTTCCACTTGCTATGCGTCCTTGACTATATTAATATTGGCCGAGGATGGCCAGTTTAACCTTCAGTCAAAAAATAGATACGGAGATGTGAAGGATGTTTGTACCAATACCGTAAGGATATCATCAATGACCCTCGTGCTTTTAGTTCAACTGGAATTTTTCTTTAATGTAAATATGTGCGTTCTTTGCTGGAGACTCTTTTGCGGTGTTAGTTGTTCAAAAGTCAAATATAAAAGCATCATAAGGTTCCCCTCTCCTCTATTCTGGGCTTATATAGTTGGTAGTTGTGTACATTATATCCATTTTTTGTGGTACCAGCTTTATGGGTTTTAAAATTTGGAAACAAGTACTAAACTTCAGTTCTATTGATGCGAAGATCATAAATTGGAATAGAATCTGTATTTTTTGAGTAAAAGTGCAGATTTGCAAGAGGCTTTAGTTTCTCAAGTGATGCCAAGAAAAAGGTGATGCATTGATATTCATTCAGAAAGGATCGTTTTTGTTATGGGCACCTTGTAATCCTCCCCTCTAATGTAATGGCTGAGTGAAGCAATATACTCTTTTTTTCTGCTATTGTACTGGAAAAATTTTATGTTTGGTACTATATAGGACGTATTAGTTATCACTTTTGTTGACAACTCCGCATCAACACAAAGCCGTTGTTCACTTGCACTTCGTGCACCACCATTGAGCCGCAATGTTCACTTGCATTTTCTGCACCACCACTGAAGTTACAGGTAGATGGAGATGCTATCTTTCTGAAGCTGAAGTAAAAAATGGTAGGTTTTAGCGGAGTTTCCTGCTTTCATATTTATCATGGAAGTTTTCAAGCTACATAGCCTAATTGTTTACAGACTCCGTCCAAGTTTACAAGTTGCATAGTCAATAGCCCTGATCCACCTCTTGCCAGCCTCGGTCTTATTTACCCCAAGTACGGCAACCAGATTCACAAGTAGGGGAACAAAATTTTAGTTATAGTTAACGAATTCTTACCTTATTCTATTAAATTTTATCTACATATTTATATAAGGCTCACATAAATATGAGATTAAAATTAATTGAAACAAAGTTGAAACACCATTTTTAGCATAGAAGATTTGGTGCCCACAAGTTGGGCTAATATAAGAGACAAACAGAGCCATTCTTTGCAGCTTATCAGGTATTAGCATATCGGGCCTTCACATCAGGTATATTCTTCGGCTCTATTTCTTATATTTATTTATTTATATACGTATTCATCTTTTTTTTTATAATGTCTTCGTTTTTTTTTTTATTTACCTCATCTTTTAACATATTCAGTTGTACTTTTACTTTTTTAATATGCATCACTTTTTATTATCACATTTGCATGTAGGTCTATCAGAAATAACCTTACTATTACGTAGAGTTACGTACTATTAGACCTTTTCAGACTCTGCTTTGTTGCGGGATTTTGGACTGGGTGATGATGACGAAGAAATTGAGCTAGTATAATATATGTAAACATTAATCATTACGAATTCGATTCTCATCCAAACCCTAGCTTTTCATGAAAAAGGTTACAGGAGTTACCTTAAATCAACTCAATAGAAGTCACAGTTAAACCAGACACCAAATGGGTGGAAGATGTCGTCCGGTGTAAGTAGCTTCTGTAAAGCTTCAATTCAGTCCTTCTGAGATAATCCATGCAACAAATGACGCCTGAGGCCGACGTCGTATGCATCTAATGGAATAGATATATAATACAATAGTTTCCATTAAGTTTATTCAAAAAAAAAAAGAAGCATAAAAATAGGAGTAATTAATAACATCAGAAAACCACTAACTAGTATTATACTTTGTTATCTTTTATCTCCAATTTTGGGCGGGGGATGAGACAGTGCGATGAAAACTGTTGGGGCAAGAAGTACAGAAATGAAGAGCAAAATAGAATCAGCTTGCCTACATAATGAAGAACGTGTATTGTATAGATCCTTCTATGAATTAATATTCAGGAACAGAGAATTCCGTTCAGGGAGAGGAAGAAAAGGCTGTGTGTGTCCTTTTCTGTTGCACTAACGCAATTAACGGACTGGAATACTATTTGACAATTGCGTTATTCTACTATTAAAGCCTCATGTAGTAGTAGAATACAACTCTTTAAGAGGAAACTAAATTAAATACTCGCATCAGATACACTCTTAAGATGGAATGTAACATTTTAAGATGAATACGTATGTTCTTTCCACCATTCAAGGGCATGCCAAGTTGACTACAACAGCCTCCAGTTTCGATCAAATTTAAGGGTATAATCTAGTATAAAACTTCTTATGACCGGGAAGAAAATTTTGGAGATTTTGTCATTGTCCATTGGAGTGCACAATGAATCCACAAACCTACAGTGAGTCATACTTCTTTTTCTATTTCTACACAACTTGTCCGCTAAGTGTAATTTTCTGTACAAAAGAAACACTTCTACACGCAACTTATCTTCAAAACCATTGTACACCCTACTCATCAAAAGATTCGGTTAGCCACATAATTAGAATTACAGCCCTGGGAAGACCGCACTAGCTTGCATATCCATGGACATCGGATCTTAGCTATGATTTCAATTTGTCCACCAAGGTGACATAAAGGATGCCGCCATTAAAAGGAGTCATGAGAAACCATAAAGGCATCCCACGGTTCTGGTTGTAATGAAGAACTTGAGAATACGTTCAATCATGTCGCCCCAGAACTTGTACTAACTGGACCATCTTTCAACCCCTGGAGACAAGTATGTAGTGCTTTTTGCACATTATCTGCAACTATCCTCAACCTTCCTTGCGTACCATCTCCAGTTGAACAGCCACTAAGTTCTATTGTTCGAGCCACCCTCAGTTTACATTTCTCCCACTCATCAACACGCAACCAGCAAGAGCGACCTCCATGACTACCTTCCATGCCAAGAAATGCAACATTAATATTTTCTCCAAACAAGTATCTTAACCTCACTGACACACAATACGGCAACCAAGCAGCACCACCAGCAGCATTAATATGAGGTATATGAGCAGGATCGAGAACAACAGTGAGTGCAAAATCAACCGAATTATGAGATCGATCATAATGGATATTGCTTTTAGCTGCAGAAGAATTATCATCCATGGTCAGCCCTGCATGATTTTCCAGGCATAACTCAATACGGGGTTTCTGACCAGAAGATATTTCTCCACCCTGTGCCTGGACCAATCCTTTCTTCCAGGCAATCAGTTTTAAAAATTCTCTTAAAACCGATATGGGCAATGTGAGAAGAGTAATGAATGATGCAACGCGAGAAGCATCATAGGGCTCCGATGCAACACGGCGACTGAAATAGTCGCATATTTCTCCTATTTCAGATTGAGTTAATTCTTCTTGAGCAGTAGTAGGGTTCTGCTGCTGTTGCTGCTGTTGTTGCTGGTGAAAACGCTTGACACTTAGTACTTGAAGAAGAAGTTGAACTCTGTGGACACTAACAGCAAATACATAGCCCCTGTTTAAAGAAACATAATTACGTTTAGAGAGTAAAGAATAATATAAAAGTATATCAATGGCTAGACTATTGATGGTGAAAGTAAACCATGCGCAACTAATGAACCTCCTTACTATCAACAAATCAAGAAGAAGATCAAACTGTGTTTGAAACAGTTCATAACTGAGTGCCAACATCAGCAATAGAAGGAAAGATCCAAGCAATATGTTATATGCAACTGAACAAAAGATGTGATGGATGCAAATGATATAATTCAGTTTGATGTTTCTTCTACTCGCCTTTCAAGCAAACCAGTTAGCAGTAGGAAAGAACAATCACTACATCAACTGGCTCCATTGACATGTCTAGAGTTGTTAAACTAAACCAAACTTGTCATGAACCCCACTTTTACATGGAGTGAGAGCGAACCCCACTTTCATCTAGAGTGAAAGCAAAGAAGTGTAGTTAGAACCTTTGGCAATGAAACGAGCTTCATCTGATAAAAGTTGATACCACATTTCCTTCACCTAAGTCTCTTTTTTTTCACTAATCTTGATTCATCTCTTGTAGGCTGACTATTTCATTAAGAAAAAATTCTAACAATGACTTAATCTGAAATATCAATCTATTAACAGTAGAGTATGGAAAATGACTCAGTTTCTAAAATAAGGAGAACTAGTCCTAAAACAATTATAAACATGGTGGTGATTAGGACTAGATCATCTGCACATCTTATTTTATCAATTTCAATTTCTTTTGGTTGCTATTTTTCTCGTTATGCCTCCTTACTAATGTGCTGTTAACCTCTTTTTCATGGCTTCTGCTTGTTTTCTTAACATTTTATATGTTTTTCCATTTATAGCTCCATCCCTTCAGAATCTCTGCTTTCATAACTTCATTGTTATATGTGAAAGTAATAAGCTGTCATACCATGTGAAAGTAAAAGTAAAGGAGAAAGGTGAAGACAAGGTTTAACGTGATTCAGCAGCAAGGCTATTTTCTTCTGTACCCCAACACTGGCATAGCCTATGTAGTATCATAAGTATGCCTATCTGTCTACTTCATTCTCCTAAACAAGCTATTAAGGACCTATAAAAACATAACATTCCTTTTGCACCACTATAATGGAGAAATTCTTCCTCCCACCTGATGCCAGCTTGAAATTTAAGCATGAAAGCTTGTTATAAGCAAGCCAATTAGTGTATTGAATAAATGGAGAACAAAAATGTTAAACTGTCTTACCCAACAAAGAAGCGTAAAGCTGGCTGTTCCTGGTCCAAATTCAACAGTGCACCTTCATTATCCTTAAGGATTGAACCCAATATCTCTTTCAAAAGATCAGGTAACTGGGCGAATAACCACAGAACTCCAAGGTACTTAAGAATACCTCTTAAGACCTTCTTAAGGGCAACAAGGGGAACCCATCCGCCCCCATAGCCCCCATCATCACCAAGACCAATAATGGCTGTATTTAATTCTCCTCTCACATGAGCAGGGACACCACTCCCTGGTGATCTACGTATAGGTAACCCTGAACTTACAGTAGACAAATTTGAAGATACTGGGACAGTATTTCCAGCACGATTCAAACCAGTCACTTGGTTGGCTGCCCTGGACATTGCTGCAGAATTAGGAAGATTCATTCTATTTCCATTGATACTTGAAACTTGAGATCCAGAATTTGGATTTGGATTTGGATTGTTAGGATTTGTCAATCCAACAGGCTGTTGACCACTAGCAAAACCTTGATCTAATCCATTCAGTTCCTGAGCAACATGTTCCATAATGAATGGACGAAATTGTGGACATGGTAGTGATCCTCCAACTGAAGGGCCTCCCTTGGGTGGTGTTGCTGGCTGCAGCCAAACTTGATCTCCAGCAAAGCATCGCATGTCAACAGCAAAATGTTTGCGATAAATAATCCTAATCCAGTAAGGGCCACGTAGTACAACAGAGACATCTATCGGCAACAGTGAACTAGGAACAATGCCAGGGCCTCCTCGACCAGCAGCAGCTAACACTGCAGCACCATGTAGGCTATGATTCCCAAGACCGGTAGAAGCAGTAGATGAAACAGAATTTCCAACAGGGAGTAGTAAATATCCTCCCTGTTTTGGCATTGAAGAGGTTGGACCTGTTGCACCAGTAACCCCAGGGACAGGACCAGCTCTTGCAGGCCTAGTTGCAGCAGCAAGAGCATGTAAGGGACCTGCAGTGAGACGGATGCAATCTAACAGCGAAGAAACTTCAGCTCCATTTATGAAATCTTCCAGAAACTGTAAGGAAGATTCATATTTAGATCCATAAGTGCATATAACATTGATAGCAAATTAAATGGAAGCCAAATGGAAATACAAGTATAACAAAATGAAGCCAACATCAAAGAAACACATAAAAAATTTCAGCCATAGTTAGTCCTATTTTATATGATAAATTTCTAAAATCTTAAAAATAAATTAAAATATTCATAATTAAACAGTTAAATAATATTTACTTGATTAATAATAAAACCGTAAAGAAAAATGAAAACAGAAAACTAAAATCACATTTTATGGTTTTTGTTGGGCAGAAATCAAAAACAAAATTCAAAAAGAAATTAAACAAAACAAGGTTTTTTATTTTTTGGGGGTTGAATTTCAAAACAGAAAACTGAAACCACCTTCTATGGTTTCTATCGGGAACAAGTCAAGACAAAAATAGAACCAAGAAAATTTTTTAGCTAAATGTATAAACAAATCATAAAACAAAAAACTGAAGGAACTAAACAACAAGTTTTTTTTTTCTTAAAACAGAAAAAAAAATTATGAAACAATAAATAAAAAAATGGAAACTAAAAATCACAGAAAAAAAAGTTAAAACTAAATGTATCTTAAATTAACTGCATTAGCCTAATATGAGTAGTGCTTTCAATGCGGTTACTGTTTGGGGAATAATACTAACAATAACAAAAAAGGCATAAATGTCAAAAGTTTGAAGAACAAGGCAATCATGAAAACAAATCTCACATGCTCATGCAGACACACGTGAATGCAAACACTCATGTACACGAAGTTGAAGTAAATAAGAAGATAGCTCACTTTTGTATGAGGCCAAAGTTGGTCTGGAGAAACATGCATTGTGCATCCCTCTTTGCCCGATTCCCACTCTACAACAAAGCGAGCCAATACACCAGACCCAAAGCTGAACCATAAGCTCATTAACCCAACTGCTTCGATTCTAAATGCCCTCCTCATCTGTTCTGATAGCTTATCTCCCTCAAGAATGCCTTTTCCTGAAGGCGGAACTCTAACATCAGACTTTTCACTGCTTTCCTCCAATTTCTCATCTGTTCTTACTCCAAGCAATTTCCGCATTCCAAGGGCAAACATTCTAGCATTAGATAGCCTTCGAATGTCTGCAACTAGCTTCTTCATACTGTCAGACTCTACGGACTGATAACTCAGAACAACACCTTCAGGATCATAATGGATATGAGAATCTACATCACATGTATTGGCTATTCGAACCCCAGATCCCCAGGGAGTATTGCTGCTCCCTTTCTGAAGCTCCCACAAGTCCCTGAAATGTTGATCATTTATTTTGACATCCCAATACATGCTTCCAGGTCTTCCAAGCCGCAAGCATATGTGTTGCCATGAATTGCCACAGGAGAATGGAAGTCGGAACCAGATATTTGTAGATGCAATTCTTGGATTTGATTCTTCAACATAAGGAATGTCCAGTACATCCATCTGGCTGGTCAGTCTCGCATGCTTAATGCAAAGTGAACAATGCTTGACCACATGAAGTAGAGCAGAAACATAAACACTAGCAGGTACATTTCCTTTATTTGCTTCAGCTATAAGACTTCCATAACTGTAGTGTTCACTCTTGAGGACAGCCTTTGCTAATACAACCTGTGAAAATGACTGCTGAGAATGGGCTTCCAACATTCTCCCTCTCTTCTTAGAAAATCTCACTTCAGCATCCAAATCTTGAAGTGAAGGAATCAAACCCAAGATCTCTGAAACCGTACGCTTTCTATGATTTTTGCTATGCCTAGAAAAGTCATGACTAGAGCCCTGCCATAATGCAATTTCTCCTGACACCTGTGCTGCAAGAGAACATTTTTAGTCAAAGATGGACAAATATAGAAAAGTATAAACTCGGAGCAAGTATCCACAATATTTCATTTATACAATCAACTCAGAATATCTTACATATGGGAGTAGTAGCAGCTTTCAAAGATCGATTTAAATTAGGTTTCACAGTTGCTACTGAGATCGAAGAAGCATTTAATCTTGCAGGTGATAAAAGTCGGGATGACCTGTTCCCAGACATTGCATCCTTCAATATATCACTCAACAGTTTCAAATGATCATCATCCATTGAAGAATTAGAACCATTCTCGACAGAAAGTGGAGACCTCAGGGAAGCCAAATCCTGCTCTGATTTTGAAGCAGACAATCTCTTCACAGATGTACTCCTTCCTATAACAGAAGACAATGAACCCAATGAATTGAACTGTTGTGGGCCCTTCAGAGTACTTGATGAATACAAAGAACCATTGAAGTGAGACGGCATACTAGAAACTTTTCCAGCATTATTCATCTGTGATGCATTAACTCCAACTTCCCACTTAGAGGAAGGGCTTCCAGCTTTGGCGTTCTGAAGACTCATTGGACTGGAGCCAAATTGAGAAACAAAAGATGCATTGAGTGAGGTCGTGAGTGCTTGATCAAGTTCAAATACTTCATCAACTACAGACGAAAAATTTGATGCACAATAGCCTTCCTTTTGCGTAGGACCATCCAGACCCAATTCACAGAAAAGACCATGCTCAGAACTCCGATCAATACCTCCACTATTAAGCAAAAGGTGATTCAATTTCCCACAATCAAGTAGAGTTAGATTAAGTTCATCGTCAAGCATCTGCATCTGGTTAATGTCAATTTTCTTCATGCCAACAACATTGGTTGAGTCATGAACAGATTGAGATTTTCCACACAAATCTGGTTGAGTCTCTACCAATCTAAACAGTGGTTTGAAATCTTTATCAAGTTCCACCAGCAAAAAATAATAATTCCCACAATCTGGGAACCCCATTAGCAACATTGTAGCGGTTGAGAGGTCCTTCGGTAATTTCACACCAGCAAAACCATTTTCGTACACCTGCAAGTCTCACATCATCATGCCTCAGTCAACTTGTGAACTAAACAGCAATCTAAATCCAATGCTTCAAGGTACATAATATTTCTTTTGTATGCATGTATCTACTCTTCTATTAGCATTTACACTTTAAGGGATAACCGCAATTCAACATGATGCCATACGTATGAAAATAATAAGTAAACTTCTAACTAACTGAAGCTGCAAGGTCTAAAATATTGATCGAGGAAGAATTAAAAGAACAAAATGTTGACAGCTGAACAGTCTATAGACGTAATGTCTAAATACTAAAAGCAGTTATCAAATTAAGCTTACAATATAAAAGTAAAAGGCAAGTCATATTACCTCAAGGCCTAAGAACCTGCCAATAGAGGCAAATAAATGTAGAATACTTTTGCTTCTCAAGCTACTAAAAATTTCAGCGGCAGTCATACTTCCTTGATTCAAAGCTTCTTCACAATCTAATAAGACAGAAGGTGCAAGTAAGTTCTGTGATGAGTGAAGAAGAAACCGTCCATTCCTGCAAATCAAAATGAAATTCAGGCCATGTTAAGATCATGTCCTGAAAAAGAATCAATATTACAAAACTAATATTTTTCCCCACTTCTTAACGTCAGTGTGATAAGTTAAACCATAACAATAGATTCTGCAATGTTAAGCAGCAAGCATGAAATGGAGCGTCCTTGAAAAACAACACTTTTGCAGATTTTTTATTTTTTCAGAGCTCATCAAATGATTATGACCTTTTCTTCTCAAAATTTAAAAATTATTTTGTCATGCAGAAACCGTCCAATACAACATGTTAACATTAGCAGCCCATCACAAACGAGTAAATAAGCATGTCTAAAGACAATTTTTTACTACCAACAAAGATTGCTTAGAAACTACAACTATCCTCAACTAAATCCTTCTTTATCCAACATCATTTGGCATAAGAAGAGAAACAGTCACAATTTTCTGGAGGTTAGCAGCTAAAATAACAAGTGAATACCCATTTTGGGCTGATTAGATCCATAAAATCCTCTAGGATTGGACCACCAAAAGAAATGGGGCTTGGACACCGTTCCGATAATGGAATCGATGAAATAAATTAAACAATAGGTTTTTGTTCAAGAAAGAAATCTTATCGAAACTGTCCACATCCAGTTCATCCTTCAGAACCATATCACATCTGATAAAATATGATGAATTGAGACGGTATTTTGTAAATAAATAATTATCTTGAATATTTTAACTATTTCTTTATTTTCCGATCGCCTAGAAGGGACGAAAGAAACATCTTGTTCTTTCTTCAACAATTTTTGATCTCTAATGGACCTCTTACTAGGATTCAAACCCAGATGAAGTTATGACCATCTAACAGAGAAAAAAGAACAAATAGATCTTGTAGGATTCCCAATAAACTAGAGCTTCCCCCTCCCCCCCTTCAGCCCCACTCTTTGGTCCTAAGAATGCTAGTTTAAGAATAAGAATGAGTGATTGCCCTTCTCCAACCCTTGTCTTTGCTAATTAATTTCATGAGTATGTCAGGAGCTAACTAATAGACGTTCTTAATTTTAAATATGTTCTAACTTAAGGTATAGTGTGGCTTTATAGACTCACTCATACCCCAAAAAATCAACCAATCCTTATAGAAAGTAGCTAAAAATAACATGACATTTAGACATTCATCATAAAAATGTGCATATAATTATAGCAGTCCTGAGAAAAGCCACAAGTGGCATCAAAATGAAAATAAATAAGCTATTAGCATGGGAAAAAGGATAAGACCTTATATTTATTCCAAGCATGAAAAAAGATGAGCCATAGGCACGCACACAAAGTACTCCCTGTCCTTCATACCCTCTGCCAGTGAACTTTGTCTCTTTCTGCATGCATATTGAGATATTAGACATACAACGCTTACTTCTAGATTAAAATTCTAAAGAAGATGGGCTAGTAGTATAGTAAATGCAAATTAACCTGAACCTACCTTTCTAATTTCAATATCAAGTTCATCCATATTAGACTTGAGAACAACATCACCTGCAGCACGACATATTTGGACGTTTCTACCCAACTCTTTTTGAATTTCAAGCAGACGAGTATAACGATTACAGCATATTGCTCTCAGCAGCAATTCCTCAACATCAATGCAACTTTGTTCGAGGAAAAACTCTGCCTCTCTCCCACTTAATGGGTCTACAACAAATGTGCTATGAGTACACTTTATCTGTAGATCTGGTCCTGGTTCAATCTTAATAAATGGACAAGTTCCTGACTCAGTTGTACTAGAGGTTTTTTCAAATTCTAGCCAATAAATTATTTTCAATCCCGGTGTTCGTAAACCAGATGAATCAGCTTCTCCTTCTTGATTAGGTAACATAGAATTCGTACTACCATCAGATATCAACTCAAACCGTATAGAATCCTTCCATCTTCCTTGACGGAGTGCTTGCACTTGCCTAATAACAGTATCCATAATAAGTGCAACACAAAGCTCATGAAGAACCGAGTATAATATCGAAAATGGATTCTCTGCTCCTGCCATTCTGCGCTCTAAATCATCTCCAAGAGCATGCCGCCTCAATTCCTCCAGTTTCACAAAACCACTTCTCTCACCAACAAGCAACTCCATATGTAATATCCTCCACATTGAAAGGTGCCCTCGGTAACCAAGAGTAACTAATACTTCAAATTCACCATTAACACGAAGAAGTGCTGTACCATTGGTAATTTTTACCTCAGAGATCTCCTTAGGAAGAGATGCTTCAAGCAACTTTGATCGCACAAGTGAATCTAGCTTCTTCAAAGCTGGTTTCTGCTCATACTCACTTAATGTGTTCTGGTTACCCACATCTGCTATACATTTTGGCAAGCGTCCATAAGATCCTGTGAGAAGAACTTCAATAGCAGACGGAACATCATATATTGGACCACGAGCTTGTTGTAGTGCTTCATGCATGAAATACAATGAGTCAGCGGCTTGGGTAAAACAAGCATCATGACTTGAAAGAGTGGATTGGAGTTGCTGGCAATACTGTATCAGCGGAACCTGCAGAAACAAATGACAGGACATAGGAATATGTAGTTGGATTTTCATGTCCATGTTAAGAAATTACAATAAAGAATGCTCATCTAGCTTTTGTGTAATAAAAATTTCAACCTAACATATCAGTGTTTCTCATAGGAAAACCCAATCACAAATATTTCCTAAATGATTCCGACACGTAATGCAATGAATATTCATAAAACTTTTTGGGTAGATAAAAATTCAAACTTGAACCCTTATGAACAAAGCCTCATCAATTTCAGACTATGTTCTTTATCCCCTAAAGAAAGGTCTCAATTTTACTAACTAAACACCGAAAGGAAAACATAAGAAATGCAGAAATTGAGACAAGCAACGCAGCACCTGCTGGCACCACTTAGCGAGGGCATTAAGACGGAGCATCCGCTGCTGGGTGTTGAAAAAGTACTTCAAAACCAAAAGCCGTTTATCATAGTCCGACTGTTCACTCGACTTGAACTTCTCCACCAAATCCTTAAGCGCGAGGAACGACTCCTCCGCCGCCCGTCCCACCAGCGTCGAGAAGTCCACCGTCTGCTGCCCTAACTCCGACATGAATTCAGAGTTCTTATCGCAATGGGATCTGAATATAGTGAGTAATCATAAAAAAAATCTAGGGTTTTGGTGACTAAATCGGATACATAGACAAAGACAGAGAACGTTTTGAGGTCTTTGATTGTCAAAATTGGTAAAATTAGTGTCTACTGTAAGCGACAGTTGTACGGTAGTGTGGGTACGGCGGAGGCGGAGGAGGAGGAGGAGGAGGAGGTTGAGAGGCAGAGAGTTCCCCCTCCGTTCCCTTGGCAAAGTTAATAAAACACAAGGAAAGCATTCAAGTTTAATCTAAAACTCTGAACTATGCCGCATAGGCTATTTTGGCTTCTTCCCCTTTTCCGTATCTTTTTAATTTACTTACTACACTAGTGAACGTATTATTATTATTATTATAAATTCGTGCTTTTCATGATTATTTTATACATATCACAAACAGTTACTCGTTCGTGTTTTGTTGATTAAATACCTTGCTTATTAAAGAAATCTCAATCATATAAATATAAATATGTAAGACTTATATAGAATTCAGAGAAATATATAGATAAAATCGCATGAAATAGAATAGGTACAAAGTAATAAGTACAGAGAATTTCATTTGATCTGTCCAAGTAATTAAGAACACTATCCTAACATCTATCGGCTATATAGAAAAAAGAAGTGTCAATTTTTCTAGTAAACATATTTCTTGATATCATACACTCAAAAGTATCTTGATTATAAATAAATAGGCAGCAATTCAATCAAACTTCACCAGTCTTAGCTTGTTAGCATTTTTGTTGCAACCTTGATAAGGATTTTCTAAATTTTAGATAATTTATATAGTTATTAGTAATTCGCATATGATATAATATAATATTTTATTTCTTATATGCAAAATTTTAATAAATTCAATTTACCCATGAATATATCTTTTTGAGTTATAGATTTTAAAGGTTTGAATATACATTAAATTCAAAATCATTTAAATAAACTAGTTTAATGTGTAAAATTTAGACTTAAAAAAACTCGATAAGCCTAAATATAAAACCCAACTCACTCTTTATTTATAGTAACCTTCCATGTTGATTTTGTAATCTCAATCTTGAATATTTTTTTATAAGAGACACTTAGTCTTTTTTCATCAATAATGATTTCATATTATTAAATCAAGTGAGTCTTTAATCTATGGTTTTGATGATAATGAAATGTATTATTATTAATTTTTTATATTTAATGATATTAATAATTTATCAAATATTCCAACAAAAGGATAAAGGTCATATTAAATAGAAGCAAAGAAGTGATTAAGGATCAAAATGAGTAAAGTGGAGCACTACATACAATTTAAGAAAATTTCCAAGTGATACAAGTCAACTTGAACAAGAAAAATAAAGACTGAAGTAAGTTCAAGTGTTCTAAATCATTGTAATTTCATGTAAGCCTTATCTTGGTCATCTTAATATTTTAGGGGCTCAATCATTTAGTCCAAATGGTTACAACCTAAAGTCTCTTTACTATGGATCATAGCCAGTCAAACTCCCTACTGTAGAGAACTTAGCTTCTTTTTTTTCAATATGCTTAACAGGTGTACTTTATGCAATCAAGACTTTGAAACCCTCAACCGCCTACTCTTTGACCACCCAGTCTCTAAGAAATATGAATGGCCATCAACTGTGCGAGAGAATTGGGCAGCTTCAACTGCTCGTGGCCAGATAGCAAGCAGACAAGTATACTCTGTGATATATAAAATATGGGAGGAAAGAAACTTAAGAATTTTCAAGCAACTGGAAACAACAGCAATTGAAATGATCAATCAATTAAGGTAATGGATTAGAGAGCATCAAACCATACGCAATTTGCTATCACAAAACTAGACTAATAATATTACTTTTATTGATAGCCCTTAGCTATAGAGATTAAGTGCTAATCTTTGGCTTTTGTGATGGACTCTAGTCCTTTGGACTTTCTTTCCCTTTACGAGACATCAATTTAATTATTATTTTCAAGAAAAATATTTTAAGAGCTCAAAGTTGTACGAATAATGCATAACGCATAAATGTTTTCATAATCCAAAGAAATTGGTTTAAACTTTAGATAAAACTTTTTATTCTTAAAAAATAGTTGGGAATCTTTTAAAATTATTTGAATCAAGTTTTTATTAAAGAAAATAGTTTTTATTTTTTGAAAGAACTTGGAAAGTAGAAAATTAAGTTTGAATAACTTAATATGTAAATAGGTAATGTTTAGCATTATACACAGGTTGGATTGCTCATTGACTAAACATTATACATCACTTACACTATTTACTGATCAATTACGGTGTTCATTCGATAAAATGAAAAGATTTATATTAACTAGTCAACGATGAGTTCTAAAATTTACTAAAAGGGAACTTTCTGTCCTGCTATGGATTCAACTAGTTGAAACCATAGTTGAATGATGTCCTACTAGCAAAGGTAGGTATTAGTTAGTCAATCTTGTAAAAAAGTAATCAGTCATGCCTAGTGAATGTGAGTCTAATGACCATTTAAATTGGTTTTGGGTATAGTCTTTAATTGAGTTATGAGGCTAAAGAAATCTTAAATTCATGCATGATTAAGAATGAGAAATTGAAATATGAAATGCATAGCATGTTAGATTCTAAGAATGTGGTTATTATCAATGATAAAGTAGATGATTGATTGTACAGGAATAAGATAAAGAAAGAGATCAACTACCTTAAAGAATCATTGTTTAAGTTCACTTTAGGGAGTGAAAAAATAACAAGATGCTTGGACTCCAAAAGAGATCTAATGGTAAGCATGCAATTGATGAAATTTATTTCACTTATAAAAGTAAACCATCAATAGCAAAGACAATTTTTATGATTGTTATATTGTGATTTGGTTACATGTTTTATTTATGTTTTAATAGACCTGAGAATATTAGATCATAATCTGATTTCGTACATAGAGATTAAGAAATCTTATTGATAAATATATCGACTGTAATTAGAACGAGTTGATTGTAACTCTAAAGATTGGATGACATAAATCTTCTGGATTAGGATCAAACCTAATAGAGTGATTCATGAATCGGTCAAACAATCCTATAAACTTTAACCCAAGTAATTCGGTTGAAAACCTTAGGATTAATTATTAGTAGACTCAAGGTCAGTTATTAGCGTGTTAGAAGAATCTCCACAATCTAATAGATCAATAAAACAATTGAGTAATAAAAGATCAATCTGTTAAGAGTTTAATAGGATTCAAAACCTAGATATTAATTATTGATATCGGTAATTTTTTGAGTGAATTCTCAATTCTCTGTTTAATATCATTGTTTATTTTATTTTACTTGCTTTAGTTTTATTTTCTTTTACTAAAATCCAAAATCAATCCGTAGGCTAGATAATAGGAAAAAAAGGTAATTGCTAGTAATCACTGTCTTTGTGGGATTGACTTGTACTTGTTGATACTAACTACAACCACACCATGCACTTGCAGTTATTGCAATATTCACCAACTCCTAAAAAGTCAATCAAGTTTTTAGAGTTGCTATCGGGGATAGTGATATTAGGAAAACCTCTATTTTATGACTGTAGCCATTTTGCTTTATTTTATTCTGTTTTATTTTTGTTTCCATTGCTTTTATTTTAATTGAGCTTATTTATTTATTTCTTATTGTATTTTATTCTAATTGCGGTTTATTCATTGAAATATCTTTTGAAATTCTTAACTTCATCTTGAGTTTTTAGATTATTGTAGGATTTAAAATTCATTATCATAGCTACAACTCACAATGGAAGGATGGAACAGATAATACCTTTATGAGAGCCAGAATACATCTTCGTAATCTCTAATATCATCGTATGGGAGAGAGAGGTGTTCTTACATGTTTTCAGAAGTTCAACTAATATCCAAGTCGTGTCGCGACATTATTGGTGGGAGTTATTACTATAATCATGAATGTCAAACATCAACTTATATATGGGAGCGACCTAACATGTATAATCAACCTCATGGTGTAGTAAACAACTATAATTCAAAGTGGAGCAACTCTTATGCCTATAGACGGAACGATGATGCTCCAGCTGAATATTTACAACACCAAGTACCTCTAGGTAATAAGTCAACTCTGGAAGATATTATGAACAATTTCATTCAAGAATTAATCATGAGGCATCAAGAAATAAATGCTCATATACAAAATTTGGTAAATCAGATGAACCAGATAGCAAAGATATTATTTGACGAATTGCAAGGAAGTTTGCCTAATCTTATTGAAATAAGTCATAAAGAACTTGGAATGGCAATCACCTAAAGGAATGGAAACGAGCTCCTAAAAGAAGAAGGAGAGAAGAAAATGGAAGCATTACAAATAAAATAATAGAATACCTTGCCGGACTTAAAGCTAGCCGATGTGAATTTGAAGAAAGAGTTTCTTCACTTGAATATCTTGGGCATAATGCAGAATATTATTTGAACCTATTAACGCAATAGAGTAAAGAAAAGACAACGATTGGCTTCATTGATGAAGAGACATTCTAAAAAGAGCTTCCTGAAGAAGCCTACATTTAAAAAGGGAAAGTAGAAGAAAGGCAGAAGGTAATTGAAGACGAGCCAAAAACATTTGCCTTTGAAGAACAAGAAGAAGAAGAGTGGACAACGATAGTTGAGGAAAAACTGGAGAAGGAACCATATAAGGAAACTACCGATGAGTCATTAGTAGTCACTTTAATTATGGAGGGTTTCCACTTCATAAAAGAAAAATTATTTAAGTTAGCAGATGATTCAGTGAGTTTTGTTATCCCTTATTTTATTAATAGTTTGTCTTTAAAAAGCACATTAATGTATGTGATTGGATTGATTAATTTTATAAATTATATCCTGATGATTATCTTGTAATAGTTGGCTTGCTTAGAGGCTACGAAACTGCTTTGTGAAGAAAAGGGTAGAAGCAAGCCCCTGATCATAGACCTAGGACGAGGGTAAACATGCAGATTAAGTTAAGCTAAAGACGTTAGAGAAGCTCTACATGGGAGGCTACCCATGAATTATGATGGATTTTTTATGTTTTTTTATTTTTATTTTCTTAGTTGTTTTTGTTTTTGTTATTTTTATTTTCTTTTATCATTTTTATCCCTTTTTCGTTTATGTTTTTCAAGTATGAAGTTTACTATTAGATGGATCAAAAATAAAAAATCATCTTATTCAAGAAAGTACCGACTTAACCGTCTCACTTATTTTTAAATGCTTATATTGTGTACTTTGAGGAGAATATACAACTTTAAGTGTAGGGATGAGGTTAATGAATTTTTAATGATTTCTTTAAGCTTATTATAATCTTGGTTATAAAATTTTGTGTACTAATATCTTGAATTGGTTGAATTCTATCGATTAATATTGTATTTCAATGTTGAATATTGATTTGAATTAGTATGCAAAGGATGATAAGTTAGAATAAAATTGCTTTTGTATGTCATATTTTAGAAATCATTGAAATATTCAAGTAGAACGATATTACATAGTATTTACACATATTATACCTTCCTTTTACGTGAGCTTTTAAGCCTAAGAGCATAATTAAAAAATTTTGAAGCTTTTTTCCTTCTTTTATGTGTGTTGTCATTGGGTAGTAGAATGATTTTAGAACTTGCTTTTATTATATATACTAACACCATATTTGTTAAATTAGAAGCATTGACATGAAGAAGGTACTTATATTCAACAACTTGCCTTAGCCTATTTCTTTGAAAATTACCATACCTTTAAATTTACCTTTAGGAATAATCAAGTTGAGCCTTAGCCTTTTTCATTGTTAATAACCCAAATTATTAACCTTTGTCATTTTTTCATTGAAGACCTTTTATTATTTTGAACCCTAAAGGTTATTTACGTTATTTGTTTGCTTGAGACTTGAATTTCTTAAAAGATATGTTATTTCTTTAATTGTGGTATTGAATGCTTGAATTATTGTGTAAAAAAAACATAAAAAAAAGAAAAAAAGAAAGATAAAAAAGGAAGAAAAGAATAAGTATATATTACCATTTGTTTTGTAATGAAAGGACCAATATGTTTTTGTAAACAAATCTTGTAATGTTTTCTTTTAGTAAATCTCCTTCAATTTAACCCTTTTTATTATCCCAATCAACCTTACCTAAGCCCCGTTACAACATTATAAGACTTTTTAGTTTTTGTTTCTAGTTTATACATAAGTGGTGGAGATGTGATTTTATTACAAGCTTATGGTAATAGTTCTACTATGCATTGATCAAGAGTTTTGATGCTTTTCACCCTAAATACTTGAGTGCATTAAGTGAAATCTTGGTGAGGGTGTGAGGATATATTCTTTTGATTTCAATGTGATTTTTGATGAGATTACTATTAATATTACTTAAGGAGTTAATTTTAGAATAACTTGATTCTAATTGTATGTTAATTTGATTCAATATAATATGATGATGTGCAGTATAAATGGATAAGTTGAAATTGATGATGGATTAATGTTATAAGATTTATAATTTTGATTATGGCCTGCTTAAGGATAAGAAAAAGCTTAAATATAAGGATGTTTGATAGATGCATATTTGACTATATTTTTACACCCATATTTGATGTATTTTGCTTAATATTTTATACATTTGTTGTATATTTGGCAGTAAATTCACTCCAAGTGTGCATACAAAGTATAATTGCCTTTACAACTTAAAAGAGAAGAATAGAAAAAACACGACATAAAAAGAAGATTCAATGCACAGAAGGGATGCATGACCATGCATCTTCCTGTGCACTTCTCCCAGGTAGTACAAATTTGCGATTTTCAGAGAATTTAATTATGCATGGTCTGATGCACATAATTTGAAAGAAAACATGGCATAAAAAGAAAATTTGACACACGGAAGGGATGCACGGCTGTGCATCTTTCTGTGCACATCTCTTAAATTGTGTAGATTCACGATTTTTAGAGAATTTGGTTATGCACTATCTGATGAACAATTTTGCATCAAACCGTGCATCAGTCAAAACTCTAAAATTTAACATAAAAGGACGTGAAAAAAGGTTGAATGAGGGAGGGAGATTTTAGGAGGTGATTCCAGGTGTGGAGATCGTTCTTAATGGGCAATTTTGTTACAAAGAAGTGGAAAACACGAAGAATTCATAAAAAAATCCATCAGAATACAAAATCAAACCTCTACATCGCAAAAATATTCGATTGAAGACAATCAGGGAGATTTATAATTATGAACCCATTGTTTCAATTCATTTTTCTTTCAATGTATGTTTGTTTTCATGTTCGATATTTTGTATAAAAATCTTGTTAGTATTTAGGTTAGATGACCCCTATGTTAACACTTTGATATGATTTGATTTTTTTATTAATTCAATTAGCTTGATTGTTATATTGTGATATGATTACGTGTTTTATTTATGTTCTAATAGACCTGAACATATTAGATTATAATATAATTTTATACATAGAGATTGAGAAATCCTATTAATGAATAGATCTACCGTAATTAGAAAGAGTTGATTGCAACCCTAGAGATAGGATGACGTAAATCTTCCGAATTAGAGCCAAACCTAATAGAGGGATTCACGAATCGATAAAGCATTCCTATAAACTTTAACATAAGTAATTCGTTTGAAAAATTTAGGATTAGTTGTTAATAGACTCAAGGTCAGTTATTAACATACCATAGGAATCTCCACGATTTAATAAATCAATAAAACAATTGAGTAATAAAAGATCAATCTATTAAGGGTTTAGGGGGATTCGAAACCTAGATACAAATTATTGCCATCGGTAATTTTTTGAGTGAATTCTTAATTCTCTATTCAACATCATTACTATTTTATTTTACTTGCTTTAGTTTTATTTTATTTTATTAAAATATAAAATCAATCTATAGGTTAGATAATAGGAAAAGGTAACTACTAGGAATCACTGTCTTCATGAGATTGACTCGTACTTACTAGTACTAGATATAACTACACCGTGTACTTGCGGTTATTACAATATTGACTACTCAGAAAAAAATCAATTAAGATTGCTATATTTTGATATTACTTATAACCTATTCTAGTTATGAGTAACTCAATCGGTAGTCATCGGATGTAGCATGAATAATATAAAGATAGTTGAGTAATCAAAATAGAATGCATTACCCTAAAGTGATTAGAGAGAATATTCCATTATTCTCAATTAACATTGATTCGAGAAATCCTTGGCCAAGAATAGAATAGTGAAAATAGTTTTCAAACGTCCATAATTGATCATTACTGATGGTAGAGAACTAATATGATTGAACTCAAATATATTAGACATTAATTTTACACTTTTTGTATAATTGAAACATTGTATGATGAAGGAATTAAATTATACGAAAAAAGTCATACACAGAAAGGTCTTTGATATTCCTAAATAATTAGGTGATCATAATGCATTATTAGACACCAATCTTGATCTATGAATATAATTTATTTAATTAGAAAATTAAAGATAAATTAAAAGAGTTTAATTTATCTAATACCAAATATAATTTGGGGTTATAATTTATATTCATTATCAACATATTTGGTAACTTAATAGGTCACATGCAAAGAACGAGTCGAAGAGAGAAGATATTTTAATCAAGTTGGACTTGATTATAAAGTTTGATAAACTTTTTGAATAAATATTAAATATTTACAAATAAGGATTAATATGAAATATATGATCTTATTTGGGTATAATTAGTATTTCATTTATAACTAATAGTAATTATAATTTTATTTAAATTAGATTACTAAAATATCTAGAACTTATTATATATAGACTTGAGCTAGCATTTCTTGCCTAACTATCTCTAAAACAGTTGTAGAGTTCTCTTAATTTATTATGTAGATATTATAAGATGTCAAACACTTGTACGACTATAGTGGTTGAAATGAACTAATTTTATAAACAGTTCAAGTGATGTGACAAGAATACGACTAAACTTCATAATAAGGTACAAATTATGATTGATATTTTATTATATTTTATATGTTAATCATGTTTTGAAACTTGAATTAATTTTAAAATTGAGAAAATCGTATGAAAATGTTTCTTATTTATGTCGCTGTGTGAGGGATTTGATCTCACCTTGATTTTCCATCATTTTAATTAACCTCTTTAAACGTTTCACAATTAACCGTGGGCTCAAGACAGAATCGCGTGCTGACTATAAGAGATCTAATAGTCTTTGCTCTTGCAATTCATTAGGCAATGGCATTTCAAGTACATTAATAAATTCACAATATTTTAAAACTCTAGTCTATTCTAATGGATCCACGTAGGCAAGAGGACTAAAGAACATAAACCTCCTAATCTTCAGCCCAGTGGAGATTAGCTAGCCTAATGATCATTGATAGCCTATGAATCAAGCCATCTGCGTAACGCCTACTCATGACGAAATTACCGAGACATTGGATTGGAAGCTAGCTACCTTATCCAATCAAATGTATTAAGTATTAACAATTAAGCCTTCCTATGATTTGGTGTGCATGACTGTTTTCACCTGTACAACAAAATAAAAACTTTACCAGATTGTAATGCCGCCTATGACTTTGTTTCTATATAACATGTCAAAGCTTATTGTGAGATTATTAATATTAAACACGATGCTTACATTCAATTCTTCCTCCTGCTTTTTAAATGGTAGGTGATAATCTTGAATAGGACCCTACTTCCCAAACCCACAAACCTCCTTCCTCAAATAGTAATAACCAAACCCGACAAGAACCAACTGTTGTGTTCCTTCCTTGTTCCTGACGCCCACATTTGAAGGAGAGAGAAAGAAGAGACTCCACTTTACATGTTATTTCGTCCAAACTGAAAACACCAGAAGCCACGCACATACGTACATAGTGTTCGCACACGAAACCCACGCTTCCAAGGCTTTGTGTCCGAAATTTTAACAAAATCCCTCTCATGTAGTTTACTTCCACTCTCCGAACTAATCCACCTTCACAAACACTCACATACTCCTTCAACTTCCCATTTTTATATCCCTTTCTTTTCCTTTTACTAATACCCCATTGTTTATTGGTGGATTTTGCTTACGGGTGTAATGGTTTTTGAGCTGAATGTAGTGTAGAGAGATAGAAAGACTGAGAGTTATGGCAGGACAGGTGGTGAAAGTGAAAAGGGAAACATTGGGGGCATGCATGACTTGCCCTCTCTGTACGAATCTCTTAAAGGAAGCCACGACTATATCTTTGTGTCTTCATACATGTAAGCTTTGTTCTAGATTTCTTACTATAACTTCTTCAATTTCATGTTCAGCTTTCATAATTTTGATCTCTGCTGTTAATACGATCTGGGTTTTCTTTGGTGTTGGCAATCTCGATTTTCTCGTCGAGAATTGGTCACCCTTTAGCCTTCTTTTTTTTTTTTTACCTAACGCACAAGTGTTTCAATTTGACAATCTAGTAACCTCGAATCTAATGTGGGTTGCTCTTATCTTCCGATTGAAGTATGGGCGTCCTGGGTTTTAAACGCGGGTTACTCTTTGTTTCAAACTCGATGCATTGTTTTCCTCGGTCCTTATCCAACTCAACTTGGAAGTTTATGCAGCCAAGTTAAAAGCACAATAGTTACAGAAGTTCTTACTTAGAGATTCTCACTTGGCTGAGGTCGTATTGCCCTCCTTAGTGATTGATGATGATATTTCTAATGTGCTTTATGGCAGTAGGAGTGTGGTTTCAGTATATTGCATTCATCCGTCTATAGAAGGATTATTTTGTTATATTTTTTTCCTTTCTATTTTCACTGTCAGATTCTTCTTGCCAATTAGGATTTGTTGTGGCTAAATAACCCCATAATTGATTGGATGATTTTGTTTTTGATTTGGATGTATCCGCCTTTGTGTTTGTTCTTGAGGTCATCATAGCCGTTGTTCTTGAGAAATCTATTCATATCCTCCTGCTTTCTTTGTCTTTTTTTATTTTTTTATTTTGGGTTTGTGCTCAACTATGGACGATATAGCTGGTTTCTCTTGAAATATTTTCTGGCCCCTGCCCTGTTTCTAATGCTTAATTTTGAAACCAAACTAGTCTGCAGGAAGTGCATATATTTAAAGTTATCAGATGAAGAGGTAGATTGCTGTCCTGTTTGCAAAATTGATTTGGGTGTTCTGCCAGTGGAGAAACTCAGGTTGGCCTTTTCCTTTATTTGGTCCTGCAAAATGCATATTTCTGTCTGTATGCTTATGAGCACACTTTACTTTTAGTTGGGTGTTATTGATGTATATCTAATTTGATGTTTAGCGATTATAACTGTACTAAGTCCACATGTAAGGCTTCTTATTATTAGTAATTTCTTATCTTGTTCACTGGAATATTTGCTTCACATGACTTATGGTAGAAAGAATCTAATTTTGTAATGTTGTAGTGGATCAGAAATATATGCCTCTATAGTAGATGTTGGGTTTTTAAGCTGCTGATTATTTCATGGCTCTCATTTGACTTTTGTATGGTTTTTATCTGTTAGTCAAGAATCTGATTACTAAATACAAAACTGTTTCTCTCCTTTTACACTTCTGAACCTAACTTTTAAGTTCAATTGCCATTACTCTTCTTCTGGTTTCTGTTAATAAACTTGTAAGACAACTCTGAGATTTGCTCTGGGTTTCATGTCTTTTTGGTACATATCGCAGTTGACAAACTATGTTGGGAATTGTTCACCATTTTATGTTTTATGAATTACATGCAGGCCTGACCATAATCTGCAAGACATAAGAGCCAAAATTTTTCCTTATAAAAGAAGAAAAGTTAGGACCCCTGATATAATGCCATCCATTGTATTGCCAGCAAAACGGAAGGAAAGATCTTTATCATCATTGGTGGTGAGCACTCCCAAAGTACCAATACAATCTGGGTTGACAGGAAGGAGATCTAAATCTGGTTCAAGAAAAGTTCCTGCCCTACGAGGATGCGATCTTACTGTTGAAGAATCCAGTAAGAAAGATGACTCTGCTGAATGTCATCCAATGACCTCAAGTTCAGCAGAGTCTCCTAACAAAATTGCGCAAAACAAAAGGCAGGTAAAGGATATAAAAGGTTTGGTTCTTTACAAATGAATAACTGGTCTTTGATCTCTATCTGTTTTTGCTTATCTTTTGCTGAACAATTCTTACTTTATGACTGTTTGGTATATTAAAGGAGGTAGTTGATGGGGAGTAGGCTATGACTTGACCCCATAACCTCTGATGGGTTGGGGAGATTATTTGCCACTGGGCCACTACATGCTCAATGAACTATTGAGTATTTATGTTTGCTTATTAATTTGGGCAGGATTATGCTGTATCTGAACTCTATAATCAACTGCAGCCAAATGATGACACAGTGAATGGCTTAGAATTAACAGAAGGGAAAGTTGATTTATGGACACCTTTAAATTGTCTTGTTGAAGCTGCTAATAGAACCAAGTCTTCTAAATTAAATTCACATGGGCTGTCTCTTCCCAAGTCAGATCTGCCTGATATGCCTGATTGTGAACCTCATTTACCAGAAGTGAAACCCAGAGAACAATCACCCAGTGGAGATAGGATCGGACTGTATATGCCTAAAATAAAAAAAAAGGAGCATGGACTGGATATTAGAAACCAAGATCATACAACTAGGACAAATACACTTCCAGCATCAGTGAAGCGTAGGAGATTGACAGCAGTGCGGAAACGAGCAGCTATGTCTCGGGATCAGGGTTCCTCAGCACAAGTCTTACTAGATGCTGCAGAGGCTAAAAACAATAGAAGAAATTGTCCAATTTGGTTCACATTAGTCGCCTCTGAGGACCAGTAGGTTACTTCTTACTACAATCGGAGCATGTGCTTTATCTTTTCTATCCTTTTCCAGAGAGGAACTGCTATTGTCCTTTCTGTTACTTACTTTCTGGTGATTACTTCAGGAAAGGAGATACTTCCTTGCCACAAATATCTGCATGCTACTTGAGACTTAAGTAAGTTTTTTTTTAATGTCATTACCTACAAGATGTATCTGCTATGTCTATCATTTAGGCCACGTCGTTTATCTCTATATCTTGTGCAATTGTGTCGTCCCAATGGTCCCATACTTGCTTTGTCACATACAACCACCAACGTGGACGCAAAAAA
>JAOQMS010000178.1:14432946-14444638 GCA_027563885.1 Erythroxylum longipes
TATCTTGTGCAATTGTGTCGTCCCAATGGTCCCATACTTGCTTTGTCACATACAACCACCAACGTGGACGCAAAAAAGCTGGAAGAGAAATTTTTTGTAATAGTTTCTTTACCTAACACAACCGTGGCCATTAATATAATATTGTCAGACCTGAAATCTGTCTTTTAAGTCCTTTGAACTTGGATGATTCTCCCAGTGTTCAGATGTATTTCAAACTATCAAGTTTTGAATTTGGATGGGTATTATAAATATAATTAGAATTCCCCCATACTGTAAAGAAGATAAGCTATTGGGGTTTTCTTGAGAAAAAGAAAAAGAAATCAAGTGGTAGCTTCAATGTTTTAACATAATGTCACTATTTGTAGTGAAAGAATTCATTTCCTTAGAATCTGATAATTTTTATGAGTAGCTTTGGCTATCTGCCATGGTTTAATTAGCTCTAATATATATAACTATTAAGTAAATTGGTTGAGGTGCTTTTGTTGCTATCTTTACTCTGTTTGGTATCACTTGTATTATTTGGAAATGAAACTCCCATTGGATGCCATTTTACAATGTCATGGTTTTCTCACTTTTGCTGGGGAAGGTATACTTGGATATTTAAATGTTTGCTTCTGAATGATGGAGCCCACTAAATGTTTCTAGAATTTCCACAGTTTCATGCTTTGTAGATGGCATCCTTAACCATCTCATGTGTAATTGACATCTTAATCATTTCACAGGGATGCTAAAATGCCTGTCTCCTTTATCCAAAAGTACCTTGTAAAGAAGCTAGATCTAAGTAGCGAGGCTGAGGTGAGTTTTGCTCATTTTGTTTTCATGAAGATGAGATTGAATGGGTTGTTTCTCAAAGAAAATTTTTTCATGAAGATGAGATTGAATGGGTTGTTTCTCAAAGAAAAATTTCTTTAGAATCTCTTAATCAGCTTATTTCTGTAGATCGAATACATTTTCTTGCTTGCCATATCATGTGCATACAAGTTTGGGATGTAAGCAAAATAGTCGGTCTCTCAACAGCACATGTGCATGTACACATTTGAAACCTGCAACTTAGATGTGCTGTTTTATGAAGATTAATGGGATAGTCACCTGAAAAATATTGATGTACAAAGGTAAGACAAGCAATAATTTTTCAGGGAAAGCCAAATAAATTATTTGAATTGATTTTACACCTATTTTTGTCTGTTCTTTTCCCAAACTGCTGGCACGTTTTAAGTATGGGCATTAATATTAGCTTCTTTAAAAATGTGTCAAAAGTAAAGTAGATTATCTCGAAAGTTTATAGTTTGCTTTCCGCCTTCTCCATGACTGACTTATCTAGCAGTGTAGTGGAAATTTGTTAACCTGTATCTGACTCTTTCATTTTGTAGGTGGAGATAATGTGCCGTGGACGACCTGTGCTTCCAACACAACAGTTACATAACTTGGTAGAATTTTGGTTTAGGACAACATCAACCTCGAAAAAAATACCAGCATCCGTTGGTTCCTCTGCGAAGGACTTTGTCATGGTGCTATCATACTGCCGAAAAATGCAAGCATCTTAAATGCCTTTTCTTCATGTTAGTTTCTTTACGTATTCGATTTTATTTATTCTCTTTGCTTAGAAGATTTAAAATAAAACTACAACTGCATTGAATTTCTGGAACTTGGGATGCACTGAGCGGTTCTGCAGGGTTCAACACGTACATCTTTTTTATGGACAAGGTAGGAGGCTATAAAGAATAACACTTTGTTTCTGATTCTCGTAAAAAAAACTAAAGTTACCTAACCTATTTATGAGTGATCAGATCCATGATTATTTTACAAGATACCTCGTCTTGGATATTGTCTTAATGTTGAGAAATTAGGTCAAGGAAGAAAATAAATAATTTTTTGAATGCTAAAATTACTGTAATTTGTAAACATAAATGAAATTTATTTTTTCTTCAACTCTCCAGGAATCTAACTAATGGTTTGTAAAAGTCATAGGCGTGATGTAAATATTCAATCTTTATGGTAGAAGGATGAGATAGGTTACCAAGAGTTTTATAATTTGATTTCTATTTTTTTGGTAATTTAGTTGAATATAAATTATGATTAATTAAGATCTAGTTACCAAACATTAATTTTTATTTATCATATTTGATTTAAATTTTTTTCCAACTTTATAATATTCGATTATGGTTCTTTCTTGCGTTCTATCGCCGATTCTTAAGCTCAGGTTTTATGCTCATCCTACATTTCTTTTTCATTACTTCTTAAGCTGCTTTTCCTTTTGCTACTCCCTTTCCTGATGTTGGTTCCAAGAACTTCTTTCTCCTCTCGTCCTCTAGTTGTTTCCCAGCCTTACCCCTCTGAACATGCGGCCAACCACAAGCCTATAAACTGGAAGTTCAAGCCTATAAACTAGAAGTTTATGCTTAGAGACTCATCTCCATCCTCTCTTCAATACCTCCCTATAGTTATTAAAGAGGGCATCTCATAGGTATCACCTCCACTAGAGGTCTTGAAGGAAGGGGCTAGAGCTTGGGCCTCTACCATGGCCGAGTTTTTTACGGGAAAGAGACAAGCTTTCTCCCTCCTCAAGACTTGGGCTATGAAGCTATGGGTTGAAGTGCTATTAATTAAATATCAATTCATCCTATTCAAATTTGCTTATAAGGAGAAAGCTTTAGAGGTCAATGAAGAAAATCCCTGACACTTTTATAGTTGGCCTAAATGTGGAAACCAAGGATCAACTTCGAGGATATAAAGGAGAAGCAAATCCTTTTATGGGTTAATTTTCAACAAATTTCTCTAGAGTATTTAGATCGAAGATAATTCATTAATTCAATGATGAAGAAAATCCATTTGTCCTTCCAACCCTATTATTTTCTTAGAAATAAAAAAGTGGATTGGTCCCTTCCTTCACCACCTCCATTGCTAAGGGATTAAGCTTGTTGTCAAGTTTCTTAGGTAATCCAATCTATATGGATGAAGCCAATTCCACTAGGAAAAGAGTTGGTTATGCTAGGTGTTAAGCAAGTTTTATATTTAATAAACCTCTCAATACGCCGCAAGTATACTGATTTTATCTTATAGTATAAGATGATTATGCAAAAGTTAACAATTCGAATCCTAACTTGGTCTAAGGTAGTAAGAAATTGATTTTAATAAAGTAAATAACAAAAATTAAAACATAATAGTAAAACAAAGAAAATAAACTATTCAACAATGAGCTACCAATAACATTATGGTTTTGACCAAGATTGAATACTTAGGACTTATTCTTTCCTTTTTTTGTTTCCTTTAATCTTGTTAATTATGTGTTTGATCTTAGATTTCCTAAGGTATTAATTACTCTCTCTAAAGATCTAATCAATTAATCCTAATTGAATTTGAAAATTTCAGATTTGCAATCTCTCAATTTACAAAACTATTAGTAACTTTTTCAATTAAATCTAAAGTTATCTATTGGATAATTAATTTCTCAAACAAGATCTCTCTTCAAATGATTATTAATTTGATGATTGCAGGTCTATGAAATTGCAAACTCTTGTTGCACAATCTAACACTAATTACTTTTGGTCACTCTCTCGATTTGTTGTCAAGTTTAAACATAAACTATTATCACAAACATCCAATATGTATTGAAATCAACAATAATCAAAGTCACAAAATAAATCTAGAATAAATCCTAATCTAAAATTTAGAACTTCGTAAACATGTTTAACATCTTAAAATTCAGATAACACATCAAGAATAATGAAAGAACTAAAGGAAAAGAAGAAAAACTCTATTTGCTGCTTGATATGGAAAGTTAGAATTCCTGAATGTTCTTCTTGATCTCCCTATTTTGATTCGCTTTTAATTGTGGCTGTTACTGTTTTTGAGTGTATTCAATGTTCTTAAATGGTGCTTTAGGGTTCAACGGGTGTAACTAAGTTTTTCCCACTTTGTTTGGTTTTAAATATACCCTCAAACTCTAAAATAGATGAATTTTTTTTTGCCTAGAAACTCTCTATCACGATCGTGACATAGGAGTCACGATCGTGCTCTTGGTGTTATCTTCTCTGTCATGACTAAGCTTTTTGAAGCACGATCATGATAGAGGCCATACAGCCCTATGCACGCCTATCATGACGGTGCTCCTTGGGGCACAATCATGATAGAGGTCATGCAACTCTATGCATGGCTGTCACGATCGTACTCCTCATACAAGATCGTGACACCCTTTATGTGGCTTCCATCTTCCTTGTTCTTCAATTATCCGATTTCCAATATTTACAAACAAATTAAACACCTCATGAAACAGAAAATTAAGAATGAAATCATGCTCTAAACTACACAAGCACTTAGAATATAAACAAACACTCACAATAACACAATTCTAAACCTATATATACGATAATCATCTAATAAAAACCTAAAAATACACTAAAACATATAGAAAAAGATAGTATAAATTATACCTATCATTAGATTATGTATAATTTTGGGTCTAAACAAGGTACTTTTAGATGAAATTCTTATCCTTAGGTTGGGAGATGGTGACACTTTGATCTATGACAATGTCAAAGTTTCATATCAATGGCATACCTTGTTGCTTCAGCAGGGGAAAGCCTAGGTCCCTACAAGTAAGAAGTTTAAAACTGGATCTTAAGGAGAAGTAATGAACCATGGTAGCTTAACTGCTTTTATCTTGCATGAATTAGTGAATCGAATAGCTTAAGTTGTGAGGTAGCTTTGTACACTAATAATGCTCTAATTATTGATGCACGTGGAACACACCAGAAAATAGTACTTAACTCTACACAACTAAGTTTGTAGTAGTGGTGAGAAATTATCATATCCAAAACAAGTGTGCGATTGGCTTTTATAATGAACCAATCAATATATAGGATTAGGGGAGGGGTTTTGGTTTGATTCAATTAAGAAAATAAAAATATGGAAGAGAAATTAAATCAAACTATACAAAATTGCATGGATTAATCAATGAGTTCTAAATCCAATTTTTACTTTAAAACTAATAACTGTTGAATAACAACAAGATTTGTTAATCCTAGCTTTCCCATAGGTTATATCTGATTAAAACAAGCTCTTTAATTAGGTTTGGCTATGAGATAACCTAGAATAAACTATCTAGATTTAGTGTGGTAGACGCATTAAGAAATATGAAAACATGTTATTCTAAGATATATTATCCTTAATGATGCACGACCATTAGTTTACCACAAATGGATCAAAGTTAGAACTATTACATATTGCAATCTAGATTCTAGCAATGAGTTCATACATGAATAATTTATTTGGTGTATCTAAATCATTCAAACATAAATCCCATAACATTAATTATTAAATAACATGATCAATTCTGAGAGAGAGTTAATAACATCACTTGATTAATCAATGCCTAAACATGTTTGTTGCCCTCGATATTCCCTTTGAACCAGGCAAATGAACTTTAGCTTCTCATAACTATCAAAAGGGAAGGGAATCTGCCTCCTTTTTAGTCTATAATCTCTTTATACCTTTTGGCCTCTTAAATGCCTTTTTATAGTGCAAAATTAAGGTAGTATGGTTATACACGATTAGCTATATGGGCATGTAAGTGACTGTGTATGTTAATTATGTAGAAATTGCATAGTTATATGATCCTAGTGAGCTATACAACCAATATACACGACCACATAAGTCTCCCTATGGGCATGTAGGTCTAAGATTTGCTTGAAATAACGTCTTTGAGTTCATACACATTTTAAGTAAGTTATGTGTTTAAGTCACATTAACTCTAATTCTTCATTCTTTATCCTATCTTCACCCTAGTTCATCTCCTTCTTGCTCACAAACAAACATCTAGCATTGATATAATGGCAACAAGGATGTGCATTTAGCTCATTTTAGTTTTTATTCCTCCAACTTGTACCTAAAGCTAAATATGAACTAAAGTAAGTATCTTAAGTGCAATATAACACTAGTTAATAAGCATTAGGGAATAAATATATCATCAACCAAGCATTTTTCAAGTTCTACTATACTTAGCTTTTGACCATCCTGGAGCAAAACTAGAAAAATCAAGATCAAAATCAAGATCAAGATCAAGATCAAGATCAAGATCAAAGCACTTCCTGTTTAACCATATTTCTTAAGAATAGGCAGTCATAAGAAAAGAGGAATAACTTTTAGATTCATGGTTAGAACTAAACATTCAATGTTTTTTTACTCATAATCAATTAACAACCATTACCTTGAAAAACTGAGCAGTCTAGGGGTAGACTTTAACAAGTTGTGTTTAAAAGTAAGATCAATCTATAGGTACAGTCAAACACCTTTCATGATCAAGACCTTCTATAACTTTGCATATTATTTCAATTTTCCACCCCTAACGATTCAAATGCATAACACAGATCAAATGACTTTTCAAGATTTTAATGGGGCCAAAGGTTTAGGTGAGAAATATTTTGGTCATATCGTTCAAAAGTCGTCAAAACTAATGAATCATGAAGAACATTAAATTGAGAATCAAATGTAATAGTTATCATCTACTCAAAACTTGGTACCATCGCCTATGATGAGTATAGAAACTTTGTTCTATAGCTTAGATTCAAGAATTGTGATGAACAATCCAATATAACCATAAAGCGTGATCCTTCATAACAAATTCTCCCTTACCTACATCATCAAGTCATCTATTCTATACAACTTTAGGAAGAAAGACTAATATGTGTTATTTTGCAAAACAAATGAATTTTCTCCTTAATAACTTCTTTTCTTTTATTTTTTAAAATAAAGACAAAATTTGAGAGAAACTACATTAACAATGGAACTCATTAATAAGAGACAAAAAATCACATTCCATCAACTATAACTAACCTGCATATATAAACCCTCATACACTTATTCTCCCATGCATCAACAGTTATGCATGCTCCCTCAATTTGAAGGCTTAGGCAAGAGATTTTGTTAAGTTAAAGGCTCCAAATGTGGTTAACACAAAAAAGGCTAATAAATCTCAAGGGGCTTAATAACAGGATAACCATGTCATTAGGTAGTCTATTTAGCTAACGTAGCTTACAAAACAAAGAATGCCTATATCATTTCCATATTAATGCATATGATAAAAATGTGGTTTTGAATACAAAATCAAGGAAAAGTCAAGATATACATGTCATGAAGGTCACATATGAACAAAAGATAATGAAATTGATGTGGATGTGTCAGTCTAAGAGGCTAAAAATCTCACTAACATATGTTTACGCACTAGTCACTACTCTTCTAAAGGAAATGTACATTACCCAACCACAAGAGTAAAAATACATAGAAAGTTTTCATGATTTTTTTTTCCAGATAATTCTACCATCTAATCACAACTATATAATCCTAGAAGTAATAGAAAAAGAGAGAATGTTTGTTTTTTAAAGAAGCAAAAGGAACTTAAAACATATCCCTACCACCACAGTTTAAACATGCATTATCCCTAATGTAATGTTAAATGTAAGAAATGGAGAATTTAACAATAATTACGAAAACGTAAAAGAAAAAGGAACAAACTCCCCTTGGGTTGCCTTCCAAGCAATCCCTTTGTTTATTGTGGTTTGCTCGACTTTATTATTTTCTTCATTGTATGATGTCATTTAGGTCTTCAAGTATCATTACTTCCATATTCTTTATTGGGAATCCTTTATAGCACAACTTTAGGTAATGACCATTCACCTTAAATATCTTTATGATTTTCAAGCTTTGTATCTCTATTACACCATATGGAAGACATTAGAAATCGAAAAAGGACTGACCTAATTAAAATGCAACTTACTTTGGAATAATTCAAGTCTAGAATAATAACTAAGCACTTTTTGACTAATAACAATGCTTTTCCTCTAGATCATCTTGTCATGGAAAGCTTTGGCCTTTTACTTCTATATCATTCCATTCTTATACGAGTCATTTTGTATCTCTTGCAATTATAGCTTTTTATGAACTCCTGTCTCATCAAGATTCATGTTGCAACAATTGATTACCCAATGTGCCTTATATTGTAGCTCCACGGCAAGATGACACAGCTTCCTAAATCTATATGGGGACATACCAATTGGTGTTTTGTAGGCTGTCTTATAAGCCCATTGTGCATCTTCCATCCTTAAGCTACAATCCTTCTGGTGAGTGTCAAATTAACTAAAAATTATTAGCCTACTCAGAATATTAACGTAGCACAGTAGAGTAAGGTCGTCTCATCAGGGAATGGTAGCTTATCTCTTTTAAACAATTAAGAAAAAAGGGAGTTTGGAAATTATGTTAAAACGCAATATTAAAAATAACAAAAATGAATTAATTTGAAATTCAATAAAACAGACTTCTAGTTAAAGGAATTTGTGTCCACCTTGATTCATTCAATTGATCATTGATGTAAAAGCAATTCAACACATTCACGAATAAATTGGTTTTAGTTATTAAGAACAGATCTATAATAACCAATCTTTCCTTACCTTGTATGGTAATCATGAACGGATCGAATAATTACTCCCTAATAAAAAAACCAACCCCAGAGGTAGCTAATAGGATTTAATGTTTCAACAACCTTAAAATCTAGAAAGACCCAATTCTAACCAAGAAACTTAACGGATTGTCTATTGCAACTATATTAATTAATTCCACGACATATATTAAACTTCTTAACAAGAAAATAAAATTATATCGATTTTCAATTACTAAAATCAACAAACAATTACGGATTTGTCATTTTAATTAGTAGTATATTATTTCAGGATTATTAAACTATTCAATAAAACCCAAAACCATCATAAAATCAGTGAAATTCAGGAATTAATTAAATATACTTACACAATTAAATTCAATAAAACTATTCGATCTCACAATCAATTTAGAATCAAGGTTTCAATATAATTCTCTAACTAGAATAAAAAAAAAATAGTTACAAGCCATAGAAAAGAAAGAACATATGAAAATTATTCAAAAATAAATTATCTTATGGAAGAAGTTTAGAGAAAAGAAAAATGTTGGAGAACTCCAGGTGTAAAACTCCACAACCCTTGTGTACGTACGAAGAAGTTTAGAGTAACATCTAATGTTGATGAGCCAAAAGGTCCAGATGAAAAACTCACCCATGTAGCTACCGCTGAATTCCCTTTTGCTGCTTTCTTCTTTAAAAAGTAGCCCTCGTACTGCCTTTTTCCAAAAGATACGTCCCTCTTTCCTTAAAAAACTAAAACCCTCCTTTTTTGTGCTTGTGAAAGGCCCCTTACTGCCACACAAGACGTCTTCCTCTCCTTAAAAAACCGAAACCCTCCTTTTTTTAAACAACTCTACTGTGTAGTTTTTATTTAAAACTCCACGGATCATTGTTGCTTCTCATCACATCTGCATTTTGCTGGCCAAATGATGACATTCTTCTTTGCCAAACATCCTCCAGCTGCTTCGTGTTGGTCCCATCTGCGCTGGTTACATCTTCTGCTGCTACGTCGTTTCTCATCTACTACGGAACCTACGTTTCATCTTGGCTGTGCTGTGTTTTGGTCTCCCTGCAGCTGGCTTATGCACTAACATATTGCTTTTAATTCCTACTACATGTTTTTGTTACTTTTCTCTAAAATAGCTCCATATTTCCTAACCTCCAAAAATAATATAAAAAACCATAATCAGGATAATATTTATCCAATATCCTCCAAAAAATCTCAAATTGATATGTAAATTAATAACCTATCAAATTCTCCCATAGCTAAACAATGTTTGTCCCTAAGCATTCAAAAGACTTGAAAACAAAACAAAACAAAACAAAACAAACCTAAACACATATGTTTACAACTCTTTTGAAAAATTTATCCAACATGCATTATCTTACGAACCAAGATCACAATCAAGCCACAAGCATTTCGTAGGATTCAAATCTAGAACAACCGTCACAATTCCCAATGACCTTTCCAAACTTAAAATGCACCAGATTTGACCTCATATGAAGATTCACTCGATGTACTCAAGAAGTGTTTATAGGACATTTCACTCTTATTCGCATAATAGAATGACATTACCATACTCTTGCAAATATATCACATCACAACCTCTTTTGAATTTATACAAAAATAAAAAAGGTCTTCTATTTGGTTGTAATGGAGCTAAGGACAAGGGTAGGATGAAAAGGTTATTTAGGTTATAGTTATCAAAAGTAATGTAGACTACATTGCTCAACTTCCACCTACATTTCAACATTGACCCCAATAATGGCAACAATTATGTTCTATTATCAAAATTTAGAAATCTCAAGGATCATTCTTAGAAAAGATAGTAAATAAGAACGTTTATGATCCAAAACATAGGTAACTCATGATTGTTTAAAGGATATTCCAGGAATTGCAATTTATGGTTAAGCTTGCTTTTTTTTTCTTTCTTTTTTTTCCCTATTTTTTAACACTTTTGCCCCTTTCCTTTTCCTTTTTCTTTAGGCACTTCACAACTTTATTTTTCTACATTTGTAGAGCATCAAAACTTGAGATTTCAATATAACTATACATGTTGCCATTATATGTCAGCCTCAAACCACAAACCAATAAGTCAAAGCAACTAGTTTTCCATTCCTTTAATAACAGGTTGGAAACGAAGGTCAAAACACAAGGCTTGGGCTAAAATTTGTGGTTTTATGTCAAAGAAAGAGGTTAAGGCTTCAACTTAGCTAACCAGGGGCAATACATATAGGATAGGTTTTAAGAAGCCAAAATAGTTTAATCCTAGACTTTTATCACTTTAATGCACCAAATTCACTAGTGGTCTCAACATGCATAATAGAGCAAGTTCTAGAATGATCAAACCATGTGCGACAACACTCAACAAGAAAATAATTTGAGCACAAAGAATGTAATTGCTCTTTAAAGGCTAAATTCTCACTTATTTAAGTAGGCTTTTGTCCTTGTATACTTTTCATTCAAGTCAACCATTGCGGAAAAAGATTGTCATTCTATCACCAAATTAGTATTTATGCTTGCAATCCATCATGCTTTCCTAGTTCGATAAAATAATGCACAATAACTCACAAAACAAAACATTTTTTAAAAAAATCAAGAAATCTCTCCCCCATACCTAAAATCTACATTGTCCTTAATGTAGAAAAACACAATGCACAAAAACACGAAAAAAGGAAAGAAAATTCAACAAGACATAACACAAGTCATAATGAACACCAAAAATTAATGAAGAAGAGGAGAGAATAAAAAACAAAAGATAAACAAAGAAAAGAAACTTCCCTAAACAAGCTATGGTAGAGGAGTTGAGTGTAGAGCAGAGTAATGAGATTCGTATCATACCGGTCGGTAAGTACCGTGTCGGCCAAAAAACAGTACAGGAATATGAGTTTCGGTACCGGGTTTAAATACCGACCGATATTATAAATACCGGCCATATACTGGTCGGTACCGGAAATTTTAAAAAATATAAGGACTAAGTTGCAAAATTTTCAAATTTTAATTTAAAAAATAAATCAAGATTTTTTTAAAAATTTTAAAACTCTCTCGCCACTCCCTACTTTCTCTCTTTCAAATATTTTTTTGTAATTTTTAAAATTTTATTTTTAAAATAAAATAAATATTTTATTACTAATAATAATTATACATTAAATAAAAATTAAAAATAAAATTTTTTACTAAATTTTTTTAAATATTTTATATCATATTTATTAATAAAGTATTAATAAAATATTTAATTTTTAAAAATAAATAATTTAAAAATTATT
>JAOQMS010000178.1:14453357-14475107 GCA_027563885.1 Erythroxylum longipes
ACAAGGAGAGGATAGATTGACAAAGAAAAGGATTCAAAAGCAAAAGGCTTTGGATACAAGAAGAAGGAGAGGATAGCATAGCGAGAAATTAAAGCTGTAGCGAAGGAGTCGGTAATATCACTATCTAGTTTATGTTTGTTATTATCCTTATACCATATCATGTATAGATTGGAATGATGATTTGGATATATTGCTTCCACTGCAAATGAGATTTCTAAAAAGTTTTGAAATCTACCGATTCTCCAAATATGACATGTTTTCTTTTCCCGATCCAACAGGCTATAGAGAGATTCCTCATCATGTTGCTAAAAATTTGTGATATCCTATATGATCCTCGTCATCGAAAATATTTCATGAGGAATGCTTGGGCTCGTTGCTCCCAAGTATTGATTTGCATTGATTTGTTTTACTGCATCGTCAGACATTCCATTGAATTGGAAACTGTCGCGAATCTCCAAAACATTAGCAATGTGGGCATTTGGATCTTTATTAGATAACCTATAGAATTGTACACTATTCTGAAGTATGTTGAGGAGTGTTGGCTTAATCTCAAAATTATTAGCCTGAATTGCTGGCCTCGCAACTCCTTGAGGGCTAAATTCTCGCTTCATGAAATCCGTCAGTGTCCTCTCATTTCCTTCTCATTTTCCTTCTTCATCCATATTTCTTTATGTAAGATTTCAACGCTTCGCTCTTTTTAACTCTCATTCGTGTCTCGTGATAGCAGATAATTCTTCTTTACTAATTTCTGTCGATCTTTGCGTGTTCCTTATGTTCATGCACCTACAAATACATAAGGAAAAGTATCAAAAACTCTTAAATCAAAGTAATCTAAACTAAACAAGATGCTAAACAAACAATCCCCAACAACAGTGCCAAAAACTTGTTGATTGCAAAACAGTCTACTAGTTTTACGCTTAAAAACTGCAAGTGTACAGGTCGTGACTTGTAGTTAAAAAGTAGATATCGATCGCACAAGGATTATGCTTAAACATCACTTAATTTAGATCAATCTTTGTTTAAGATCCGAAATTGTTTTATGGAAATAAACTGGAAAATTAAATTAAAATTAAATGACTAACAATGAACAATTGATAACACCAAAAAGCGAAAAATTGGAATTCAAGATTTTAACAACTAGAGATCACCTTTTCCCTGTCTCGTCTTCCTCCTATTTTATTAATTTAATTATGTCTCACCTAAGATGTCCAAATGTATTAACTACTCTCTCTCAAGGTGTAATTAATTGTCCTTAATCAAATTAAATGAAAATGATTAAGCAATCTCTCAATCTACCAAATCACTCCACCAATTTAACTAGCTAGTAAGTTATCCTATGGGTGATTAATTAAATCAGACAAGATCTCTCTTTCAGCTAATCAATTAATGTGATGAATGTAGGTTTATAGAATGTCAACTCTCGTTGTATGATCCTACTCAATCTCTTGATCTATTGCAAGGTACAAATGTATTCAACATTCATCAAAGACATCTTTCATTCTAATTAATAAAATAAGAGTTTAACAAGATAGTTCAAAAGTAATCCCTAAAAATAAATTATCCACTCATGGTGTCTATAACATCCCCAAAAAACGAATATTCCATCATACAATGACTAGAATAGATAAAACAACTAAAAATTAAATAAAAAGAACTCCTCTTCTCTACCAAAATCGGGAAATTTTGGTGTTGATAAGCTCTTCTCCCAATTATGATTGATACTCCTTAAATCTCCACCTTTCTCAAGACTCAAAATCTGGATTTTTCACTCAAGGAGGCTATTATACATAGAGGTCTCACGCCCTCTTTCATCTATAGGGCTTTATTATCTTATACAGTCCAGAAAACCTAAAAATTAAACGAAGCCCGCATATGTTCTCGAGTTAAACATCCCATAATCGTGGGTTCTTGCATTATAATGCTTCCTCTTCTCTTGTCATCTTTTAGTCTCTAGCTCAATCTCAAAGTTGCCAACCTCCATTCCTAAATCAAAATAATCAATTCTTACCCTAAATTGACATCAAACATAAAACAACAACAATAAAGGTCAAGCTAAATAAAAACATGCAAAATGAATCCTAAAATACGGCAATAATAAACTATTATAAATGAAACATATGCCAAATACTTAAAAAAACACATACTAATGAACAACCATCAGTAATGCAGTTGCCTAATTAAAACTAGAGATCGTATTTGACCATGAGTTGTAACACTAGTCAAAATAAAATAACTAGACTACTACTATAGCGGTGGTGAGTCTAGGTCGATCCCACAGAAAGTATTACAAAGTTTCGATCCCACAGAGAGTATGTGCAAAGTTTATGAAATGAAATTATTCAGTTTTTTTGGGGGGGTGTGGTTTGGATTTTTGAAATAGCAAAATAAAATGAAACTAGATTGATAAAAACAAATTAAAGAAAACATGCAAAAAATGATAAAATTGGAGAATTCAGTAGGGACCCAATCTTTGGTTCAATCTCAGCCTACGCCCTAATTAAGCATATTTCATTAACTTGTTGTTTTGAAACCTCTCCTAGTAACTATTAATCGTATGTTAATAATTAACCTAAGTTTTCTGTTAGGTTTTGTTTAATCAAGATACAATCGTTAATTAAACCTAACCACCGAATAACCTAGGATACAATCTCTAGATTTAATTAGGTAGTAGAATTACGAATTAGAAAAACTGATTAATCAAGGCAATAATCACATGCGATGCGTCATTTAACCTAGGTCATGTTATCCCTAATGATTATGAATCATTAGTTGCTACACATGAATTTCAACATAACAGTTACGGATTATATCAAAATTCTAGGAATGAGTTTGCAATTACACGATTTAATGAACACATTAAAATCATCCTTTCACAATACCCAATGGGTTCATACAGAAATAACTAAACAATAATGAAAATCAGATTATCCATACATAAAACCTAAATCAATTAACACAAGATAACATAATCAATTCCTAATGAGAGAAAGAAACAACAAAAACAAAGAAATACACTTAACTCGAGTCATTGGCATTGATGTCACCTCTGAATCGACATCGGAAACTTAGCCTTCTATGGGTCTGTCCAAAGAAAATGCTTCAACCCCTATGAAAATACCTTAGTCGAAGAACCCCTAGCTGCACTCCACTCTTCTGTTTTCTCTCCTAGCTACTATTTATTAATTTGATAAATAAACTTGTTGGACCACCATCATTGTTCATGACTCCACTCTTCTCTTGTAGCTCTCTTCTCCTCTTTTTCGATATTGTAGCTTTGATGTGACGAATAAAAGAGATGGAATAAAGTGAGTATCTTGAACATTTTTGTATCATTAATCACTAAGTGTAAATGATTAAATGTATCAACAATTAAACACATATCAATTTCCCTCACACTTAGCTTTTGATCGTCCACATGCAAAGCATCAAATTTAAGCTCAAAGACAAAACATTGACTCATTTCCTATATCATCCAAGAATACATAATCATAAACAAAGAGAAATGACTTTCAAAAATCATAGCAAGAACTTAACATTCCAAGATTTTACTCATAATCAATTAACATTCAATACCTTCAAGAACTGAGCAATCTAATGGTAGACTCGAAAAATGTGTTTAACTAAAATATATCCATAGGTACACTCAGCTTCCATTCATGATCATGTCATTCAATAACTTTGCATATCATTTCATTTCTCCACTACTAATGTTCATATACAAAATCATGAATCAAAGGACTTTTCAAGGTTATAATGTTGACAAAGGTAAGGTGAGATGTATTTGGTCAAGTAGCAAGAAAACCATAAAAGCTAATGAAACAAAGCAACACTCAGTAAAAACTGGGTACCGTCAGCTATGACAAATGCAACATTTATATTTCACAACCCCATTCAGCTCTAACACACAAACCACATGAATCATATACCAATATGAAGGAATCACTCATACAATTTATTCCAACAATACATTGAAATCACAAGAGTGAACCTTCCAAGCCAACATCTACCTCATATTCAACATACTCAAATAACGCATTCATTACAACTCTAGGAAGATGCATTAATCATGAATAACTTTGCAAGCTCATGTGCACTTCCTCCTTGATAAATTTATTTAAACAATTTCTTTTCATTTGTTTCTTCTTTCTTTCTTTTTCATTTTCTTTTCATTTCTCTTTTCTTTTCTTTTTTCTTATAAAAATTAAAATAAACTACATCAACATGGTAATTTCAATGATAAGACATAACAAAACATCCTAGCATTAACCAACTCACACATATGTACAACCCCACACTTACACTTTTGTACATCCACAAACTCACCAATCATAAATATTCCACTAGCTTTATGGCTTGGGTAGGACATTTGGTTAAGTATAAAGCATGTAATATGGTTGATACAAAAAGAAAGGTATAAAGCTCAAAGGGGATTAACAAAAGAAAATTCATGTCAATAATACTATTTGGCTAATGTAATTTATGAAACAAAGAATGCCTAATCATTTTCATGTTAATGCATGTGATAAAAATGTAGTCTCGAGTAGAAATTCAAGACAAAATTAGGATGTACATGTTAAGGTCACACATTATCAAGAGACAATGAGACTAATATAAATGTGTCAGTCTAATAAGGCTCAAAATCTCACTGGCTTTATCTACCATTAGTCACCACTCTTCTAAAGATAATGCACATATACCAATCATAAGAGTAAAAATACATGCTAAAGTTGTTATGAAATTCTCTAGTTAGTTCATTATCTACTCATGACTATAAAAGCAACAGAAACGAGAAAATGTTTGTTTGTTTGTTTTAGTCTTTCTCTCATTTTGATTGAAAACTTAAAACAAGTAAGAAACAAACCAAAATAGAAACACACATGCATAGAAAGTAATGTGGAAATGTAAAGAAAAGAAATTTACTTTTCTTAGATTGCCTCCTAAAAAGTGCCTTTGTTTAGGGTTGATGGCTTGACTTCATGTTTCATCCTCACGTGACAAAATTATAATCTTCAGGTGTCATATGCAGCTCCTCCATATGAGGTTCTTCAGGATAGGTTCTCGGTTGATAATCGTTCACCTCTAGTGTCTTCCCTATCTTCAGATTCTTCATCTCTACTGAGTCCTCACTCTTTTGAAATAATTCCAATGACTCTTCGCCTTTTTCTTCTTCTTTTAATTCTTCCAACCTACTAGGTAAAGGTGAAGGGTTAGTCTTGAATATAATTACGGGCTCAGTATTTATCTCAGAGCTAAAAGATATGTCTTTTTCTGCCTCGAGCTCCTCCTCAACTTCTTCTACACAAGCAACTCCTTGAGTAATCCTCTCAAAATTCTCAAGCTCCTCATCACTCTGTAAAGTTCTACACAAATGTCCATTGGGTACATCTCGAGTTGATACGACTGCTCCTCTTCGCTTAGCAGTTCCAAATGATTTATATCTCCCTATTGAGGCAATGCATCTTGTTGGAATTGCAGAGTATCCTATCGAATTTGCTGTACACCTTGTTGAAATAGTTGTTGCATATTCTGTTGGAGCTGCTATATATCCTGTTGAATTTGAAGATTATTAGCATTAAAGATCTTGATATAGTAGTCCAAAGATATACCTGAATCGTGATAAGAAACTTCTGGTCTATACAAGAATTGTTGTGCATCCTGCAAACTATCATGGAAGTAACTTTGTTGATTATCCCATCCATAACTAAAAGTTAGGTTGATCAGTCCAACATTGGTTATATGATTGGGAGGAAGAGTTAAAGAAAAATTTGCTTCCATCCATGAATTTTTTTTAATAAATCACAACACAAAACATAATAAAGAAAGGATCACAAAATAATTGAAAAGAAATCAATTACGAACAAAAATATACAAAACACCAATTAAATCATAAACAAAACTAAAACACCGTACTCCCTGGAAATGGCTCCAAAATTGATAGCAAGTCGTAAAGCTAGTCAAAATAAAATAACTAGATTACTACTATAGTAGTGGTAAGTCTAGGTCGATCCCACAGAGAGTGTGTGCAAAGTTTATGAAATGAAATTAATCGGTGTGTTTAGGGGGTTTGGATTTTTGAAACAGGAAAATGAAATGAAACTAGACTAATAAAAACAGATTAAAGAAAAAATGCCAAAAATGATAAAATTAGGGAATTCGGTAAGGACCCAGTTTTTTGGTTCAATTTCAACCTACACCCTAATTAAGCATATTTTATTGATTTGTTGTTCCGAAACCTCTCCTAGCAACTATTAATCATAGGTTAATAAATAACCTAAGTTTTCCTTTATGTTTTGTTTAATTAAGATACAATCATTAATTAAACCTAACCACCGAATAACCTAGGATACGATCTCTAGATTTAATTAGGTCGTAGCATTACGAATTCGAAAAATCTATTAATCAAGGCAACAACCACATACGATGCATTATTTAACCTAAGTCATGTTATCCCTAGTGATTATGAATCATTACTCGCTACACATAAATTTCAATATAACAATTACATATTATATCAAAATTCTAGCAATGGGTTTGCAATTAAACGATTCAATGAATGCATTAAAATCATCCTTTCATAATACCCAATGGATTTTAACATACATAAATAACCAAACAATAACGAAAATTCAATTATCCATACACAAAACCCAAATCAATTAACACAAGATAACATAATCAATTCCTGATGAGAGAAAGAAACAACAAAAACAAAGAAATACACTTAACCCAGGTCGTCAGCATCGATGTCACCTCCAAACTAGCGTGGGGAACTTAGCCTTCCATGGGTCTCTCTAAAGAAAATGCTTCAGCCCCTAGGAAAATACCCTAGCCAAAGATCCCTTAACTGCTCTCCACTATTTTGTTTTCTTTCCTAGCTACTGTTCATTGATTTGAAAAATAAACTTGTTGGACCACCGTCATTGTTCACGCCTCCACTCTTCTCCCGTAGCTCTCTTCTCCTCTTTTTCAGTACTGTAGCTTTGATGTGACGAATAAAGGAGATGGACCACACTACTGTTCACATAACTTAAAAACGCACCCTGTGAAATGCAGCTCTTGTCTACGTTTAACACAATTGTCTATGTTATACAAGACGTCTGCATTTCAGCATAAAGCACAGACTACATTTTCTCTCCACCTTCTGCATGCGATGTCGTTTTGGTGCTCCTTGGCTGTGCGTTTTGCTGCTAGCTTTCTCCTCATGCGCTATCATTTTCTTCTTCAACTGTTATTGATTTTTTTCTTCATTTTTTCCAGCAAGTAGTTTTAATTCTTCTTCCTTGTATTTTGATTTTTTTCTTGTCTTTTAATTTTCTTCTTCTTACTCCATGAAGACCAGTGAAAATTAATCTTCAAAAAATAGCCCAAATTTAGTGCTTTTGACTCACTTTAATTTCTTTGCTTCCAAATTGTACCTAAAATCATATATGAACTAAAGTTAGTATTTTAAGTATTTTCGTATCATTAATCGATAAGTGTAAATGATTAAATGTATCGATAATTAAACACATACCAGTATCCTAGGTTATTTGGTTGTTAGGTTTAATTAACGATCGCATCGTAATTAAACACGACCTAAGGGAAAATTGAGATGAATAGAGCTTGTTGTTAGTCTACGAGATATAGTTCTAGGAGAGAGGTGAAAGCATTATAATAATAAAATATGTTTAATCATGTGTAGGTCAAGATTGATCCAAGAATCAGGTTTCACACATATTCATCACTTCTATCATTTTTTACTATTTTCTTTGATTAGTTCTCATTAGTTTAAGTTACTTTATTTTCTCAATTGCATCAAATCAAAAAAAACCCTTCTTATTTCCTTTCATAAATTATTTTCTTTATGGAAATTAAGTGAACATTCCCTATAGATATGATCTTGACTCACCACAACTACAAATTTTAGTGTGCAGAGTTAGGTAAATTTTGTAGTGTACTCAACACGCACTGTCAAAAGACAATTAGGTTATAGATGAGAGTGGCTTGCACAAATTTGTTGATTGATGAAAATTGAGTTGGAAATAAAACTTGAAGTTAGAGAATTCAAATATGAATATATGGTTAAAAAATCAAAATTAGTTTCTGATAGGTGTGAGTTGCATCATGTTTTAGGGCTTAATTTGCTATGTATTTAGTGTTAATTTGAGTGTTTAGTATGTTTTTAGTTAGAATTATGTTAGTTTGTGTGTTTTAGTGTTTTTATGGGTTAGTATAAGTCTTTGAGCTTAAATATTATATTTTTGAGGTACTTTGATGTGTTTGTTAGTGTTTTAGAGTCAACCACGAAGAACGGAGAAGTTTTGGAGACTTTCAGGCCGAAATAATAGCCCATAATCGTGGCACGTGACAAAAACATGGGAGCTAAACCACGATCGTGGAATTTGGGACACGATCATGACAGAAGACTTTGCCACAGCCCACAATCGTGGCTTGATTGCCACGATCGTGACAGAAAGGGTTGGATATAGGCCATGATCATGGCATGCATGCCACGATGTATAAATAAGAGAAAACGTCAAGTTTTGAGGTATTTTTCTGACCTTTTTGACCCTGGAAAAACCCTAGGGCTGGTGAAGACACAAAAGGTATTTAAAGAACAAAAGAAGACAAGAGGGAGAGCTTTTGCATCAGTAACAATTTCGAAACCCTAGAGAGTTATATTGAGAGATTGAGGAAGAAACGAAGGAAGAGAGACGTGTAGAAGAAGTCTATGTGAAGTACTTACCGGAACATAAGGTTTCCCGCTGTTGCTGCCTCCGTCATCCATTCCGAGTCTATTTTTGGTGTAGTTTCAATTTTTATGATTGTCTAGAATTTGAGATAATCGTAGATGATAGATTTGTTGAATGTTGATATTAATGAACATTAATTGTTGTGTTTTTGTCTTTGATATTAATGAAATTTAATTGTTACGTTTTTATTGCATTTCTGATTTCAATTATGCACTTGCATAATTTGGTAATAAATTGAGAGAGTAAATTAGGTGAAAAATTATTAAATTAGGCTAACAAGAGTTAGGTAATTTAATAGATCAATAATTAAATCAAACTGGTAAATTTATGTGAAGAGAGATATTGCATAGGTCTTCGGTAGTTTCTTAGACAACTTAAGATCTAATTTAGGTTTTGGATAAATTGTGAATCAAGAAATTGCAATTCCTATAATCTGATTAGGGTTTATAAATTAGGGTTAATGGTTATAACTCGAGAAAGAGTAATCAATCCTAGGACCATCTAGAACTAGTATTCCAGTAATTTCATAATCAGTTAGGTTTTCATTAAAGTCAGATAAAAGTCCCCTTTCTCTCAATTGGTAGTTCATAAGTTGATTCTCGATTGGTTGATGCATCTACTATCTTATTTATATTTTCAAAATTGATTATTGGAATTAATTGCGTGATTGAAATACTTTCTTGCTTTAGTTTTATTCTTTTTGAGTTATTGCAAATTGTTTTTGGCCTTAGATTTTAGGGTTAGATTAACCCTCCTCGTAGGATTAACACCTTAGGTACTACACGAATGACCCGTGCACTTGCAGAATATTAAAGTTAAATTATTAAAGCTTTTTGATATTGGAAACCTGCTATAAGTTTTGGAGTCGTTGCCGGGGAGGTGATTAGTTTAGTTCTATAGTTTAAGGCATTTAGTTTATTTTTTATTTTTTGTTTTCATTCTTCCTTTTTATTTAGAAGTCGTGCTCTTGCATAAACACAAGATTTATGAGAGGTTTGATTCGTGTAGCTGAAACTTTAAACCTAGACATAACTCGACTAGAACGAACCATTAGGAAAGCTCAACGTGAAGAAGAAGAGGAAATCGTGAAATTAACAGTGGCCGAGGAATTTCAACAAAATATCGACCACGGAGAGAACTAAAGACGTCAACAACAAACCCTGATGGACTTCACGAGGCCAGGGTTCAATGCGGCTAACCAAGGAGTAGCTAGGTCACGCATTTAGGCAACCTCCTTTGAGATTAAACCAACCCTCTTAAAATGCTTCAACAGAATGTGTAGTTTTATGGATTAACAAATGAAGATCCCAATACACATATAGTGAACTTTCTTAAAATATGTGGCGCTGTCCGAATTAGGCTTTTCCCCTTTACCCTTAGAGATAGAGCAAAGGCTTGGTATCATTCCTTAGTCTAGCCAATGTCACAACGTAGGATTAGTTAGTTCATGCTTTCTTAGATAAGTATTTCCCTTTGACCAAGATCACCAATATCATTAAAGAAATTACCAATTTTCAGCAAGGTGATGGGGAATTGATCTAAGAAGCGTAGGAGAGGTACAAGTATTTGCAACGAAAGTGTCCACACCACAATTTACCTAAGGAATTCCTGCTGCAAACATTCTACAATGGAGTAAACCCACCGACGAGAGGCATAATCGAAACAGCTTCAGGAGGGTCATTAATGAAGAAGACAGTTGATTAAGCGGAAGAGCTAATAAAGGAGATGGCGAGTAATAGCTGCCTTTGGACAAACTAGTGGAGTAGACAGATTACTTCATTCCGAGAGCAAAAAGGAATTGTGGCTGTCGATCAAATTATGGAAATGTAAGAAAAAATTGACAACTTGATATGACAACTCAACAGCATGAAGGCTTCGTCCTCAGCCTTAGTGAAAGTCGTACAATTAAAGTGTGAACTCTGTGGACAGATAGACCATGATACCGTGGACTATTACTTGATGAAGGAAGACAATTCGGAGCAAGTAAACTATATGGGGGTGCAGTATGGATAAGGAGGGGGTAATAATCCCTACTCCAACACTCATAACCCTAGGTAGAGAATCACCCTAACTTCTCTTGGACAAACAATGCTGGAGGACAGTTCAGGCCATGAGGACAAGCTAACTTCTAACAAGATAAACCAATCTCGATGGAATCTAAGTTAAATAAGATTTTAGATAAAATTAGAGGCATGGAAGATGCACACAAGAGGCTTGAAAGCAAATTTGAACAAGTAACAAAAAACCATGCCTCGTTAATACACAATCTAGAAGTCCAAGTAGGCTAACTAGCAAAGGTAATGTCTACTCGGAATGAAGGAACCTTTCCAAGCAATACTGAGTCTAACACGAAAGAACGAATCATAGTTATCATTCAGACCCAAGAGAAGGAACCTGAACATGTGAAGGAAGATGGAGATAAAGGAGAAGGATAGGCAAATATGGAATTCCTTCAAAGTGAGCTTAAAATTGAGCCAATTAAAGTACCTCTATCTGAATTCCCATACCCTATTCTAGCTTAGCAGAAGTCAATGTCAAGTAGGGCAATAAGGAATTCTAAAGAGGTCGAATCAAACAGGGTTAAGAACATAATGGAACAACTACAAACAAGGCTCACCCTATAGAAATCAGTCTAGAAGAAGGTCAAGGAGCACACAGAAGAAGAAAACCCTTACATAGCATGGAATAAAGAGGATCCAAGGGATTTTTTCATTCCTTGCAGTATAAATGGAGTTAATATTGACAGGGTATTCGTGGATTTATGTGCGAGTATCAATATGATGCCCTACCTCTTTAGTCTAAAATTGGGGTTAAGAGAGTTAGTATCCACAAAGATGTTAGTGAAGACAACCGACAGACCAGTTCATCAACCGAAGGGCATTATTAAGGATGTGCATATACAAATTGATAAATTTACCTTTCCCACAGACTTTTATATATTAGACATTAGAGAAGATGTGGACCCCTATAGTTCTTGGATGACTGTTCCTGGCCACTGCTTGTTCAATCATTGACGTTAATGGGAGTGAACTAATTCTGAGAGTAGGAAAGGAGTAATTAACCTTTAAGGTGTCGAAGAAAGACTACTATTCTCATTTACCTCTAACGGCTATCAAAGAACTTGAAACTAGAGGAGAATGGGAAGATATTGAGGATCTTGGGAACGCATTCAGAAAGAAAAGATCACGTAGAAGAAGGCGAAGGAAGGAGATTCATAAGGAATGTGGAAACCATAGTATGGTAGCGCATGTGTAAATTATAAGATTAGTAACTGTACTACCATTGCACCATTCATTCAAACCACCGTGAGCTAAAAAGAGCGTCGAGCTACCAATATTAAAAGAAGTGTTGCATGGTAGGCAACCCATTAAATTATTTCCTTTGGTTATTTTTGTTAGAAAGTTTGAATTCCATAGTTAGGATTATTTTGTTTCCAAATAAAACCGAGAAGGAATTAGACTTTGAAATAAATTGGATGATTGATCAAGTAAGCAAAACAGAGGTGAAAAAGCCACAAAAGAATTAAGAAGTGATTTCGAAAAAATGTGAAAAGAACAAAAGAAAGAAAAATGAAGAATCGGTGGAAAATTACAGGCCACGATCGTGGCCTGCAACTGGACAGAAAAGGGGAACCCACATTTTTTTAAGAAATTTTTACCATTTTACCCTCCAACTACCTATATATTCATTTCTAACTTCACTTTTTCATTCAATTTCACTTTTACTTTATCTCTCTAGAATTGAAACTTACAAACACTCTCACATCTCTTTACAAAGATTTCAAACTTCCAAATTTCTTCCAAACTCTACCTATTTACAAGCAAATATACCACGCATTAAGTAATCAGCCAGACGAGAGTAATCATTAGGATGAAATCAAGTTTCGGGACAAGGGAGAAGGAATAGAGCAGTAGAATTCAAAGCGCCCTTCCTAATCTACACAGAGGAGGAAGGTATTCGTTTCTAGTCCTTAAATGCTAGACAAATATTAGTTCCTAAATATTTTGATTTTGAAACACTCGATAGGTTAGAATTGTGGGATAGGGTAGAGAATTTAGCTTAACGAATCCAGTGGGCCAAATTTATACATTTCCAATTTCCTATCTACCAGGAGCTCACTTTGGAATTTTTCCCTTCCCCAAGGAAATGTGATTTAGGTTGTGAGGAAGAGCGTATGAATTGAACATAGAAATCATGTGTGATATGTGTAGGTTCCTTGAAGCCTCCATTATTAATCATCATAATGATTTTTATCCTTCTCTCTATTGGAATGAACTCACTAGAATAGAGCAATTTCATGCCAAAAATGCTCATAACAACATAATAAGGTCACACGAGCACTTGTTGCTACACAAATTCATGTGTCAGCTGGTTTTTGATAAATTAGAATCCAACAAGTGTTCCACAAAGGAACTCTTTATGTTATGGTGCATGGATCACAACATTCCAGTGTGCACATCCACACATGTGTTAAATGCTATTGTTACGATTCCGAGTAAGAAGAGCAACAATTTAGGTATGGGGTACCTAGTTTTTACCATTGTTGAATATTATGGCGTGGATTGTTATGGGTTAACTGTTCATCTCCCTAACTTCCTAAATCATCATTATTTATGGCGGGCTAAAATTCTTAAGTCCCACGACATGGAACTTTGGGATATCAGTAAGAAGACACATATTAAGATTAGGGCTAGTCAGGTGAGCTTGAGTTTAGTGCTGCCTCAGCAGGCAGAAGAGGACTTTACCAGTGAAGAGTCCGAGGAAGAAGAAGAGATAGAAGAACTGGGATGGAAGAAAGTTCTGGACACAATCTCCACAAACAACGCAGTGATTACCGATCAACTAGAGGAGAGAACTTCATAATGATGAGGGAGATAGCACGGACTCAACGACATCAGAGCTTGGATATACGTCGTATTCATTGATATTTTGAGGGTCAGGGTGTTCAACTATCACCTCTAACACCATCCCCACCTCCATCTCCATGAGACTTATTTCTAACCCTTTTCTTTTTCAAATTAGTCTTAATCCTTATTTTATTTTCTGTTTTATTTTGATTTATGTTTTTTCTTTTTTATTGTGCTTGTTTGTTCTCTTCTCATATTGAGGACAATGTGTTGTTTAAGTGTGAGGAGTGATAGTTGTGACATTCATTATGTTTTAAGGTTCAATTTTTAGGTATTTAATGTTAATTTGAGTGTTTAATATGTATTTAGGCTTTAATTGTGTTAGTTTATGTGTTTAATTGTTTTTCATGGGTTCTTATGAATCTTTAAGCTTAAATGTTATGTTTTTGAGATATCTTGATGTGTTTTTTAGTGTTTCAGGGTAAATGGCAAAGAACAAAGAAGTTTTGAAGAGTTTTGGGATAAAAACATGGCCCACAGTCATGACACAACAGGCCATGATTGTGACAGAAAAAGGCGAGCTGATAGGAACCAGGCTACGATCGTGCACCCTTGGTCACGACCGTGACAGAGAGATCTGAACCAGGCGACAATCGTGCACTTTGATCCACGATTGTGATAGAGAGGGTTAGACGCTGTCCACGATCATGGACTGTGCCGGGCAGATATGAAAACAGTTGAAAACGTCAAGTTTTGTGGTACTTTTTGGACTATTTCGACCCTGAATCAACCTTAGGGCTTCTAAGATATAAATAGAACATTAAAGAAAAAAAGAACAGCTTGTTTGCATAAGTCAATTCTGAAACCCTAGAGGGCATATCAATAGGTTTGAGGAAAGAGACGAAGGAAGAGAGACACGGAAAAGAAGCTTAACGCGAAGTACCTTCCGAAACAAGTGGTTTCTCGCAGTCGCTGCCTCCACGAGTCCATTCCAACAGTATTTTCCATTTTTATTTCAATTTTATTAATGTATAGAATTGGGATAATCATTGAGAATAGTTGTTGTTGAATGTCAATTTTTGTCTAAACTCACCTTCAGGATTTTGATTCTTGAGATTAATGAAGTTTGATTTATTTTGTTTTTTTGAGTTATTTGTGATTCAATTTCTGTGCTTAATAATTTGGCAATAAACTGAGAGAGTGAGCCGAGTAAATATCATCAAATTAGGCTAATGAGAGTTAGGTAGTTTGATAGATAAGAATTGAATCAAACTGCTGAAATCGTGTAACGAGAGATCGAGCATAGGTTTTCGGTAGGTTATTATACAAATTCATAACTAATTTAGGTTTTAGGTAAATTGGACATCTAGAGATTACAATTCCATAATTTAAATTAGGAATTATAAATTAGGGTTAAAGATTATAGCTCAAGAGAGAGTAATCCACCCTAAGATCGTCTAGACCCGGTAATTCGATAATTGCATAATTGATTAGATTTTTATTAATTTCGGATTAAAACTCCTTTCTCTCAATTGGTAGTTTCTAGGTTGATTTTGGATTGAGTTGTGTAAAATTGCTATTTTGCTTATATTTTATAATTTTAATTCTTGATATTGATTGTTGATTGGGTTAATTTCTGCATTAGTTGTTTATTTTGAGTTATTCTGAAATTTAGTCAAGCCTTAGGTTTAGGATTATATTAACCCTCTTCGTGGGATCGACACCTTAAGTACTACACGAATGACCAGTGCACTTGCAGAAATATCGAGATTATAAATATTAAAACTTAGCATAAGTAACCTTGCGATCAAGTTTTTGGCGTTGTTGCTAGAGAGGCGATAGTTTAGTTCTATAGTTTAAGGCATTAGATTAGCTTTTAATTTTTGTTTTCATTTCTTTCGTTTCATTTCAGAAATCGTGCTCTTGCATGAACACAAAAGTCATGAGAGGTTCAAGTCATGCAGCGAAGACATATTTAAAAATTACTCAACTAGAATGAACCTTTAGGAAAACTCGGCTAGAAGAAAAAGATGAGATAGGAAAATCATCAACGGCCGAGGAATTTCAACGAAATATGGATCAGGAAGCGAACCAAGGATGACAACAGAGGACCATGATGGACTTTATGAGGTCGGGGTTCAACCTGTCAAACCAAGGAGTGGCTTGGCCGCCTATTCAAATGGCCTCGTTTGAGATAAAACTTGCACTCCTTAATATGCTTCAACAGAATGTGCAATTCTACAGACTGGCTAACAAGGAGCCGAATGCGCACATCATCAACTTCCTCGAGATCTATGACACCTTTCGGTATCATCAGATGTCGAAGCATGCAGTTAGAATCAGGCTATTTCCTTTCCCTCTTAAAGATAGAGCGAAGGCCAGCTAACATCACAACATGGGATGAGCTTATGCATGCTTTCTTGGACAAGTACTTCCTATTGACGAAGACCACCAAGATTACAAGGGAAATCACCAATTTTCAACAAGGTGACGAGGAGTCAATCTACTAAGTGTGGGAGAGATAAGGATTTGTAAAGGAAATGCCCATACCATAACCTACCCAAGGAGTTCTTTTGCCAGAATTTTTATAATGAAGTGAACCCACCAAAGAGGCACAATCAACACAATGTCAAGAGGATCCTTGATGCGAAAGACTATTGATGAAGTAGAGGAGCTGATTAAAGAGATGACGAGCAACAGCTGCCTATAGACAAATGAGCGAATTAGGCAATCGGCTACTTTCAAAGAGCAGAAGGGAATTGTTGCGGTCGACCAAATGATCTAGATGTAAAAAAAGATTGACAACTTAACGTGACAACTTAACAGCATGAAGGCATCATCCTCAACTCCAATAAAAGTTGTACAATTAAAGTGTGAACTCTGTGGACAGTTAGGCTATGACACTGTGGACTGCTACCTAATAAAAGAAGACAATCAGGAGCAAGTGAACTATATGGGGGCACAATATGGATGAGGAGGGGGTAATAATCCCTACTCTAAAACTTACAACCCCGGGTGGAAGAACCACCATAACTTCTCCTGGTCGAAAAATAATGGAGGACAGTCCAGACCTTAGGGACAATCGAGCTTCCAGCAAGATAAAGCGAGCTCGATGGAATCAAAGTTAGATAAGATTTTGGATAAGATCGGAGGCATGGAGGAAGCACATTCCGACTCAAGAACAAATTTGAGCAAGTAACAAAGAACCATGCCTCATCTATACATAACCTGGAGGTTTAAGTAGGCCAATTAGTGAAGGCAATGTCTACTTGGAATGCTGGAACTCTTCTAAGCAACACCGAGTCTAACCCGAAAGAAAGGATCATGGTTATCAGTTAGACCCAAGGTGAAGAACCGGAGCAGGTGCAGGGAGAAGGAGATAAAAGGAAGGGTTAAGAAAACCTTCCAAGCGAGCCAATGATCAAGTTAATTAAGGCAACTCGACGTGTATTTCCATTCCCTATTCTGGCTCAACGGGAGTTAAATGCAAAGAGAGCAATAAGGACTTTAGAGGAGAGTGAGCAAAATAAGGTCGAAGAAGTGATAGAACAAATACAAACGAAACTCACAATGAAGGAATCTGTCAAGACAAAGGTTAAAGAGCAAAAATCGGAATCACACAGAAGAAAGAGGACCCAGGGGACTTTTCATCCCCTACAATATCAATAGAATCATCATAGATAGGGCATTTATGGACCTAGGAGCGAGTATAAATATGATGCCCTACACCTTTAATCTGAAGTTGGGGTTAAGAGAGTTAGTTCCTACTAAGTTTTTGGTGAAGACAGCCGATAGAACGAAGCACAAGCTGATAGGGATTATAAAGGATGTGTGAGTCAAGGTTGATAAATATACCTTTCCCATGGACTTCTACATATTGGACATTAGAGAAGACATTGTACCCCAATAGTTCTTAGAAGACCGTTCTTGGCCACTGCTCATTCAATCATTGATATTGATAAGGATGAATTAACTTTGAGGATAGGACAAGAGCAGATAACCTTCCAAGTGTCAGAAGAGAGTATGAATGTCCTTTCCCTTCATAAAATAGCAAAGAACCTGAACCTTAAGGTGAATGGGAAGATATCAAGGATCCTAGGAATGCATTCAGGAAGAAGCGCTCGCGAAGAAGAAGGTGAGGAAAAGAGAATTGCAAGGTAGGGACTGTAGCATGGTAGCTAAAGTTCAAATTTTAAGATTAATGACAGCACTACCATCACACCATTCATTTCGACCATCGTGAGCTTAAAGGAGCGTCAAGCTACCGACGTTAAAAGAAGCGCTGCATGGGAGGCAACCTATGGAAAAGTAGTTCTCTAATTGTTTTAGTTCGAACGTTTGAATTCCGTAGTTAGTTTTGAATAAAATCAAGAAAGAATAGGATTTCGGAATAAAGTGGATGGACTGAGTAAGAAAGTAAAGAGAGGTAAAAAGGGGCTATAAAAGAATCAAGAAGTGAAATTGAAAATATTGGAGAAAGAACAAAAGAAAAAAATAATGAAGTGTAGGAAAGCCATAAGCCTAGGCCACGATCCTGGCCTGCGATTGGGCAGTAATAAAGAGGGCGCGAATTCTGTAAAATTTTTACCATTTTACCCTTTTAACCACCTATATATTCAGTTCTAACTTCACTTTTACATTCACTTTCATTTTAACTTTATCTCTCTGGACTTCAAAGCCACAAAAGCTCTCAAATTCTCTAAAAATTTCAACCTTCCAATTTTCTTCCACATTCTACCCAGTTATGCCGTGCATTAAACAATCAGCCCGACGGGAGCCACATGGACGATAGCAAGTTGTGGGACGTGGACAAAGAAACCAGGCAGCAGACTTTGGTGCGCCCTTCCTAATCTATACAGAGGAGGAAGGTATTTGTTTCTGATCCTTTAGTGTTAAACAAGTTGTAGTTACCAAGTACTTTGATTTTGACATACTTGATAGGCTAGAGTTGCGTGAGCAAGTAGAAAACCTAGCTGAGAGGATCCAGTAGGCCCAATTCATATGATTCCAATTTCCTGTATATCAGGAGCTCATACTGGAATTTTTTACTTCCTTGACTTATGACCCTAAGAATCCCAAAGAATTGTGGTTTAGGTTGGGAGAACGAGCCTATGAATTAAATGTAGAAATCATGTGTGAGATGTGTGAATTCCTCGAATCCTCCATCATCGATCATCATAAAGATTTTTGTCTTCTCAATATTGGAATGAGCTTACTAGAATTGAGCAATTTCATGCCAAGAGTGTTCATAACAACATCATAAGGTCCCACGAACACTTGTTGCTGCACAAATTTATATGTCAGCTGGTTTTTGACAAAACCGAAACCAACAAGTGTTCCACAACGTAACTTTTTATATTGTGGTACATGGATGGTATTCCAGTTTGCACATCGACATATGTGCTAAATGCCATTGTTGCAACTCCGTGCAAGAGGAGCAACAATCTAGACATGGGGTATATAGTGTCTGCCATTGTAGAATATTTTAGCATGGAACAGAGGGGATTAACTATTCATCTCCCATAATTTTTGAACCATCATCACTTACGGCGAGCTGAAATTCTTAAGTCCCATAATATGGAACTTAAGGATATCAGCCAAAAGACACATTTTCAAATCAAGGCAATTCAGACAAGTTCGAGCTCAGCACCACCTCGATAAGAAGAGGAGTCCAGTGAAGAATCCGAGGAAGTGGATGAAGAGCAAGGCTGGAAGGAAGTTTTGGATGCAATCTCCGAAACTAATAAGACACTTACGGAGAACACCAGAATGATGAAGGAAATAGCTCAGACCAAAAGATGCCAGAGCCGGGATATTCATCGAATCCGCAGATATTTGGAGGCTTAGGGCATTCAATTGGCGCCTCCGACAACATCACCACCTCTATCTCCATAGAATTTATGTCTAATCCAATTTTTCCATTTACTTTTTCTTTTTTAAATTAGCCTTTAGTTCTAATTTTTATGTTGTTTTATTTTATTTTCTGTCTACTTTAATTTCTATTTTTTCTTTTATGTGTTTGGTTGGTCTCTTCTCACATTGAGGACAATGCGTTGTTCAAGTGTGGGGAGAGATTATGTGTTTTACTTTTTATGTGATTTTGCATATTTTATGATAGTTATTATTAGGTTGCATTTTGTGAACTTTTTGAATATGTCAATGGCTTAGATGAAGTGAAATTTTTTTAATTTTGAACATAGTCTACTAGGTTGTAAATAATCATTAGCTCAAAAAATTAGTGAATTAGGAGTCTTTGGATAAATATAAAGCTTAATTAGGATTTAGTGTAAATTTAGCACCCTATAGGTTGTCACATTTATTCATAATTTGAGGTCTTTCAACTTAAGTAGCTTTACTAGTATTTTTATGGAAATGAGTAGCTTGAACAACAAGGTAGGTTATTAAAAAATAAAAAATAATATAAATGTATTTTTTGTTAAATAAATCACTATTATGTTGGCCTTCGGGTTATGAATAGAGCTAAACGTGATATAGCTGAGTAACCAGATCAACACGCATTACAAATGTGTGCCTTCGCGTCAAAAAGTTATAATGACGTTTCAACCAAGCTGTTTAATAAAATATGACTTAGCTAAGTAAAAGAATCGACATTTATTACCGATATTTGCCTCCGTGTAAAAAGACTAAGTCTATGTTTAAAAAATAAACTAAAAAATTGTTTCCTTAATAAAACCTATCGGACTTGTAATAAGCTTGACTTTTTATGACAATATACTTAGGAACAGTTACAAAGTCTAAAGGACCAAAGAATTATTAATGTGTGTGTACAATTGAAAGGGTAAATAAATTAATAATTATATCTCGATTAAATTGTATATTTAGTTCAAAGCCCCTACACATAGAGTTTGCATGTTAATGATTAGATATAACTTGTATGATTGTGTTTAAGATTAAATTTATTTCATGAAGTTAAAGTCATTGCCTCATTATTGCATTGTGAGTTTTGTGTTTGTTGTTTTGTTTACTTGAGGGCGAGCAAGCGTTTAAGTGTAGGGATGTTAATAGTTGTGATATGCATTATGTTTTAGGGTTCTATTTGTTAGGTATTTAGTGTTAATTTGAGTGTTTAGTGTGTATTTAGGTTTCAATTATGTTAGTTTATTTGTTTAATTATTTTTCATGGGTTAGTATGAATCTTTAAGCTTAAATGTTATGTTTTTGAGGTACCTGGATGTGTTTGTTAGTGTTTCAGGGTAAACGGCGAAGAATGGAGAAGTTTCGAAGAGTTTCGAGCCAAAAACATAGCCCATGATTGTGGCACAATAGGCCACGATCATGACAGAAAGAGGCGAGCTGACAGGACCCAGGCCATGATCGTGACAGAGAGCTCTGAACTAGGCCACGATCGTGCACTTTAGGCCACGATCGTACAGAGAGGGTTAGACGTTGGCCATGATCGTAACAGGCAAGGCCACGATCGTAACAGGTAGGGCCACGATCGTGGCCTGCATCAACAGACATAATAGCTGAAAATACCAAGTTTTGCGAGACTTTTTAGACCATTTTGACCCCGAATCAACCCTAGAGCTTCCAAGATATAAATAGAACATTAAAGAATAGAAGAGCAACCTTTTTGCACCAGTCCATTCCGAAACCCCTAGGGAGAATATCGAGAGATTTGAGGAAGAAGACAATGAAAGAGAGACACAGAGAAAAAGTTTGACGCGGAGTACTTTTCGAAATAGGTGGTTTCTTGTAGTCACTGCCTCCGCGAGTCCGTTCCAACAGTATTTTCTATTTTTATTTCAATTTTGTTGAAGTATAGAATTTGGATAATCATTAAGAATAGTTGTTGTTGAATGTCGATTTTTGTCTAAACTCACCTTCGGGATTTTGATTCTTGAGATTAATGAAGTTTGATTTATTGTGTTTTATTTGAGTTATTTGTGATTCAATTTTTGTGCTTAATAATTTGGCAGTAAACTGAAAGGGTGAGCTGAGTGAATATTGCCAAATTGGGCTAATAAGAGTTAGGTAGTTTGATAGATAAGAATTGAATCAAACCTGTGAAATCGTGTAACGAGAAATCGAGCATAGGTTTCCGGTAGGTTATTAGACAAATTCAGAACTCAATTAGGTTTTGGGTAAATTAGAAATCAAGAGATTACAATTCCATAATTTAAATTAGGGATTATAAATTAGGGTTAAAG
>JAOQMS010000178.1:14483247-14534151 GCA_027563885.1 Erythroxylum longipes
ATATACTTGTTTAAGAACAAAATATACTAAGTTGAGAGATAGAGGATAGACACTGCGATTTTATACTGGTTCACCCCCAACCGTGGGTTACGTCTAGTCCTCAGAATTCTTCTGAGTATTCACTATACTTCAAAAAATGCACAAGTATTCTTTCTCCTTCAAGAGCCTCTTCAGGTCTCTCATACCAAGTATTCTTTCAGCTATCTTAGCCTCTCCAGGCTCTTAGCCTTTACTTTCTCTCACTGGAAAGATATCGTGAGCTATTGTTACAGTAGTTTAGCTCTACAGCATCGCACTACAAAAATTTTTAAGTATACACTTGAACGCTCAAAAGCTGTAGAATCAAAGATCTCTCAAAAAGTTATTTAGTCTTCCACTACGACCAGTATTTATAGTCTAAGTCTCCAACCGCTTCTTTGAATCTTGATAACTACTTCTTGATTCTTGAAAACCGCTATTTAGTTGAGTTCTATAACTAACTCCAACTAACTAACTGCTCGACATACTAGTGTATCTTCTGCTTTGTATCGTCTGTGTTTTGCTTCTTCTATCTTCTACTTCTTCTGTGTCTACTTCCTCTATCTTTTACTTCTTCTGTGTTTTGTTTCTTCTGTCTTCTACTTCTTCTGTGTCTACTTCTTCTGTCTTTTACTTCTTCTGTGTTTTGTTTCTTCTGTCTTCTACTTCTTCTGTGTCTACTTCTTTTGTCTTTTGCTTCTTCTGTGTTTCTACTTCTTCTGTATCTTACTTCTTCTGTATTTCACTTCTTCTGTCTTCTACTTCTTCTATGTTTCTACTTCTTCTATGTCTACTTCTTCTGTGTTTTTACTTCTTCTGTATTTCACTTCTTCTATCTTCTACTTCTTCTGTGTTTGCGCTTCTTCTGTGTTTCTACTTCTTCTGTATTTTTCCTCTATGTGTTTGTACTTATGCAAACTTAACAAACTCATCAAACTAGTTCATTTATTTCTAACATTATTATTATTTGATTGTCATCAAAATTAATTATCGTAAAGTCCTCCTAACTTAACAAGGGGAGGATCAGTGACAGGAAGTGCAGAATTCCCCAGATGTTGTTACATATGTGTTACATGTCTTTAATTTTAAGGCATTTGCATTGTCCAGGATCTACACATTCATTCTTTACCCCACATCTGACATCTAAATTGCATGGTGAAAAAGAGATGTTGAAATTTGGCTTAAAGATGAGAACTCTCGTAGATAGTACTATAGTGATTGGAGTACTATAGTGATTGGAAAAGTATGTAAAGGGTGTATTATTCTGGTTGACCAGGATGACTTGAAAACATATTTGATAGTACTACGGTTGAGAGAGATAGACCTTATTTTAGTTATGGATTGGCCTACTGTACATAGGGTTGTGAAGAATTGTTACACTTAGGAAGTTATACTTAAATCTCCTTCTCAACCAAGAGTGATATTTTGAGGTGTAGTCAAGCAGTTCTAGCCAGATTGATTTCATTAATGAGCACTTTTATACTGATTCGAAGTGGATGTGAGGCTTATTTAGCCTATGTGACAAATACCCAAGTTGAACAGACATTACAAGATATTCCTATTGTTAAGAATTTTCTAGATGTATTTCCCACTGAATTACTGGGATTACCACCAGATAGGGAAACGGAGTTCACAATTGACCTTGTCCCATGTAGTACTCTTATATCTATTCCTCCTTATAGGATGGCACTGTGGAACTTAAAGAACTTAAGACTCAGTTGCAGGAGTTGTTAGATAAAGGTTTTATCAAACCCATTGTGTCACCTTGGGGAGCTCCAATTTTGTTTGTGAAGAAGAAGGATGGGACTTTGAGATTGTGTATTGATTATAGACAAATAAATCAAGTGACAATGAAGAATAAATATCCCCTACTGAGAATATATAATTTAGTAAATCAGTTACAGGGAGTTCAGGTGTTTACTAAATTGGATTTGAGGTCAGGGTATTACCAATTGAAAATAGCATAAGTGATGTACCAAAGAGTGCATTCAGAACCAAATATAGACAATTTGAGTTTTTGGTGATGCCTTTTGGATTGAAGAATGCTCCGGCCGATTTTATGGCATTGGTGAATAAAGTATTTTGACTATAGTTATATCACTTTGTTATTGTATTCATAGACGATATCTTGGTGTATTCGAGGAGTAGAGGGGAACATTCTGAGCACTTGAGGTTAATTTTACAAATAATAAGAAGGAAGCAATTGTACACTAAGTTCAGTAAGTGTGAATTTTGTCTTGATCAGATGGTGTTCTTGGGTCATGTAGTGTTTGGACAAGGTATACAGGTAGACCCAATGAAAGTAGAGGTAGTGATGAAGTGGGAAGCACCTAGAAATGTGTTAGAGATTCGGAGTTTTCTTAAGCTAGTAGGTTATTACAAGAGGCTTGTTGAGGGGTTCTTATTGATCTTAGCCACTTTAACAAAGCTTCTGAGGAAGAACTTATCTTTTCGATGGACCGATGAATGTCAAGGGAGCTTTGATGAGTTAAAACATCAATTAACTACAACACCGATGTTTTATTCCATCTGGATTTGGAGGATATGTTGTATATAGTGATGCTTCACACTACGGGTTAAGGGTATGTTTTGATGCAATATGGTAGAGTGATTGCTTATGCTTCGAGACTATTAAGGCCTCATAAGTTTAATTATCCAGTTCATGATTTCGAGCTTGCTGCAGTAGTGTTTGCTTTGAAAATTTGGAGACATTATTTATACGGTGAAATGTTTCAGATTTTTACTAATCAAGTAAGTTTGACATATCTATTGAGTTAAAATAAACTTAATATGAGACAAAGTGAAATAGCCCGGGTTCCAAAACTTACCGAAGGTTAAAATCTTAGACTATTGAGTCATATCATTTGAGAGTTTATGAAGTGCATTTCATTCAAATGCATAATAGTCGCATACATATATGAATTATGATTTAGTAAACATCGTCAAGATTGTATGTGCACTCAATTAACATATTCCGGGGTATGAAAGGTTTAAAGTGATCATGATGTGAATTATGTATTGCTTATACCTTGAATTTTAGTTTGGTGGATTCTAATTAGTAAATTTGGAATTAATTGTTACAATCACAAAGTTGATGAATTAAAATGTATATTAAGTTTAGGAAAAATGTCAAATTGACACATGGAAATTTAGGATGACTAAGCCTATGAAATAAGTTACACATGGAAGTAAAGTTGAGTGACATTTGGCACAAATAATTAAGTGACAAATGGCTTAGAGATTGATTGACAAATAGCTTAAAATTTAGGTGACAAATGGCAACAAAAGGAGAGAACATGTGTTTGGCCTAGACTCTTGATAAGTGTCCTAATACTAATCACACCATACAACACACACATGGTAAGTTGCTTCATTTGTAACTTTCTGCTAAAACTCTCATCTTCTTCTTATCTTATAGCTAAAAGCTTACTTCTCTTGCATCTCTGCATTTTGCCTAATTTTTGTTCAATTTCCACACTAAAATCCATGCTTTTGCCTTGATAAAGATAGTTATAGAACCAGATCATTGTTGTACATGTTGTCTTCTATCCTTGTTGAAAACCCATCCAATTCCCACCTTGTATTTGAGATGATCTTGCATGTATATAAGGCAAAGTAGACTTAATAAACTGAGGTGGAACTTAAGCTAAACAAGTAAAGTACTGATCTTTGTGATGTTGTAATAGAAAGTTTACGATGATTGCATTGGGATGGATAGCAATAATGTTGATGATGACATGTGTTGGAAAAATGATACATAAATTGGATACTTTTCTATTTTGGTTTCGATGCATGAGAACCATAGGTTATAGGTTGCTATATGGATGATTTAGATTGAGATTGGAAGTTTAAATGAAGGTGAATTTATTTTATAGAAAAGTGCTAGTGAAGTGTTCTTGAATTAGGAGAAAACTAGGACTACATATATGATCAGATTAACTGAATGAAAGTTTTTGTTTTGTTTTTGTATAGATGCAAGATAAATAGTTTATGAGCTGCCAATTGAATGATTTTGAGTTAGAATTGAAGTATAATTAAGGTATAATTGAGGTATAATTAATGGACAAATATGAAGATGTTTTGAATTTAGAATGAAGGTGCTAAAATCTAGAGAAATTAAAGGAAAATGGAGAGTGAACATTCAGTTCGCTCATCCTAAAATCGTAGGAAGGTCCTCCATGATCATGGCCAATGCTTTAAAATGAAAATTTTTTGTTTCGTGTGATTGTTGAATCAATTAAGGATAAGTTACTTTACTTTGGTGTATTTGGACTTAATTAAGGCCTGAACTGAACCTAAATTGATGTTTGGTTAATTAGTTAAAGGTTTGATAAGTTTAGGTTGTTAATTGATGTTTTAACTTAAGGAATGGATTGATTTGAAATCAATATATCTAAAATATGAAATTTATGAGTGTTAAAGGAATGAAGGTGATCTTATGAATGTAAATGTAATCCAAAGGATATGAGTAATGTGAACTAGGTGTGAATGAATAAAAATTGGGAAATTGTGTGAATATATATTGCTAGAAAAGGTTGATGAATATATAATTGATGAGTTTATAGCAAATAAACTTAAGATATAAACCTACTTACAAACTATATGTGTACAAGCTATGATGTTTGAATGGTCAAGATTTATGAATAAGGATACATACCCGAAAAGTCAATTGAGCATGTATTGAACATGACACATATACATATGCATAAGTGAATAATCATATGATTGGTCCACTTAGTAATGTGTAAAATATGTGTGTATTGCATGACTAAAGAAGTACAAGTTGATCGTCAGCATCCAGACATTGCCAAATCATCAAGGAAATAGCTTTTTTGAAGCGTCCTGTAAGTTAACCCAGATGTTTCTCACTATGATTGAATTATCTTTGGTTAACTTTCAGTTAATGAACTGTTACTTATCTTATTGCAATGATTCCGAACATTGTTGGTCCAAGGAATTTGGTACTTGGGACTATATATGAAAGTTTTTTAAAATTGTATGTGTAATATGGAATGTGTACTTAACTGAATGTTAAATGATGGACCCAGGTCCTAAGAATGTGATAAATGACATAAACAAATTGAATGAAAAGTATTGATAGTATATTATATGAATTGATGCATTCCATTACATTGATATGCATGATCAGATAAAGGAGTTGTGATAGGAGTGACCAATATGAAAAAGTGCTTTAAGATCAGGAATTGTGCCCAAAGAGCCACAGGCTCAGTTAATAATGAGCCTGGTATTCACAACAGATATGGAACAGTAAATAGGTGCTCAGTCACAACAAAGTAAAATAAAAATGGAGTCACATGTGCATTTGCATATATATAACTTTATATGAATCATATGAATGATTGAGATAAATTAATGGATTGTTCTGAAATAGTTTTATGAAATGTTTGTATACACGTTGTACTTGTACTTGTTGAAATATAACAAAATGTGACGTGGGATTTGGTACTAGATGATGTGTTAAACTTCTTGAAATTGGTTATAACTTGACATTTATGTTTTGACTGGAGTAAACACATCGATGATGGTTCGGTCACCGAGTTTGTAAACTCATTAAAATTGTAACGTCTATTTTCAGGTACAAGGGAGTTCTAGCTTCTAAGGCAACCAAGTAGAATTCTAGTACTGTCATTTTGAGAACAAGAATGGCTCAAAGATCTGGTCAGCTGATATACCACAAGCTCAGTTAGGATGTGCTTATTTAGCTTCTCATTTTATGCTAAACATTTTGTATTGAGTTGTAAACTCTCAAATGTTATGTAATGTAAATACAAGGATATGAATAGTAATGGTACAATGTAAGTTTATTTTGTGAATATAATGAGGAAATTTGACCATTTTGAATACTTATGTTAAGTTAATGTGATTGTTCTAACGTTTCATTCTCATAGTGTATGTTCTCGAATATCCTTTGGATGTTTGGGCATATGCTCTATAAAAGTGGTATGTTACACAAAGGAGGTGGATTGAGTTACTTAAGCCTTATGATTGCATAATAGAGTATCGTCCAGGTAAGGGTAATGTTGTAGCTGATGCATTAAGCAAAAAATCTAATAGCAGTGTAGCACAAATTCAAGCATCAAGGTTACCAAATCTAATTCAACTGAGAGCACTAAACATTGAGCTAAGTTTGGGACAGAGTGACTTATTGTTAGCTTCTTTAAAGCTTAGACTAGTATTACATGAAAGGATCATAATAGCTGAAAGGAAAGACCTAGAAGTAGTAAAGATTGTAAAGAAGATAAAATAAAATCTGAGTTTTGTGTTTGAGTTGAGAAATAATACATTGTGGCTGAATCAGAGATTATGTGTACCAGATGTTGATGATTTAAGAAAAGAAATTTTGGAGGAAGCACACATAGTAGGCTATGCTATACATCCTAGTACTACCAAAATGTACAATACTCTAAAACAATATTTTTGGTGGCTAGGGATGAAGATGCAAGTGGCTAAGTATATTGCCAGATGGTTGACATGCTAACAAATTAAGGTAGAGAATCAGGCACCAGTTGGGAAATTGTAGTCATTACTTATTCTAGAGTGGAAATGGGAGAGGATTGTAATGGATTTTATTGTGGGTTTGCCAAGAACTCTAAGGCAGTATGATACCATTTAGGTCATTATTGACAGATTAACAAAATCAACTCATTTCTTACTTATTGAAGAGACTAACATATTAGATTAGTTAGCTCGGAGATATGTAAATGAGATGGTGAGGTTACATGGGGTCCTAGTGTCTATTGTATCAAATCAATATCCTAGATTTAGTTTTAGGTTTTAGGGTAACCTATAGACAGCATTGGGTACAAAGTTAAATTTTAGTACAGCATTTTATCCTCAGACAGATGGACAGAGTAGAAGACTATTAAGACTATTGAAGATATGCTTAGGGCTTATGTTTTGGAGTTTCAAAGAGCATGGGATGAATATGTATAGCTCTCATTGAATTTGCATACAGTAATCATTATCATTGTAGTATTGGTATGGCTCCCTATGAGGCGTTATATGGTAGAAGGTGTCAACACCTTTGTATTAGGATAAAGAAAGACTAAGGATTGTTGAAGGCCCAGAGTTGATTCAAGATACCGTTGATAAGGTAAATTTGATCTGCAGTATGATTAAGGTGGCTCAAGACAGGAAAAAGAGTTATGCAAATCAACACTAGAGAGATCTGGAGTATAAAGTAGGAGACAAGGCATTTCTTAGAGTATCGCCTTGGCGACGAGTGCTAAGATTCAGTAGAAAGGGAAAGTTAAGCCCTAGATATATCATTTTTTAATGAGATTACAGAGAAAGTTGGACCATTACCTTACAAATTAGTATTACTTCTAGAAATGTCTTAGATTCATAATGTATTTAAAGTTAGCATGCTCAGAAGATATCGGTCAGATTCAACATATATACTACCGACATAGGAGGTTAAGATTGCAACTAATCCGAGTTATGTAAAGGTATGGGTTAAAATAGTTGGATATTGTTGATGGTAAAACCTATTTACTTGTTTTACACTCAAAAACCGCAAGTGAATGGGTCTTGACTTGTAGCTTAAAAGAGCGGATATCGATCCCACAAGAATTGATGCCCAGACACCACTTAATTTAGATAAAACTTTGTTTAAAAACAAAATTTTTAAAAGTAAATAATCTGGAAAATTAAATTAAAATTAAAAGACTAACTCAAAACAATAAACAGTACCATCATGCAGAAAAATTGTAATTCAAGAATCTAAAGACTAGAGATTAATTTTTCCCTATTTTGTCTCCCTCCTATTTTATTGATTAAATTGTGTCTCTCCCTAATTTTTTGAATGCAATAACTACCCTCTCTCAAGGTATAATTAATTATCCCTAATTGAATTTAATGTAATCAATTGGACGATCTCTCAACCTACCCAATGACTCAACCTATTCAACTAGTTATTAAACTATCTTATGGGTAATCAATTAACTAGCTGAGATGTCTCTTCTAACTATTCAATTAACATGATAATTGTAAGTCTATAGGTTGCCAACTCTCATTGTACAATCTTACACAAATTTATCTTACTCACTCTCTTGATTTGTTCATTCAATTCAACAAAATAAGAGTCTGACAAAATAGTTAAAAACCAATCCCTAAAACTAAATCAGCCTAACATGGTGATCCTTGATTTCAATCTTTCCCCAAGGCTCCAAACATATGTTCTTCACTCCAAAGATGGTCTTTCTATAGAAGGTTTTTGTCCCCTCCTTAAGATGGAGGCTTAATGATGATTAAATATTACAAAAATCCTAAGTTTAATGAAGCCCCGTATATTGTCTCAGATTATGATTCCCACTATTGTGGGAATTGTCATGATTCCCATGATTATGGGAATTGGTTACAGATGCACTCCTTTTTTCTTCTCCTCTTAATTTATAGCTCAATCTCCAAGTTGCTCCATATTCCTTCCTACATAACAAATAGTCAATTCTTACCCTAAATTAACATCAAACACAAAAGAACAACAATGGAAATCAAACTAAGCAAAATTATACAAAATGAATCCTAAACTATAACAAAGTCAACAAGTATGCAAGAAAACACATGCCAATTACATGGAAAAACATAGACTAATGTACACCTATTAATATCCCCACACTTGAATCTTTTCTTGTCCTTAAGTAAAATAATACGACCACTCAATTCTATCATTTCATCTTCACAAAGATCAAAGCATACAATCCCTTAAATTCAAGTCAACTTAAATATCAAGTTAATACACATATCATGACTACTTTTCCATTGATGTACATAAGAAAACTCAACAATTGACACCATCATTCAAAGATAAGTAAAGATGCAAAATGAATTTTCCTCATGGTTTTCACTCGTTTCTCTCAAGTGTTTAATGGTTAGTATTTCGCTCAAACTTCCTATAAGAAACTACACTACCGTACACTTGCTAATACACCAATTCTTCTTTACAATGATTGCATGCATGAATAGATCAAAAGGACTTGCTTAGGGTTGTAATGTGGTAAGGGTAAAGTTAGGTGAAACGGGAAAAAGGGTTAAACATAAGCATTAGTAAAGTAAAAAGCATATAAGATTGGGATAATCAAAACTTACTTGGAGATATACAAATGAAACTAATATTCTACACTTATTTATGCTACTTAATTGTTCTTCCTTTTTTCATACATGGAAGAGCTATGACTCAAAATAGCTCTATATATAATGTAACTCATAAACAAAAGTATACCCAACTCATCTTGGTAACAAAAATTTCACAATGATATTAACTAATATATTACTTAATACTCTACTAAGATTATAAACAGGTAGGTTAATAAGGTTTAAAGTTTTAAAATCTCAGGATTTTCAAGAATCAAAAGGTTAAGGCTTAACGGGGGTAGCAAGGGATAATACAAAAGGTAGGTTGTTTAAGCCAAGGGTTAAAACAAGAAGGGCCTAAATCATCTCTATTAAGCATGCATCCAGTAAACTCAAACTGATTCAAAGCAAGTTCTAAAGGTAATCACCTAAGGAAGTGTCACTCAATAGAGAAATCGAATGACTATAGACAGAGTCATATAACTCAATCCTCACATTATCTCAAATGAAAACTCATTATGCATCTCTACAATATCTTATTGTTCAAATGTCAAATTTGTGACTAAGCTTATGTATCAAACTATGTTTCTTAACTATATATGTTCACTTTCTACTCAAGTTCTAAGGCCCCAAATTGTACCCTAGTTGGAATGTTTCATTGAATATGTATTGCATATGTCTTAAATTATGGTTTAATGAACCATACTTAGAGAATTGGAATTTATTGTCTTTATTAGAGACTTAATGTTAGGCCCGAGTCTTAGAATATATGTCATGGATACATTACACAAGGTTTAGGTGATGATTAAGTGAAAACAAGGCTTCAAAGTTCTTAAAAATTCAAGCTTGAAGTGAATTTTCGCATGATCAATTGTGACACCTAAAGTGACATCTAGTGTTTGTTTGCAAACCAATGTGACACTCCAACTTTTGAGTGCCATATCTTTTGATTATGATGTCCAAAAACTACAAAATTTATACCATTAGAAAGATAAGAGGATAATCTACAACTTTTATGAAGACAACTTTGTTAAATTTGGCCTAAAGTAATATAGTTTATTGATAGTTTATACGTGGACTAATTTCTTAGTGACAAATGGCAGCATTTTGTGTGGATGAGTGGCAGCTCCTAAATGGGACAAGTGGAGAACATGCATTAAGCCACATGCTATTGCCATTCATGACACCTAGCATTGGAGAAGACAAGGTTCTGCTGAAGTTTTTTGTATTGCTTAATTTTCTTCATCTTGTTCTCTCACCACTGAACTCTCTCTCTCACTCATACCTCTTGGAAATTTTTACATACTTTTTGGATCATCTTCACTTGACATCTTTACATGCTACTGCACCAAGGAAGTTAGATTCTACTATTTTCTATGTTTCTATCCTCTTGATTGTCTTAATCTTGGAGTTCTGATATTTGCTTGAAAGACTAGAGTGGCTTGCTCATCGAAGTAGGAAATTGTGTTAAAGAAGGTATGGGAATACTAATCTTAATTGCATTTCATCTTATGAATTATTTGATGCTTGATTGGATAGAATATGTATGGATTTGTTGATGAGTGGAGGTCTGGACATGAAATTGATGTGTACTTGAGACATGACTAATATGGAATTATAGTGAAAAGGATGAACATTGGAGTAAGGGTGTTGAAGGTGTAAAATGTGAATGAATTGTACTGGTTTCACTGAACAGATTTCACTAAATAGTCGTCAGTATTTAGGCTATAACTTGACCTGTAGCTATCCAAATGGAGTGATTTTCATTATGCATTAAACTACAAACATATTAGACAACTTTCATGAAGGAATGGAATTTTGGTTCTGTCCTGAAGGATGATGAAATTTGGCCTGATGAAATTTGGCCTAAAGTAATGAAAAAGGCAATAATGTAGGTTGACTCACAAATGCTCCCTTTAGCTTATTGCCTTGAAGTCTCGACAATGTCTGGAAGTGGTTGATCGATGTGCTCCTCTATATGCAATCATATACATTTATATGTCACTCATGTGCATTTTGATAAGAATAATTAGTCATAAATACATTTATGAATGTATTATCTATCATGCATATTCAATGACAATTTCTCGGGTATGTTTCTTTAATTCTTTATAAACAATTTACAACTCCTTCAAAACATTCTTGTAATCCTTAATGCCTTTTTTCACTTTAATCCTTTCATTCAACATCAATTAAATTTATTTAAGAACTCATTTAAACCTTAATACTTCATATGGAAACATCCTAGCCTTTATTAGTATGAAAATCACTCAAAAACAACCCCTTTGCATTTCCTCTCGGGTCACGATCGTGTAAGTGCACAATCATGACTTTCCTCCTTTTCGACGAGACTTCCATCTTTTTTAGCAAGGGTCACGATTGTGCAAATGCACAATCGTGCCCCATTGCGTTTTTCTTCCTCCTTTCTTCTGTTTGTCCGAAACTCACATACATTTTAACACCAAGTTCACTCTAATTTTCTAGATTACTTTACCATAAACACACAACATCATTCCATACTCATTCACATAACAATTTGTTTTCATGAAATTATCAAACTCTAATAAATTGATTAAACCTCTTCAACTTCATAATATCATTCATGAAACCTATCCTTTTCCATAAAATGATATCCATTTTATTAAACACTTCATTACCAAAATTCTATCATTTACAGTTGATGACCTCTTCATTTTACTTCAGTTTCAGTTCAGTAATAATAATACACAGTTCAACAACTCATGATTGTTCATAAACCCCAAGACAATACCTATTCCATATTTTTCCATATTTTCTTAAGTAGATTTCGGGTCAGATTTGTATGGAAATTATGACCTAGACAATGAGATATTTAGATAACACCTTCTGCTAGTCAAATGTTCCACAATTTCTTAAGTGTCTAATGACATCAATTTTATGCATTTTTGTTCAGTATCATGTAAGTTATAATCAAAAAGCTACAGACGGTTTTCATACCTCGACGGAACACAATTCTCAACTTTAAGCCAAATTTCAAGACTCTTAAGGACAGATTTCAAATTTGATTCCTTCATAAAAATGTATCCATATGTCTCTAGGTTACTCTAAATCAAAATCCATCTAATTTGTATATTCACAGATCAATGTTTGTCTAAAATAAAGACGTATGTTTAGAAAAACACTACATATAACATACTCTAGCACAATTCATTGCCAAAGTTCTATCATTTTTGTATCATTTCAAGTTGATGGTTCAATAAAACCTAATTTTTTAGTCCAGAATTCTCTAGTTATAATTCATAGTTTCATGAATAATCACAACCTAAAATAGAACCTAATTCGTACTTTTACATATTTCAATTTCCGCATTTTCACTACTCTTTATTTAACTCCAATCATCACAATCCTACACCTTGTTAATCATATCAAGAACTTGCTTCTTCCTTCACCACCCACACATGCATCTACACCATTCATACATGCATCAACCCATAAGCATGAAAACATACACTACTCATGCATGCATCCATTTTACAAACATTAAAACCTCATCTTAATATCATTTACACTACCTATACAAGTTTAAACATCACTTACTTGCTTCAGAAAAATTCGAGCAGTTGAGAGGGGCTAGAAGAGATTTCGGTGGATGGAGAAAGACAAAAATAGAGAGAAATAGAACAAAATATATACTGGAATGTTTTCTTTACAAGGTGTAACGTGGGTAAAATGTAGAAGTTAAGTGTTTAAGTGATGCATAGGTAAGAAGGAAGATGGTGTTTTCGGTGGAGACAAAACAAAGGACCTACATAAGCTTTCTTACCCAAAAACATGACTAAGTTGCTCCTCCCTCAATGACACATGTCCTTTGGCATGTCTTACACTTGTCATCCATTTAATTAGCCCGTATGTCACTTACTAATTGCTCCACTTGTCACACAATAATTGATCCATTTTTCACTCCATAATTAGTCCATTTGTCAACAATTCTATTTGTCTCTTATTTCTATATTTTTCTTAGTCCAAAATACTCCAAATTTTTGATAAATTTCTAAAATATCCAAAATGTCTCCAAAAATGTGAAATTAATTCTAATACACACCAATTCAATTTTCAAGACAATTAATCCATAATTCACACTTTAATCACATTAAATCCCTTACACCCAGAAAATGTCAATGAATGCATGTACAATTATTTTCATGAGTGACAACATTATTCACGTTTATGTGTATGCCATATAATGCATGAAATGCACTTCTAAATTCTTAATAAACTCTCATATATAGTATCCGAAGGTTCTAACCCTAATCATGGGACAATGGGATGTTACAATTCTCTCATCCTTAAGAAATTTCGTCCCCGAAATTCTTACCTGATTCATAAAATAGGTAGGGATATTGCTTTCTCATATGCTCTTCTGTTTCCCAAGTCGCTTCCTCACTCAAGTGATTTGTCCATAGGACTTTCACCACTAGAATTTCCTAATTCCTCAACTGTTTTGTCTGATATCCCACTATCTTGACTGGCTCCTCAACATAACTCAGATTACTAGCAATTTCAATCTCTTGATTTGGTAATACATGCATCGGATTAGATCTATACCTCCTAAGCATGTTCACATGAAAAACATTGTGTATCTTAGACATTTCACTTAGTAAGGCTAATCTGTACGCCAATGGTCCTACCCTCTCTATAATCTGATAAGTACCAATATAGCTAGGGCTCAACTTGCCCTTCTTGCCAAATCTCAACACTCTTCACCAAGGTGAGACTCTCAGAAATACTTTGTCTCCCACCTATATTCCATATCGTTTCTGTGCTGATCGACATAACTCTTCTGTCTATCTTGTGCTGCTTTTATTCAGCTTAAGATCAATTTTGCCTTATCCACATTATCTTGTATCAATTATGGGCCTTCTATCATTCTCAAACCTTCCTCATCCCAAACAATGCCTCACAAGGTGCCATTCCAAAACTAATGTGGTAGTGGTTGTTGTAAGCAAATTCAATCAAAGCTATATACTGATCCCAAGATCATCGAAACTCTAATACAGATGCTCTAAGCATTTCCTCAACAGTCTTGATTGCCCTCTCATTCTGCCCATCTATTTGAGGATGAAATGTAGTACTGAAGTTCAACCTCGTACCCAAAGCTATTTTTAAGCTACCCTAAAATTTTGAGGTAAACTTGGGATCCCTGTTTAACAAAATGGACACTGAAAACCCTATGTAATCTCACTACTTCATTCACATATCTCCGAGCTAACTGATCTAGTGAGTGATTCTCTTTCACTGGCAAGAAATGAGCCATCTTGGTCAATCTTTCAATAATGACCTAAATGGCATCATGTTGCCTCGGAGTCCTTGGTAAGCCCATAATAAAATCGATCATGATTCTCTCCCATTTCCACTTTGGAATAGGCAATGATTGTAGCTTACCAACTGGATCTTGATGTTGTGCTTTGATCTGTTGGCAAGTCAAACACTTAGCCACATATTCATCCACTTGCTTTTTCATCCTTGGCCACCAAAAATGTTGCTTCAACGTGTTATACATCTTGGTAGTACCAGGATGTATAGCATAAGCTACTACATGCGCTTCCTCTAGAATTTCCTTTCTTAATTCACCCACATCAGGCACACATAACCTCTATTTTAGCCACAATGTTTCATCTCTCAATTTAAATTCAGAATCTGTATTCATCTTAATCAGTTTCCCCATTTCAGGATATTTATTGTAATATCCCGTTCTTATATTAAGGGTTAGACCCCGGGAATACAGTACATGAGAGATAACAATGAGGGATTAGAAAAATGCATTTCATACTTATGCATAAAATAGCATTACATACGTGACATTGATTATTACACACAGTACAAAAATAATTGTACATGCATTCATAGACATTCCAGGTATAATTGACTTATAGTTGAATTTTGAATGTGATTTTGTGGAGAATTGTGGTTTTTATATGTTGAAAAAATTATTTGGAGAGTGTATTTAGTAATTTAGAAGTTTTGAAGAATTTTAGAAAATTTCTGAAAAATTAGGTAAAATTTGAACTAGGAAAAAAATACCAAGTGGCAAGACAATTGACAAATAGCAGTAGAATTAAGAGTCAAATGGCAGTGAAAATTTTTATTTATGACTTTAGGATTTAATGACATATTTCATTGAAATTTGGAGACAATTGGAGTAGAAATTGTAGTTGATTGGACAAATTGAATGAGAAAAACCTAAGTGAACCTATAAGGAGATGACATGTGGCAAGTGAAAATATCACTTGCCAAGCCATGTCTTAAAACTCACGGTGCTTTCTAATTGAAGGGTATTTGTTCTTGTTTTCTTCTTTTTCTACGTGACTTTCTCTTCTCCTTCATGAATTTTGTTCCCAACCTTGACCAACTTTGAACCTATCCCTCTTGTCTTTCATTTGCTACCCTTATCCTATTTTCTTCTTCATTTCTCACAAAATACCTAACCTTACAACCTCCATGATGATGTACATGGGTTGTATGAAAAGCTAGGGTTGGTGTTCTTTTGAAGAATTTGAAGAGAAATCAAGTAAATAATGCTTTAATCTTCGTAGGTTAGTGTAAATGGAACTTGTATGATGAGTAATTTGAGATTGATGGATTGGTCATGAATTTATATGTATGTGTCCTGAATGAAGAACAAAGATTGATGATGTCTTGTTTTAAGTATTTGATTTGTTAATAAGTTGTTGTTGTGATGATTTTTGCGATGAAGGTTCATTATGATAAATGTGTATATGATGTGTTTTGTTTTTGGTGTATATGATCAAGCATGGATTTTGAATTGTGTATAGGTGATATTGAACTATAATTGGGGTATTATTGAAGAAAAAATGATGTGGATATAAGTTAGAAGTGATAGATTAAGCAAAAGAGATGAATTAGGAAGAGATTGATGAGGAAGTATGTTGGAAATGTGTTAGATGTAGTGGTTCAACTGAAAATGCGTCAGTCTTTTTGACATATCTTGATCTAAAGATATCCAAATAAGATGATTTTTTATTTATATTAAACTGGAGACCAATGGATACAATTTTAATGCATAAATCGAGTTTGAATTCTATCTCTAAGAGTGTTGAAAATTGTCTTTAAGTTGAGTTTCAGATTTTGTCTTTGTTTCTGAACAGTATGGAGTAAATTGTGTATAACTTTTAGAATATTGAGACAAATTGTATGAACTTGGGTTCTTTAGAATCTTAAGACATATATGAATAATTGTTTATAAGATGACTTTGCAAAAAAAAAACCTCATTTTCTAGGTGTAAAATGGATGTGAAGTCCGGAAAAGAAAAAAAAAAGGAAGGGAGGGCGCTTCGGCCAGATGCAGGTCGCGATCGCGACCCCGAAGGTGATACGCCGGAGATGCCTTCCGAACATGTGTTGGTTTTTTGATGACATCTTGAGCTGTATATGTCCATATGAGGTGATTCTTGATTCAGATTAAAATAGATACATAATTCTAAAAATTTCTTAAAGAATTATAAATTTAATTTTGTCTTTAGGACTTTCAAATTTTGGTACGAAATTGTGTCTGGAATGAGGTTATAGTACTACCCGAGACAGAAATTATATCTTGATGTTTTCATAAAACCTGAATGGATATAGGCTAAATCAGACAAATATGTTTTCACAAAAGTTTTAGTTCATTCTCTTATCTTTCAATTTGTACTAATATTGTAATTTTTAGATATCTGAGTTGAAAATTATGAGTTGTACAATTTGAGGGTATGGTCATGAACTAGCCAAAAGTTCAATTATGCATAGTTTGTGGTATTGTGAGCATAACTCATAGGATACTGAACCAAATTGAATTATCTTGTTATAATTAGAAACTTAAGAGAGAGAGAAACAAGTTTCTAGAAGAACCCTTGAATTACTTCAGTTTCATTACGAGATTGATCATGGAAAGTTGACCTGAATGTGTGTCTTAGGAAAAATCTGAATTGAACAAATGAGTTATGAATTTTTTATTTTTATGGTATTATTGAGGTATAAACAATAATTATAAATGATACTTATGTGAGTTTGGAAATATGTATGATTATGTGATGAGAATAATGGAAAGATACCCGAGATTGTCATTGAGCATGCATTATACACAACACATAGACATATATATGTGATTGGGTGTTCTTATGATTGTGCAATTAATAATGTGTGTAAATGTGTATTATATGATGTTGATACACAGGATAGAACGTCCCCATCCAAATGCTTCCGGATCATGGAAGCTAATATTATTTTGGAGCGTACTGCGAGTAACCTAGACGGTCTCACTCAATTAATTGTTTATTTTATATTATGCTTGAATTTTAGAATGAATGTGATTTGATTGTGTTGATTCCGGACAATGAAGGTCCGATGATTCTGATGAATGAATGTGATATCGAAGTACTACTTGTATGTGATTGAGAAGAAATAAATGTATTCTTAACTTAATTGTTGAATGCCGGACCAAGGTCCGATGATGAATGTGAAAGTGATTGTGAATCCGAAATCATGTGACTGATTGAAAATATGTGATTGTGATACATTTCATTACTTGAATGTATGAAACATAAAGGTAGTTGTGACCGGAGTAGCCACCGAAAAAGAACTTAAAGCTCACAATGTGAAAAAGAGCTTAAAGCTCAGATTGTGAAAAAGAGCTTAAAGCTCAGAAAGTGTATAAGAGCCAAAGGCTCACTATATAAAATGAGCCTTGTATCCCCAACGGATAAGGGACAGTATAAATGAGCCCAGTATCTACAATGGATACGGGACAATTTAGGCACTCGGTCATAACAATGTAATAATTGGAAAAGAATCACATGAACATTTCATATACATTTTAATAAGTATGTTTGATTGTTGAAATGCAAAATTGTCTTACTTAACGTGATAATGTGATATGCAATAATTTATGCACAATGTAGAGATGTGAATTATATGTTATGTGTATTGATGTGTTGCATGGATTGAGTGAACCATCGATGATGGTTACCTCATTAAGTTTGCAAAATTCACTCAAATTTTGCAATATTTTTTAGGTTCAGAAGAGTTACCCCGTTAGGCAAACCCCGTTAGGCAAACAGGAGTATGGCCACTACATTCAAGTAAGAGATAGAGGTAGGATCAGTTTGCGTCCGCATTTGTATTTTCTTATTTTTGTATTAATTTGTGTATTCTGCAATTTCTGTACAATTTCTATATGTAATAACTTCTAAAATTAGAAATGTTTTGAATGAGAGTGATCAAAGTGTAAAAATAATTGTGATTTTGATGTTTATGAAATAATAGTATGGGTCTGAATTTGATTATTGATTTCTGTACACGCGAGTGAGTATTTTTGAAAAATTTGTACTGAGTTTCGAGTGTTTGACTAATTGGTTATTCTAGCATGCCACCCTCGTGGGATACGCACTCAGATATCACTCAGGATGTCGGGTACGTGTCTTGCGAGAGTAGGGTGCTACATTTTGGTATCAAAGCCTAGATTTAGTATCTTACATAGGCAATTTTCGAAATATGTTTCAAGTTACATGCATTTTAGACATGTCATAGCAGGCAGTAGCAACTGATCCCTAGTTTGAGTCGCATAGGTATGAGTCACACCCATGAGCATTTGTTAAAAGTTTGAGCTGATAGAAATAGTGAGAAGAATAATGATCTGTCAGAATTTGAGAAATTAAAAGTTTGTGGATATCTAGAAATAAGAAATAGTATATGGTTAGATATGACAGATAGAGATTCATCGCATTTGTATTGGTGATGTCTTATAGAATATGACATCAATATCGTATTGTGATGGTATATCTTTGAATGTGAAATAAATGTGAACACATTGTCATGGATTGTTTAAGGAAAATAGAGATATAAGTAGAAATGATGAGATTTAAAGTGTACAAGCCAAGTTAAAAGAAAATAACATTTTCTATGACCTTGAGAGCTTAAACTTGTACATGAAATGGATGTCGGATAAGTGTGATAAGAGTTATGATGATTATGCATCTATAATTCTGAATGGATTAAGGATATACATATGGAAGATGAAATAAATGAAAATAGGAAAATGAGATAGAAATGAGGAAGGAATAAAAGGGGAATGAAATAGACATAAATGACTTTTCATGAGATGAATGGTGTGTAGTAAGGAGAAAGTTAGAAATGCATATAAGATATGATTTTTTTGTAGGAATGAGATAAAGAAAAAGATGACGAATCAAATGAGAATAGTTAATGCACTCAATATTGTAGTTGAATCATTATGACATGATGTAATATTAGAAGAGATAAATTCTAGAAAAAAAAATTGGAGTAGAATTGATGTTAGTATGTGTGTTAATGTGAGGAAGAAAGTGCAGGGCACGATGGTGGGCTGACAAAAAAACAAGGAGGTTTTTGTCACGAACGTGGCAGGGATACCCCGATTGTGGGAAGGAATAAAGAGAGAAATATTGTCTAGGATCAATTGAAATCAAGTATCATTAGTGTACTAGATATAAACTGGAGAATTATCAGAAATAAATATCAGGATAAAATGGAATGACCTTGATGATACACACCTAAGCATATGTGATAATAATCATGTCTACTACTTTATTGAGTTTTGGTAACTAGAACATTATGACCTTGCAAGAAATGATAGAAATTGGTCTTCCTGAGGTATTAAGACTGGTTGATAATGCAATGATGATAACAGCTGATTGATAAAGAGTACATAAACAGTATAGATGATAGTAGTAAGAAATCTTCTTTCCAAGAAGAATTTTGCTGAATCAAGTTAAGAAGACTTGAAGGAACAAATCAGAAATGAATACATAATAAATCAAGGTGAATATTGTAGTCTCGTTTCTAACTGAGACTTGGGCTTAAGAGGTAGAATATGTTACTGAGAGGGTATGCATTTATTTTGATGTAAAGTATCCAACTACTTGAGTGGATTCTTTAATTGAGGAGATACAAATTAGATCTAATGAATGTGTTACCAACAAAGGAAGTGAAGGTTTTAAATAGATTGAAATGTATGGAGAAACTAGTATAAATGAATAGACGTTAGAATAAGTCAATGAGAAATAAGAGGGAATTGAATGAATGGAGAAATGATTTGAGAAAAATAAGTTAATTAGGAAACCAAAAATAATATGAGATAATATGACCTCATTGAGGAATTAGTTACTTATGGAATTACGAGGGCACATAGAGTTAACAATGCCCTAATAGTATCAAAGTATTGAAGAATAAAGTGTCTCAAATTTGTTTGGATTAATTAGTGACTATGATTATAGATGATATATCGAATGCATTCAAAAAGTAGAGAAGAATATTTTGAATACTTGAGGAATTCTTACATATCATGAAGGTAGAAACAATTATATGCCAAGTTCAATAAGAATGAATCTTAGCTGGACTAAATAAAATGTTGAGTTTTATAGTATATAAACATGGCATATTGGGAAACCCAAGAAAATAGAGGTAATGATGAAGTGAGAAACCTTAAGTAATATATACAAAGAATTTTGAGGAATTATAACACTGATATTAATTATATCGTCTGGATTTGGAGATTTTTTAGTATACAATAAGGTTTGTCTAAAAGATTAGGATAAAATCTGATGTAGCATAATAAAGTGATTTCATATCACTTGCCACGCCATGTCTTAAAACTCACGATGCTTTCTAATTGAAGGGTATTTGTTCTTGTTTTCTTTTTCTTCTACGTGACTTTCTCTTCTCTTTCTTCGTGAGTTTTGTTCCCAACCTTCACCAACTTTGAACCTAGCCCTCTTATCTTTCATTTGCTACCCTTATCCTATTTTCTTCTTCATTTCTCACCAAATACCTAGCCTCCCAACCTCCATGTACGTGGATTGTATAAGAAGCTAGGGTTGGTGTTCTTTTGAAGGATTTGAAGAGAAATCAAGTAAGTAATGCTTTAATCTTCATGGGTTAGTGTAAATGGAACTTGTATGATGAGTAATTTGAGATTGATGGATTGGTCATGAATTTATATGTATGTGTTGTGGATGAAGAATAAAGATTGATGATGTCTTGTTTTGAGTACTTGATTTGTTGATAAGTTGTTGAGATGATTTTTGAGATAGAAGGTTCATTATGATAAATGTGTATATGATGTGTTTTGTTTTTGGTGTATATGATCAATCATGGATTTTGAATTGTGTATAGATGATCCTGAACTGTAATTGGGGTATTATTGAAGAAGAAATGATGTGGATATAAGTTAGAAGTGATAGATTAAGCAAAAGAGATGAATTAGGAAGAGATTGATCAGTAAGTGTGCTGGAAATGTGTTAGATGTAGTGGTTCAACTAAACATGCGTCAGTTTTTTTGACATATCTTGATCTACAGATATCCAAATAGGATCATTGTTGATTTAAATTAACCTAGAGATGAATGGATACAATTTTCATGAAGAAATCTAGATTGAATTCTATTTCTAAGAGTGTTGAAAATTGTCTTTAACTTGATTTTCAGATTTTGTCTCTGTTTCCGAGCAGTATGCAATAAATTGTGAATAACTTTTAGAATATTGAGCCAAAATGTATGAACTTAGGTTCTTTAGAACCTTAATACATATATTAATAATTGTTTAGAAGATGACTTTGCCAAAAAACCTCATGTTCAGGAGACGAATGGATACAATTTTAATGCATAAATCGAGTTTGAATTCTATCTCTAAAAGTGTTGAAAATTGTCTTTAAGTTGAGTTTCAGATTTTGACTTTGTTTCTGAACAGTATGGAGTAAATTGTGTATAAATTTTAGAATATTGAGACAAATTGTATGAACTTAGGTTCTTTAGAATCTTAAGACATATATGAATAATTGTTTAGAAGATGACTTTGCCAAAAAAAAAACCTCGTTTTCTAGGTGTAAAATGTATGTGAAGTTCGAAAAAGAAAAAAAAAAGGAAGGAAGGGCGCTTCAGCCAGATGCAGGTCACGATCATGACGTCGCGGAGTCACGATCACGACCGTAAAGGTGATACACTGGAGATGCCTTCCGAACATGTATTGGTTTTTCGATGATATCTTGAGCTGTATATGTCCATATGAGGTGATTCTTGATTCAGATTAAACTAGTGACATAATTCTACAACTTTTTTGCAAAAGTCTAAATTTAATTCTATCTTTAAGACTTTCAAATTTTGGTGTGAAATTGAGTCTGGATTGGGTTATAGTACTACTCGAGACAGAAATTATATCTTGATGTTTTCATAAAAAGCTGAATGGATATAGGCTGAATCAAACAAAGGTGTCTTCACAAAAGTTTTAGTTCATTCTCTTATCTTTCATTTTGCACTAATTTTGTAATTTTTAGATATCTGAGTTGAAATTTATGAGTTGTACAATTTGAGGGCATGATCATAAACTAGCCAAAAGTTCAAATATGCACAGTCTTTGGTATTGTGAGCATAACTCATAGGATACTGAACCAAATTGAATGATATTGGTATTATTAGAAACTCAAGAGATAGAAAAAAAAATTTCTAGAAGAAAGTACCCTCTAATTACTTCATTTTCATTATGATATTGATCATGGAAAGTTGACCCGAATGTGTGTCTTAGGAAAAATCTGAATTGAAGAAATGAGTCACGAAATTTTTTATTTTTATGGTATTATTGAGGTATAAACGATAAGTATAAATGATACTTATGTGATTTTGGAAATATATATGATTATGTGATGAGAATAATGGAAAAATACCCGGGATTGTCATTGAGCATGCATTATACACAACATATATACATATGTATGTGATTAGGTGTTCATATGATTGTGCAATTAATAATGTGAGCAAATGTGTATTATATGATGTTGATACATAGGATAGAATGTCCCCATCTAGATGCTTCTGGATCATGAAAGCTAATGCTATTTTGGAGCGTATTGTGAGTAACCTAGACGGTCTCACTCATTTAATTGTTTGTTTTATATTATGTTTGTATTTTAGAATGAATGTGATTTGATTGTGTTGATCCCGGACAATGAAGGTCTAGTGATTCTGATGAATGAATGTGATATCAAAGTGCTACTTATATGTGAATGAGAAGAAATAAGTGTATTCTCAACTTAATTGTTAAATTCCGGACCAAGATTCGATGATGAATGTGAAAGTGATTGTGAATCCGAAATCAAGTGACTGATTGAAAATATATGATTATGATACATTTCATTACGTGAATGCATGAAACATAAAGGTAGTTATGACCGGAGTAGCCACCGAAAAAGAGCTTAAATCTTAGAATGTGAAAAAGAGCTTAAAGCTCAAATTGTGAAAAAGAGCTTAAAGCTCAAAAAGTGTATAAGAGCCAAAGTCTCACTATGTAAAATGAGCCCTGTATCTCCAACGGATAAGGGACAATATAAATGAGCCCGTTATCTATAATGGATACGGGACAGTTTGGGTACTCGGTCACAACAACGTAACAATTGGAAAAGAATCACATGAATATTTCATATACATTTTAATAAGTATGTTTGATTGTTAAAATGCAAAATTGTCTTACCTTAAATGATAATGTGATATGCAACAATTTATGCACAATGTGGAGATGTGAATTATCTATTATGTGTATTGATGTGTTGCATGGATTGAGTGAACCAACGATGATGGTTACCTCATTGAGTTTGCAAAACTCACCCAAAATTTGCAATATTTTTTAGGTTCAAAAGAGTTACCCCGTTAGGCAAACGAGAGTATAGCCATTGCATTCAAGTAAGAGATAGAGGTTGGGATGAACCCAGCTTGCGTCTGTATTTGTATTTTATTATTTTTGTATCAATTTGTGTATTCCATGATTTCTGTAGAATTTTCTGTATGTAATAACTTCTGAAATTGGAAATGTTTTGAATGAGAGTGATCAAAGTGTAATAATAATTGTGATTTCGATGTTTATGAAATAATAGTATGGGCCTGAATTTGATTATTGATTTCTGCTCATGTGAGTGAGTATTTTTGAAAATTTTGTACTGAGTTTCAAGTGTTTGACCAATTGGTTATTTTAGCATGCCACCCTCGTGGGATACGCACTCGGATATCACTCAGGATGTCAGGTACGTGTCTTGCGAGAGTGGGGTGCTACATTTACTCTGAGCTCTTCTAATTCTATCATGCAACATCGGTCTCAACTTTAGTGTGGCTATCAATGCTTCATCTTGTCCCAATTTCATTTCAACATTCATTCCTCTTAATTAAACTAGGTTAGGTAACCTCAATAATTGTATTTGAGCCACATTGCTATTAGATTTCCTGCTTAATGCATCAGCTACCACATTAGCTTTGCCAAGATGATACTTAATTGTACAATCATAATCTTTCAACAACTCAATCCATCACCTCTATCTCATATTCAACTCTTTCTGACTCAACAGATATTTCAAACTTTTATGATCAGTAAATACCTGAAAAGTTTCACCATACAAGTAGTGTCTCCAAATCTTCGAAGCAAATACTACAGCACCAAGTTTTAAATCATGTACCGGATAGTTCATCTCGTGAGACCTTAATTGTCTCGATGCATAGTCTATCACCTTGCCATACTGCATCAACACATATCTCAATCCTTGATGTGAAGCATCACTGTATACTACATAACCATCAGTTCTCGAAGGAATAGCCAATACCGGTGCTTAATCAACTGATGTTTCAGTTCCTCAAAACTTCTTTAATAATCATCATTTCATCTAAAAGGCACATTCTTTCTCAGAAGTTTTGTCAAAAGGGATGAGATCAATGAAAACCACTTAACAAACCTTCTGTAATAACCAGCTAATCCTAAGAAACTCTAGATCTCAGTCATATTTATTGGAGCTTCCCAGTTCATCACTACTTCTATTTTCTTTGATTCTACCTGTATTTCGTGTCTAGATACAATATGACCCAAGAATACTACTTGATCAAGCCAAATTTTGCATTTACTGAACTTGGCAAACAACTGTTTCTCCCTCATTATCTGTAAAACCAACCTCAGATGTTCTGCATGTTCCTCTCTACCCTTCGAATACACCAAAATATCATCAACAAATACAATCACAAAGTGATCTAAATAAGGTTGAAATACCTTATTCATCAAGGCAATAAAATTTGCCGTGGCATTAGTCAATCCAAACAACATCACGAAAAACTTAAAGTGCCCATATCTTGTTCCAAATGCACTCTTTGGTACATTAGCCTTAGCTATTTTCAACTGATAACATCCCGATCTCAAATCAAACTTTGTGAATACCTCAACTCCCTGTAACTGATCAAGCAAATCATTAATCCTCGGCAATGGTTACTTATTATTAACTATTATCTAATTTAACTGTCGATAATCAATACACAACCTCAGACTCCTATCCTTTTTTTTTACAAACAATACTGGAGTTCCCTAAGGTTACACACTGGCTCTAATAATTTTCCAATAACTCCTGTAACTGGGTCCTCAGTTCCTTTAGTTCCACAAAGGTCATACTATATGGAGGAATTGATATAGGAGTAGTACCTGGAACAAGATCAATGGTAAACTCCGTCTCCCTTTCTGGGGGTAAACTCGGTAGTTCAATAGCATACAAATCTAAGAAATCCTTAACAATAGGAATATCCTGAATGGTTAGTTCATTCCAAGTATCAACTACGTGGGCCAAATACGCCTCACATCTACCTCAGATTAATCTCAAAGCACTCATGAATGAAATTAGTCGGGCTGGTACTGTCTAACTAACTCCTCGAAACACCAATCCCGGCTGATTAGGGGATTCAAGAACTACCTCCTTAGTATAACAATTCATCACCGCCCTATGAGTAGTGAGCCAATCCATGCCTAGAATAATATCTATTTCCTTTAACTGCAATACAATTAAATCAACTTCTAATTCTGCCTAATCAATCCAAACTATGCACCCCTTACATACCTCACCAATTACTGTAGTACTTCTTACTAGAGTACTCACCACTAATCCATGATTCAACATTTCTCTCTTACAATGCAGTTTAGATGCCAGATGCAGTGCGATGAATGAATGTGTAGACCCTAGATCTACCAATGCAAATGCTTCAAAATTAAAAACATTTAACACTCCTGCTACCACATCTGGGGAGTTCTACCCCTCCTGTCTGGTAATGGCGTAGACCTGGCCTGAGACTACGGCTGATTACTCAGCACCTCAGTCCTGACAATGAGCCTTGCTGAATGAGTCTTGCCTCTACCCCTACCTTTTTATACATATCTGATAGCTCTACTCTGCTATACAGTTATCACTGTTCCTCCTCTCATTATGAACTGTGGTCCTAAAGTCTTAGGATAATCTCTGATTTGATGCTCTACAGAGGTACAATGGAAATAAGCTTCTGATAATGTCCAACACTGACCACCATGCTTCTTACCACAATGTTCGCAATCAGGCATCTATTGTGACTGCCCTCTTGCCTCTACTAATCTGAACAAATCTATCTCTTGATCTAAACCCTGATTGTCTCGATCTAGTCTGGAATCAAGATGATCTGTTGTAGCGTTTACTGAAGCTTTTGCCTGAATCAGCCTGAGATTCAACCTACCTCTTCCCTCTAAACTCCTGTCTGTACTCTCCCTGAACATCTTTTAAAAACTGCTCAATTATGATTGAGGCTGCTAGTAGTTCGATGAAACTTCTCAAATTAGAAATAGCTAGCCTTGTTCTGATCTCCATGTTCAACCTGTCCTCAAACCGTCTACATTTGTCTTCCTCAGTTGGGGTCAATGTAACTGCATGCCTCATTAACTCATTGAATCTTATCTCATACTCTACCATTGTGAGTCTGTATTGCTTTAGATCCATAAATTCTTTCATCTTTCTGTCTAGATAAATGTTAGGCATATAATTCTCTTGAAACACCCTCAGAAAATCTTCCAAAGTCAAACTACAAGGTTTGGTGTTACTGCCTGGAACAGTTTTCTATCACTGGTATGCTAGACCTTGTAGTAGTGAGACCGCATAATCAAATCTCTGATTAGCCTCACAGTCCATCTGATCGAACACTCTTTTAGTTCTCTCTAACCACACTTCTGTCTCAATAGGGTCTGTACTTCTGTAGAAGTCCACAGCCACCTGCTTTCTCAACTTATCATATCTTCTTTCTCGCCTATCTATAATTGTCGAAGGAATTTGTGCAAACTCAAGTACAGGAGACTCCCTATTGGTTCCTATAGACTCTATGTCAGCTGACTCTCCAATTTGATCTCCTACAGCAGATGACCTATAATAAAAATAATAGTGATTACTATCTAAATCTCTCACTCAATATCGTGTATAAATGGCCTTCTATGTCCTTATGGATGCCAAACTATGCTCTGATACTAAAAATTGTCGCATCCCATTACCATAGAGTACATACCTGAACATCCAGAGGATATTCAAGTACATATCCTATGAAAATGCTATGCTGGATCATACCTAATCTCTTAAATGGCATCATGAAGAAAACACAATACTTAAAAACCTCATCTCTTTATTTCATTCATAAAGGTTTACATAGTAGACATTAAAACTAATATTTACAGCCTTTATACATAAGTTCTACATGATATAGAAAAAAACTACATAGTTATAACTAGAACTCCCCAATTGCCAGCTGACAAACCTTTGAGCCATGTCTAGTCCAAAATGTTCTTCTAGAAGATCTTAGAAATCTAGGTCTCCTGTCTCATACCTGAAAAGACACGTTGCAATATTTGATGAGTTTTGCGAACTCAATAAGTGAACCATCATTAATGATCTCACTCCAAGCAAACACACAAATATCATACAACCAACCAATTTCACAACATTTTCCATCACAATAAGACATAATGAATGTCATACACATCACATACATTCTTTCAGAACTTGTACAACCCAATCAATCACATTATCACGGCATATCACTTTAACATCACAACTTCAGAAAAGATTTCATAAGCATATATTTCATAATCATAAATATACAAATATAGATGCATATGAGACTCCATATTTGTTATTATTTGTTGTGACTGAGTGCCTTTCAAATACAAATATAGATACTGGCCCATTGGGCTCAATTAGATGCAGAAATTACAGAGCAAAGCTCTACATGCAGAATTATACAAAAATCACAAAGCAAGGCTCTATATGTAGAATTATGAGCTTATAGCTCTTTTAGACTAGCTACTCTGATCATAACGTCTTTATCTAAACATGCATTTTATGAAATGCATCATATAACAGAATATTACGTGAATAACATCCACTTATGATGCACAGATAGAATCTTATATTCATTGGACCTCAGTCAGGCATTCAACTTCATTGAGTATTCAAAAATTAGTTGCAAACAGATATCATTCAAATTTCAGATACAAATAGAACACTTCCAATACATTCCAGAATATCAAACTCCTCCGACTTTTAAAGTCCAGAATTCACATACAGATAACAAACAGTTCAATAATAGGAAGTTAAATAGAATCAATCAATCAATACTAGGAAGATCATCTAGGTTGACTCACAAATCCTCCTTTTAGCTTATTGCCTTAAAGTCCCAGCAATGTCTGGAAGCGGTCGATCGACGTGCTCCTCTATATGCAATCATATACATTTATATGTCACTCATGTGCATTTTCATAAGAATAATCAGTCATAAATGCATTTATGAATGTATCATGTATCATGTATATTCAATGACAATTTCTCAAGTATGTTTCTTTAATACTCTTTATAAACAATTTACAATGCCTTCAAAACATTCTTTTAATCTTTAATACCCCCTTTTTTTTAACTTTGATCCTTTCATTCAACATCAATTAAATTCATTTAAGAACTTATTTAAACCTTAATATTTCATATGGAAACATAAGTTTCTAAGAAATCCAATTCTTCAAGTTGATGAAAACCCTTCGAAACAAGACGTGCTTTAAGATAATCTAAACTGCCATCAGATTTTATCTTAGTTTTGAACACCCACTTACAACCTACCACATTCATATGAGAAGTTTGTGGAATAAGATTCCATATGTTATTAGCATTCAAGGCATTAAGCCCATCATGTATGGCTCTTAACCAACCAGGATGTCGTAAAGCTACAGCTATTGATTTTGGTTCTTTTGGAATTTTTACACGCATGTTGGCATAACGAGGGTTTGGTTTTTTATACCACCTTTCAACTGAATAACCATAGGATGTAAAGGAGTAGAATCATTAGTTGATGAGGGTTCTTGCAATAAAGAAAATTCCATATTTGCAATAATATTTTCATTGGATGAGCGATTTATGTTAAGGGACATCACCTGTTCTTGTGTTAATGGAACATTATCATTGGAGTTTTCATGTAGTCCAGGAAGCTTAACGTGGCTAGAAGCATTTGCCTCACTACAAGGCGGAGTTGACTCAATACTAAGCTGCTTTTCCTGCTCTTATGTTAATGGAACATTATCATTGGAGTTTTCATATAGTCCAAGAAGCTTAACATGGCCAAAAGCATTTACCTCATTACAAGGCAGAGTTGACTCAATAGTGGGAGATCTTCCTGTTGTTGTGTTAATGAAACATTATCATTGGAGTTTTCATGTAGTCCAGGAAGCTCAACGTGGCTAGAAGCATTTGCCTCGCTACAAGGCAGAGTTGACTCAATATTGGGCAGCTCATCCTATTCTTATGTTAATGGAACATTATCATTGGAGTTCTCATATAATCCAGGAAGCTTAACATGGATAGAAGCATTTGCCTCATTACAAGGCGGAGTTGACTCAATACTAGGGAGCTCTTCCTATTCTTTTGTTAATGAAACATTATCATTGGAGTTTTCATGTAGTCCAAGAAGATCAACGTGGCCAGAAGCATTTGCCTCATTACAAGGCAGAGTTGATTCAATACTGGGCAGCTCTTCCTGCAATGTAGTCAAGGGTTCTGCTGGTGTAGATAAAAATGGATTTGGTGGCTCACCATGTTGACTATTTGGTTGAGCAAATGAATAATTCTACAACTTTGATGATCCAATTATATTAATAAAATGAGTAGGATCATAATTAAAGTCGAAAGGGGAATCAAATTTATGAAAATTAATCCACTCATGATAAATGGTCATCTCACCTTCATATGACCGGGGGTTATATAGCTCATCGGGATTTTTAAAAAGAAATTGAGACTCATTAAAAACTACATGTCTTGAGATAAAGATTCTACTAGTTGGTGGATATAAACATTTATTACCTTTATGTTTGGTACTATAACTAAGAAAGATGTATAGGATTGATTTAGGTTCTAATTTATGTTTTCTATAATCTCTAAAAAAGGAAAACACTTACAGCCAAAAATCCTCATGAAGCTATAGTCTAGATGTTTGCGAAATAGTCGAAAATATGGAGATTCCATCTATAATGTTGGAGTTGGTAATCTATTAATCAAAAAAATTGTTGTAGCGAAACAATCAACCCAATATTTAGTAGGTAAATTAGCATGAAACATCATTGTAAGACCCAACTCACTTATATTCTTATGTTTTCTTTCTACAAGCTTATTTTGCTCAGGAGTTTTTAGACAAGAAGATTGAAGATGAACACATTTATTAGCTAAAAAGGAATTAAAATGTAAGCTGTTGAATTCACCTCCTTCATTACACTGGAAAACCTTTTTTCTAACATTCTATAAATTTATAAAAATGTAGAAAAGAAGAGAAAAGGACTTATTTTTTCTTTAATGGATAAAACCAAGTAAATTGTGTATACCCATCAAAAAAACTAACATAATATCGAAAACCATACCTAGACTTAACAGGAGTTGGCCCCCATAGATCACAATGAATTTTTTAAAAAGGTTCATCGCATTGATCATTTGTCTCAAGAAAGGGAAGTCTATAAGATTTGCCCATTTGGCAACTTTCACACATAGTAGCAATGTTACCATTAGCACTATATTTAATAAAGTTTTTCTGAATAAGAAATCAATTATTTAATATTGAGGATGTCTCAAACGTTGGTGCCACCGTTCTTTATTAGGTTTTCTAAAATGATAAGAAAAGAGAGTTATATGTCGACCATCATGGGTATATAGACCTGCCCATTGAGTTCCTTTAGCTACGATTTCTTTTATGCTTCTGCCCTTAATCACAAATCCAAGATCATCAAATTGCACAGAAAAAGGTAAATCTTTTGTAAGTTGAATTATAGATAAAAGATCCATTTTGATATCAGGAACAAGCAACACATTTTTTTAATGTAAAATTAACATTTTCACCATTTATAATTGAATCATTAGTGTGTGTAATGTCAAGTGTATCACCATTACCTATCATATAGTACTATGTCCTATGTATGGTTTAATATTAGTCAACTTACCAGGGTCATTAGTCATGTGCACTGAGGCTCCACCATCTGGGTGCTATTCATAAGTTTGAGGAGTATTAATGGTAAGAGCAACCAAAGCAGTAAGCATATCTTTGGATTGATACACATGATTAAATAGGTTAAAGCAATTTAAAGCAGTATGATTCTTCTTATCACATATTTAGCATATGATTTCTTCTTTCTTGTCATCATGTTTGTCCAAGGCTTGTCCATTCCTAGTCACAGATTCATTATAAATGTTCCTTTGTTCATTTCCTGTGTCAAAAAAAAAAACCACTACCTCCTTTGTTTGTATAAGACCTGTTTCTTTTAGCAAAGCCACGGCCTCTAGAACTAAAGTTATTAGAATAGTTACCTCGTCATCAATTTTGATTCCCATTAGTCCGCTGACCAAAAAAGGCAACTTGTGGTATGTCATGAATATTACCACGATGAAGTTGCCAACGAGTTTCATGACTTTGAAGAAGTGGCAAAACTTCATAACATGAAGGTACCAATGGCTTCAGCATGGTGGTAACAAAGCTCTCGTATTCTTTGCCGAAGCCTTGAAATAGCCAAAAGACCTTGTTTCTATCAGACACAGGTTTGCTAATGGCTACCAGGTCATCACAAATAGATTTGAATTTGTAAATATAATTATTCAAAGGATCAGTACCTTTGTGTAGGATTGTCATTGGTTGGATTAGTTAACACACTCTCTCTCTTAAGAACTTTGTGCAAATGCATCTTCAAGTGCAGTCCAAATTTCTGTAGCACTGTCAAATCCAACAACAAGTCCAAGAACCTCTTCACTTAAGGTTCCAGTAATCCAACCACGAAGGAGACAGTCAAACCATTTCCAAGCAGCAAATTTAGGATTTGGTACATCTTTGGCTTTGCTGGCCAAGCCATCTTGGAAGCTCGCAATATATGGGGGTGGCATTGGAGTTTCTCCATTAAGAAATCCATACATGTCTTGGCTCTCAATTAAGCCAAGTATTTGGGTCCTCCATAGCAAATAATTGGTTTAAGTCAAATGAAGTGAAACAAAGTTTCCAACATTCAAGGTCACAGGATATGGATAAGTGTTGGCATTGGAAGATGAAGCCATTTAGAGCAAGAAAACTTCAAGGATGGTCTCCTCTCACCGAATTGGCTCTGATACCATAAAGGCAAAATGAACAAAGTATAATTATGTATAACAAGTCCTCAAGGTGAAAGGAGCCAAAATAATCTACTGGTATTTATAGAAAAAATGAGAGCAATCCCTCCTATATCAATGGGATTTGACAGATACAACAAATAACTACAAATAGGTCAACTATGCGCATAATTAAATGTAAAGATTTTCTTAACTTATAAAAAAAATGTCGTTGCTTCCTTGATTATTATGTAAGCCTTATTTAGTGCCACGTTCAGCTGAATCTTTGATAGGGACAGAACCATTATCTTCTATAGTTTTTGCTTGCAACAAAACGACATTATTTTATCTTGTGTTTTATTAACTGTCATAATAACTTAAACAATATCGTTTTACTTTTAAAACGAAATGATGTCGTTTTGTTGGTGGAAGAAATATTTTAAACATAAATAAAACCACGCCATTTTGCAGTTGTAGCCATGGGCTATGGGCCGCGTTAGGCAATTTTTGACATCCCTATTTAGAAGTGGAATTGACTTAGTCTGGTTCAAATGCCGAAATAATGAATTGACTTAAACATGTTTTCATTGTTTTGATTAGAGACTCTTGTCAAACTCTTTCGCAACTTTGAAGGCAACACCTATTGAAGGTGGGTTGTCACCGTCCAAAATAAACAATTATGACTAATGATGATAATAGACAATAGCTGATCAAGAATTCCACTAAAGGCCCAAAAAGCATATAAAGAAAATAATTCTTTTAGCACTAGTTTGTTTTTTTAGGAAAAAGTAAAGCAAAAGGAGGAACAAAATGATAATTATATTTAGGCCATTCAATGAATGATAAGAGAGAAAGTAATTAATGCTCTGAAGTAGCGGAAAATCAAGTGAAAGTCATAGAAACGAGTGGACCAGCAAGACTTATTCTGCGCTCGAATATCGCACACCTGGCGTTTACGATATGTGTTAGGAAGTAAATTTCATTCGAATTTATGATCTGTAAGTTGCTAGAAGTGAACACTTTCAAACTTGTTATATATGCCTTATTTTCTTATCGTTTATAGTAATTAATTTCTTTCCGTCTAATCCAGTAGTCATTGTCCATTTACAGAATAATGTACATTGCTAGCTTAATTGACGTTCAAGTATTATCTAGTTGTTTGCTTTAATAAAGGTATCGCTACGATTAAAAAAGTATCTTTACGATGATGTGTGGCATGTATCTTTATTCTACAATTATTCTCAACTAAAAAGATTGAGTGGAGAATTTCGGCTCCTCATCCGGTAAATAATGGTTTTCGTATTAAATTACGTTGAGATTAGAAACGATTAAAAACCTCTTCTTGCGTGATGCATTTATAGAAAGAAATATTGATGTTTTTTATTTTTTATTTTTTTCTTCTTCTGTGTAGTTTTGATTGTAGTTATTCACCCGATCAGTGGTCACAATCTCAAATGACAGGGAAATTGTTGATTCTTCTTTACTTAGATTCCGAAAAAATGAAGTAAAGCATGAGAAGAACACACAAAACTAATCTTTAAACGTAGCTTTGTGAGTGATAGTATTGATTTGGAGATTAGAGCCATTTTAAGGACCTTAATATGGGGAATCTCTTATGGAAATTGTTCCCAATGATCCCAAAATACACCCAAAAATCAAAATGGAGCTTGATTGGCATTAAACTTAGTATGTTTTCTAAGTGTTAGGGTGTGTTTTATTGTTTTCTTAGATGATAATCATGTGCTTAGGACTAAGATTTATGTTCTTCTTAGTGTTTTGTTTTGTTTTGTTTGTTTAATTGATGTTTAAGGCAAGAGTTTGATCTTAATTTTATATTTCAATTATTGTTTGATGTGTTTAATGATAAGTGGAGATAGAAAAAAAGAGAAGTAAAGACGAAGAAAAGTTGGAGAAATACATGCATGATTGTGCACAAGGAAGCAGCAAGTTGGAGAGCCTCTTGCAAGATCGTGCATGATAGGTGTAGATTATAGTAAGTTTTCTAGGTGTTTGAATCCGCTTTTAAGTGTTTTCATAAATGATAATCATGTGTTTAGGACTTATGATTAGTCCTTGCACGAAAAGCTCTTGGAGGCTGAATCAAAGTATTCCAAGAATTGCACTATAGGGTGCAACCTCGGGTCGTTCACTTAACCGGAACCTAAACAATTGAATCTAAGTTAACCTATATGTCATGCTATGCAAACTAATTTGGAGAAAGAAAAGTTTTTTTTTTAATTTTCGAACTAATTGTAGAACCAATTTAAATGTAAAAACGAATGTTTTTGGATTTTAGGGATATAGAAAATTGAAGGATAATAAAAAAAATGCAAAAGACTAAATAGTGATAATGTCCCCTTGAAAGTGAGTTTTTGGCCATCATTGTTTGAAATTGATTAAAGTGAGAGTAGAAACCACTAAGCTTTAAAATGTAAACCTTGAAAGACTCTTCAAGTCTAGGATCTTAATCACTAGGACTTCCTTTTTTTTAAATCCCGTTAAGTGCTGTTAGTGTGTGTAATAGGATTAGCCAATGCAATCGGTCAAATGGAATCTAAAATCATCTCAACATCAAACACAACCATGTAAGACAAGAGAGAATCAAGAAGATTTCAAATAGACATATATGAAACTTCATACATTTAAGCTCAAAGTTCTCAATAAACCAATCCATCTACACATAACGAATATCCAACATTTGATTAAAACCATAATCAATAGTTCATCTACAAATCATAAATCCTAGACCTAGGATGTATAAATTCATAGCTGAACTATGGATAAAACAACTCCCCTTTTTCAACCCATTGAACTCCAGCCATTGCTTCACCTTCAAGAGGAAAAGAAACGCCTATCCACTCATTGAACCTAGAAACTTCACAACTTGGAATGCATCTAAATCACCCATGGTGGAGGTTTAACAGTGGAAGGAAATATGGAGAAGATAAGAGTTGTTCTGCAGAGAAAAGATGAAGGAGAGTGTCAAAATTGTGTGTCTCTGCCGCCTCCCTCCTACTTATCTCGAAATAGGTTTTTTTTAATGATGTTCAGGTCATGTTATGTGTATGGCTAAGTGAGGTTTCCAAAAATGACTCGGGTTTCAGGTAGCTGCTTCGAAGTTTTCGCCGCGGCCAAATTTTCCCAAAACAGTCTGGGCTGTTGATTCACATTTTTTGCCATGGCAAAATGGTGAGTTCACCGCGACTAACCTGTCCCAAAGGGTCTTCTTCCTTGATTTTCTGGCTCAACAATTTCTTGGTCTTTACTCTTAGCTCCACTTCTTACGTGGCCTGCAATGAAAAACAATAGTTTTCAATATCAATTGTCCTATAAACCAAGTGAGTGCAATTACTAATTAATTATGACAATTTTACCCTCAAACTATGTTAATTCAAAACAAGCACTCTTGAAATAAATTAAGCATAATATCCAACAAAAAGAGCCGAAAAGTACAACAAAAACTATAAAAATACCACTGAATAATATAGAAAACTTGGGTTCAATCAACTTAGAATTGTGTTATTGTTAATATTTTATGTGTTTTAATTGTTTGATTGGTTTAGAATAAGAATTTCATCTTAATTTTACTTTTCAAAGCATGTTGGATGTGTTTGTTAGTGAATGAAAACAAGAAAAGAGAAGAAAACAGGAAGAATTTGAAGCATGGAAGGAATGCCACAATTGCTCTGTTACGAAGTATTTAAGGCAAATAAAACACAAAAAAGGAGGCCAAACATCGTAATTAAAGAGATTAAAGAGGAGACATCAAAAGCAACTCCAAAATTTCCAAGGTTGCAGATCAAGACACAAATCGTTTTTCTTTCTTTTCTCTTCATTTATTTCATTGTCTTGGATGTTGATTGAGATTTTTAGGATGTTAAGCATGATTATATGTTTTTAAATCCACATTACGGATTTTTTTTATTTGTTTTATTAAACTTTATTCTTGCTGAAATCAATACATATGAATGCTTTATGATTTTTTTAATGCTTATACTTAGTCATAAATCAAGAGATTGAATCAAGTTATTTGTGTTAAGGTGCTCAATAAGAGTTTATAACTTAACAAACCTATAAATATCACATTAATAAACAATTGAAGAGAGATCTTAATTGTGACCTAATTATCCTTAGGATTACTTCAAATCCAATTGAATAGTTACGAGTAGTTTTGTGAATCGAGAGCTTACAATTTTATTATTATCAAATTCAATTGTGATTACTTGTTTATATCTCTAGAGAAACCTTAAGATATCTAAGATTAAGCATAATTAAATAAACAAAATAAAAAGGATAGAAAACAAGGATAGAATAATTCCTAAGTTTCCATCGTTGATTAACTTTAATCTTATTGCTAGTCTCAATTATTCACTTATTTAATTGTTTAGTTCTATTTTATTTTAATTTCAGTAAATTATTTTAATTCAATCAATCTTTTAGTACTTTAAACAAAGTGCCTTCAAGTTTTTAGGTGTCTAATTAGTCCTCGCGACAATGATACCTTTTATACTACAAATTACGATCCGTATATTTGCAATATTGAAAGTTTTATATGTAAAACTTATCAACAAGTTTTTGGCACTATTATCAAAAATTGATTTAGAATATTATCCAATTTGTATTCTTTTGATTTAAGGATTGTAATACTTTTCTTGTGTGATTATAGGCGCCTCAACACTAGAATAAAAAAAGAAAAAAAATAGTAACTTCAATATGAGCAAATTACATATCTTTTCTTCTAACCCAGTGTAGGCACTACAACATAAATGGGAGTTACTTAAACTCATATAATCTTTGGTGGCAAAACTATGCAAATTATTCTTGGAATAACAATGTAGGAAACAACATAAGAGCATAAGGTCTACTAAGTTTCCAGTAGTACAGGTTTGGATCCTTAAATTCATATTTGCATAAATTAATAGATTTGCTAAGCTCCAAGTTTGATAACCTAGATGAAAGTTAGAGGAGGATGGAAACCAAATTTGATCAAATAATGAAGAACTACTGCTCTTCCATTCATAACTTAGAGGGTCAAATGGATTAAATTTCCAATGCATTGGTAACAAGGAATGTGGGGAGTCTTCCAAGTACCACGAAAGCACAATTGATATCCTTGTCATGTTGTGACATTTATGGGGGTAACCATTACAATCATTAATGCAAGGCACTAGATTATGTATGGGAGAATCTATATTGTATGCAAAAATGGCCAAAAAATACACCAGAGGAGACAAAGGTTGAATGCACAAATGAAGTTGCAATTCAAGAAGAGAAAGAAGAATAGAGGAAAGAGGAGATAGAGGTTGAAGAAGAGAAGGAAGTCCATGTTCAAAAAGAGAACAAAGAAGAGTGGACAAGGGTGATGGGAAAGAAGTGGAGTAGTTCGTATTCTTAGAGGACAAACTGTTGTATTCAATTGATGATTTAGGGAGTTTCATCATTTTGTATTTTATTGACAGTTTGTTATAGAAAAGGGCACTAATGGAGGCAATTGTATTTCTTAATTTGTTAAATTATGTCCTTCTTGTTATCTTAAAACATGTCTTATTTACAGGCTAATAAACTACAATAGGGAGAAATGAGTGGAAGCAAGCCATTAATCATCGACCTAAGTTGATGGTAGACATGAAAGATACATCATGCTAATGGCATTAATAAAGCTCTACTTAGGAGGCAATGCAAGAACTAATAAAGCTCTACTTAGGAGGCAACGCAAGAACTAGGATAAGTTTTAATTTTAATTTAATTTAATTTTTAATTTTAGTGCTTATTTTTATTTTGTAGAGAGTTGAATTGATGGATGCTTATGGCATAAAGTGTCTTTAAGCTCTCTTTTCAACACCATCACCACCCAAATCACCATAAGTTTTTTTTCTCTTACTTTTTCTTTATTGTTTTTTCTTTATTTTTATTTTTTTTTCCACATTGAGGACAATGTATTGTTCAAGTTTGGGAACATTTATGAATTGACAATTTATTTTTTTGTGTGAAATTGGCATTTGTACTGTGTTGGTTTTGGTTAGGTTGGCATTATATGAACATTTGGTTGCATGATATGTGCAATGTGTGAATGTTCAATTGTATGAATTGAATGGGATTGACTTGTTTTTTAACATGGTCATTTAAATTGTAAAGGCATAGTAACTTGTGAATTTTGTGTTTTAAGTGTCTTTAGAGAATAGGTGTCATACCCTAATTAACATGGTCATTTAAATTGTAAAGGCATAATAACTTGTGAATTTTGTGTTTTAAGTGTCTTTAGGCTGCATACGTATGTTAATTAGGGTATGAAACCTATTATTTCACTTTATGACACTATTTTGTATAAATTTATAATTGCATTCATTTAAATTGGTAGCCATCATTAGTACCTTTCATAAGAATGATTGACTAAGAAGAAATGAGGTAAGACAAGAATGTGACAAAAATGTGTTAAACAAAATTCTTATTTTGTTGGCACTTTTTAAGAAAATTGGGTTAAGAATGGAGATGGTAGCCAATTGCAAGTTGTGATATAATTTAGTAATCAGGGATATTCACAAAAAAGTTTTTTTCATATCAAAAATAGAATGACACTTTAAACAAGCTAAATTAAAAAGTAACTTAGTTGAGTAACTAGGGGAGATTTATGTCAAGGTGTTTGCCTTCACGTTAGATTACTAGGTGATTGTTAAAGAAAATCTAAAAGGATGGTGCTTATAGTAAAATTAAGCCTAGTGATGTTTTCAAAATTGTAAGCACTTTTATGAAGAGTTACTTAGTAATAGTTTACCTTTTTAATTGATCAACAATAATAAATGCATTCTTAAAAGTGTCATAGGTCTGTGAATAGGGTGTTAATATTTTGATTGATATGTGTATTCAAATCAAAGAAATTAAACATTAAAGGATTTGAGTTTAAGTTAATTCTATGAGATTGATGCCATTTTACCGTTATTATACTATTGCATGATTGAGTGTTTATGTTTTTTTTTAATGTTTTGTTTATGTTAGTGTTTTTAGTTTTACTTGAGGATAAGCATGGTTTAAGTGTGAAGATGTTGATAGGTGTAGATTATAGTAAGTTTTTAAGGTGTTTGAGTGTGTTTTTAAGTGTTTTCTTATATGATAATCACGTTTTTAGGACTTAGAATTATGTCAATGTTAGTGTTTTCATGTGTTTTAATTGATTGATTGGTTTTGAACAAGAATTTGATCTTAATTTAATGTTTCACGAGGGGTTTGATGTGTTTGTTAGTGAATGGAAATAGGAAAAGTGAAGAAAAGAGGAAGAATTTGAAGCATGGAAGGAATGCCATGATTGTGGCACCTCCTACATTCGAGGTGGGCAATAATGCAGCCACTCTATCACGATCATGGCAGAGTGCTTTCTAGCACGCAAATTTTTTATACTTTTAATATTTTAGTGCTATTTTTGGAACCAAATTAAACAAGAAACCCCTAGAAGCCTCAAGAAGTATTTAAGTCAAAGGTCCATAGGAGTCTCCACAGTCTAATAAATCAATAAAACAATTGAGTAATAAAAGGTCAATATGCTAAGGGTTTAGGAGATTTCGAAACCTGGATACTAATTATTTGATATTGATAATTTTCTAAGTGAATTTTTAATTCTCTCTTCAATATCGTTGCCTATTTTATTTTACTTGCTTTAGTTTGTTTATTAAAATGAAAAATTAATTTCTATGCTAGATAATACGAAAAAGGTAAAAACTAATAGTCACTATCTTTATGGGATCAACTTGTACTTGTTGGTACTAACTATAACTACATCGTTCACTTGTGATTATTACATAATTGACCAACTCATGAAATAAGTCATCAAGGATAAAGATACAAGTAGAAAGGTGATTGGTACGAAAGGATGGATTACAATATAAAGGTTAGAAGGGGAGAAAAAGAGAGGAGGGGGCTGACATAAGTGAGAGGAAGAAGGAGATATAGAAAATAATACAACAAACACAAAGCAGATTGCAAGATGTTCCAAGGGGACCACATAAGCAAAATGAGGATGAAGAAGATGAACAGTGAGCTATTATAATCTTTTTTATTAATTCTTATTAACTGACATCATTTTTTTTTAAAATATGTCCAAATTAATTTAGGTCATTATAGATTATTGAATTGAATTAGTGTGCAAAAGAATGAAAGTTAGAATATACTTGCTTTTATGTCATATTTTTAGTAATCATTGAGGTAATTAATTTGAATGAATTTGCATATTATTTACATAGAAGGATTCTTTTAGAGCTTTTATGCCTAAGAGCAAATACATCATTATTTAAGGCTCTTTTAATTTTTGCACGTGTGTTATCATACTAGTTGGATAATTTTAGCACTTGCTTTCATTATCCATATTATGTTCATATTGTTAAATTAGAAAAATTGAAATGATAAAAGAATTTAGATTCAACCTTTTATTTTAGCTTATTTTCTTGATTATTATTCTACCATATGTTATCCCTTAGGAGTAACCACTTTTGAAACTTATCCTTTGCATTGATTATTACCATATTAGCCTTTATTTGATTTTTCTTGAAAGTTATTTTATTATATTTAAACCTTAAAGGATTTACATTTACTTGATTGCTTGAAATTTGGATTATATTAAAGAATTTTAAGTAGTTCCAACATTTCTTTGATTGTTGGTACATAGTGAATGCTCAAAAAAATAAAAAATATATGTTTCATAATAAAAAAAATAATGCTAAAATAATTGTGCCAATGGAATTATGATGTAAAGGACCTATGTAGTGAAGAACTAAGTTTCACGGAATTTTTTTAACGTAAATTTCCTTCAATTTTATCACTTTTTTATTATCCCTATTATACCTTTACCTAAGCTTCCCTTAAAACCTTGTAGCAAGACCATTTGATTTTTTATTCTAGTTTACTTATAAGTGGTGGAGATATGAGTTTATTATAAGCTTGTGGTTAAGAATCCTTCTCTGTATTGATTTAAGAATTCCTACAATTTTCACCCTAAACACTTTGAATGCATTGATTGAATCCTTAAAAAAGGTGTAAACATTTGTGCTTTTAATTAAAAAAAGATTATCTGTTGTATTGATTTTTGAAGGTTGGTTCCAACAAAATTTGAATCTAATTGTATATTAATTTGATTGATATAATATTATGATTTGGAGTGTAGATGGATAGGCTGAGGTTAATAAGGGATGAACATTTGTAAGTTTGATGATTTGGATTATAATTGTTTGAGGACAAGGAAAGATTTAAGTGTGGAGATGTGTGATAAATGATTAATTGTCTATATTTATAGTCCCATATTTAACATTTTTGCTTATATATTATATAAGAGTTTTATAGTATTTTTGGTATTTATTATGCTTTAAGTATTTTTTTAGGTGATAATTGCCTTCGTGACCTAAAAGGAGAAGAATTTGGTTGAAATCGTGGCACAAAATGAAGAATTAAAGTAACTTAAGAGATACACGATCATGTATAATGATTGTGAAAGTCGTTGCAAATGTGTGCAACTTTAACAAAACCTTTTATACCCATATAAAGATACATGTCACCCGTGAAGGCTTTTGCAACCATCTATATTCACGAATTGAGGTGTTTTTAAGATAAACGGTCACTTACACAAACCTTAGTTTGTACTATAAAGGGATATTTATTGAAGGCTACACAAAAGGGAGGCAGATTTTAGATTTTGTGAAGACACCAAAAGAAGAAAGAAAATGTCAAAAAAAGGTTGCACATCAAAAATAAAAAGTCATAAAGTAGAAACATCAAGCTTAACTTAACATTTCTAGATTTTCTAGAGTTGATTTCATTCTCTTCTCTTTCGCTACTCCATTGCCTTGTATGCTAAATCTGAATAATTGTATTTGAACATGATTATAGATTGCTAAATCTATATTAGGGTGTTCTTCTTGAATTGTTTTGTATATTTTTACCTTGTTGAATTTAATATATTACTGTTGTGTTATATTTGTTGTGTTCATACTTGATTTGAATTGAGAGATTGTATCAATTTACTGTTGTGTTATATTTGTTGTGTTCATACTTGATTTGAATTGAGAGATTGTATCAATTTATTTGTTTTAAGTTGCACATCAAGAGTTAGTAACCTAATAGAATTACAAATATCAGGTTAACAAGTAATTAAAGAGGGATCTTAATTATTAGTTAATTATCTTTAGGATTGCTTCAAACCCAATTGAGTGGTTAAGAGTAGTTTTAAGAAATCGAGAGATTGCAAATCAAATTTTATCTATTTCAATTGGGATTACTTGATTAGATCTCGAGAGAGGTAATCAAAACCTTTAGATATATTGATCAAGCATTGTTTATTTCATAAGGTGAAGGGAAGACAAAACTCATTGAGTAACTTTGATTTTGTTGTTATCTTTTATTTGTTCAATCATCAAATTTTGTTATTTTACTTTAATTTCAATTAAGTCAATCTTTATTACCTTATACAAAGTGGAATTCAAATTGTTAGGATACTATATTTAGTCCTTATGGTATCTATATCAGATGTACTACAATATATGACTCGTGTACTTACATCATAGCATAAAACAAACAAACAGAGGAGGTTTGTTGAGGAATTTTAGCATTGCAAACACTTTAGATGTATTTCATGAACATTTCTTTCGGCCTAATGGGACATTCAATGATTTTGTAAGAACATGTAAACAATCCAATTATAAAATTAAACTTCATGAGTTGTATACTCTTTTTCTTATACCTAAACATCCTTGTACAAATATTTCTATGGATTTTAGAATTGGTTTACCTATGTCTAAAAGAGTTCACGATTCTATATATATGGCTGTTGACAGGTTTTTAAAGTTAGTATATTACATTCCTTATCATCCCATAATTATGATTTGTTTTGCAAAGAGGTTGTAAGATTGCATGGCATGCCTAAAATTTTTTTGACCATAATGCTAAGTTTCTAAGTTGCTTTTGGATAACTTTGTGGAATAAATTATGAAGAAAGATTTTATTTTAAAAAACATGTCATCCTTATATGGATGGGTAAAATGAAGTAGTTAATAGGAGTTTGTCTACTATGTTACATGTTGTAATTCAAAAGAACTTGAAAATTTATGTATGGTTTTAATCCACTCACTCCTTTGGATTTATCACCTTTTCCCATTTATTAACATGTAAATTTAGACGGTCAAAAGAAGGAATATTTTTTCAAGAAAATTTATGATAAAGCAAGGAAAAAATTTTGAAAGGTGAATAAAGCAATATGCTAAGTAATCTAATAAAGGTTAAAAACAAGTTGTTTTTTACCATAATGATTTGGTTTAATTACGTACGCACAAAGAGAGATATCTAATTTACATTTGATTTAAATATCATCCAAGTGGAGATGGTCCTTTTTAAATGATTGCAAGGATCAATGATAATGCATATAAGCTAGATTTACCTAGTGAGCATAGTGTGCATACTACTTCTAATATTGCAAACTTATCTCCTTTCAAGGTGACATTTTAAGGATAAATCCTTTTAAGAAGAGAGGGAATGATGATAATCTAAAAAAAATTAAAAGTATAAAACCAGTGATCCAATGAGCAATGGAGGTCCAATCACATAGGTAAGAGCAAAGAAGATTACAGGAGCTTTAAATGGGCTAATTAGAGGTATATTTGCATTTTGAACAATTAAACCATTCCTCTAATTTAATACTAGTTAACTTAACTGAGCAAATAATGTAGCAAAATATTTTCTTCAAAATTTTAAGAAGATTATAGAATTCTAAGTTGCCTAAAACTACAAATTTTATAAGACACTTTCATATTTCCAACAAATCAAGATTCATGTCATTTGGGGCTCTTTAGCTCATGTTATGGCTCTCAAAAGTTGACTATTTGACACAAACGCGAGAGTGACAAGGAAGCTTTAACTATTGGACTTGTTTTAGTATTTTGGACAAATTTCTAGCCAATTTAGATTTGTAGTTTCCTTTTACTTATCTGTGCATAGCTTTTGTACTTACTTTCCTATTTCAAGATAGAAATTAATGAATTAAGTTTTTTTTCGAATCTTTTTTATTTTAGGCAAGCTAAATATTTGTAAATTCAAATTAAAATTGGATTTAAGTTTGGTTTTTAAGGTTTTAGCCCTTTCTCTATATAAAGTTACGATTTATGCTTCTATAGGACATAAATCATAATTATCATTAATAATTTTTTAGAGAACATTATCTTTTTTGGTTCTTCATTAAACTCTTTGAACTTGTCAAAATTTTAACTTATGGTGCTCATAATTCAAACTTATCACTAACCTTCTCATCTTTATCTTTAAGTGTGGCATCTACAACTTTTCTTATAACTTAGGTTCTTATTTGATCATACAATCAATGGTCTAAGTTCATTTCATAAATATGATTTCTTAGGCGGTCCCAGGGAAAAGTCATTAATTTCGATTTTTAATTCTTAATACTCTTAGTAAGGTTCACAATAAAGAGATAGCTTGAAAAGTGTTGCTATATATTTCTTTCCATTGAATGCCTTAATGTTATTTTTCAACTGTAGAAACTTTCTCATATAAATGCATGTAAAGCTTACGCCTTTGAAAAATTGTATTGTGTCCTTTGGTGATTGCTTCTTCAAATCCCTCAATTTTAACTAAAAATTTATTAAATCTAAATGAAAATATACTCATGTGATAAAGATATTTTTCACTAAAATAGGAGTATGGTCAAAAAATAATAAGTTAGTGAAAATAGCTTTTTAATAAAGTGCCCTCTATTTTTAGAGTAGTGGCTTGAATATAGTTGGTATTATTGAGAAGTCTTCACAATAGTTCATAAGGCTAAAATTATCTTCTTCTAATCTAACATATTACTGACGTTTCCAAATATTAATTGTTGATCATTCTCCATTAATTTGCTCCACAATAATAATTGTGCTCAATAGTAATTTAAGTTGTGAAAGTAATTTTTTAAAAATTTAATTTAAAATATTGAAAATTTGAGTCAATACAAGTAATTATAGCTTATCTAAGAATCACTTAAATGAATTTCATTGTTTAATTCTATATAACGAATTATTAAATTGGTGGAATAGTTTAACTAAGCATTAAAAAGATATAAACTGTTTACACGTTTTCCAAAAAGCAAGAGGTCCGGGGTCTACCCTCCGTCACGCCTGACGATAAGCCTCTGCTCCTTAAAGTCAATGAGACTTCTGACATTTTTGTTTCCACAGTTATAATTGCAGGCCTTTTATAGTCTTTAGGGTTTGAAATTCACCATAAAAATAAAAAACAGGATAATGTAATACCGATTTCCTTCAAGATGTATCCCATCCACGTGCAGATTTGCTTCTGGGTAGGTAATCTCTCCCACTTTTCAGATTTGTACATAGTTATAACCTGCTTGTGCAAGTTACACACGGAAATACAATATGCGCAGACCATAGGAAATTGAAGTTAAAATGAGATTGAATGAAAAGAACCTGCTTGGGAGTTACTTAAGGGTATAGAATAGGACAGGTCAAATGAGTTTAAAGGTATAAGAATAAAGTAACCCTTGTGGATAAGGGAGTCATTGGTGCCCATAATCGGAGATTGTTTAATTACGTATGTGCAGAATCTGGTTGAAAGCTTATTGATACAAGTTTTCACTTTACGTCATCCCCTCAGTCTTGCATCTTTCACATCCATCTCAGGCTAAAAGGATCAATACGTATTCTATGGTCGACAAAGCATTAATTAATTGGTAGTTTATCCGTAAGAGAAGCTAAATATGATATCAAAGAATATGTCCGTGAAACAGGATATTGTTCTATTAGAAAGTATTGTTAATCTTATGGATCGAGCTTGTTTTCTCTCTAATCTTTTTCACTAACATTTGATATTTATTAGGTTAGAAGGATATTAAAGTTTCTTATGACTTTGGACGTGGAATAACTGATTTCTCGACTAAAACCCTTTCAATTTCCTTATCTACTAAACACATAATTAGCCAAATTAATAATCCATGGAGCAATATAAATATTTTTTTTCTCAGACTATTATAAGTGTTTAATTTTTCCTTCATATATATATATATATATTAAAAGGCATAAACCAACTTCATTAATCAACATAAAAAGAGGATATTACATCCGGAATTGAATCCCATATAACAAAACGAGAATAACGAATTGAAGCTCTACCTAAAGCATGTGCTGCTTTATTCAAATCCCTCCTAATCCATCTCACTTTTGTATTGGACATATTCATTAATAATTTTTTGCAATCCTGGACAACAATCCCAAAGGCTGAATTGTCCAACATAGAGGAATGCAAAGCAAAAACCAGCTGCTGACTATCTGTATAAATGACGCCACCATCACACAAGTGCTAAGAAGCATATAGAACTGCAGAACGACAGGCTAAGGCCTCAACAACCGCAGGCTCACAACACCCCTCCACAAAATCCGAAATAGCCCCAAGCCAACTCCCCTCTGCAGACTCCACAACGCAACCAAAACCAGAAGCTCTTTCTTGCTGAAACAACGCTGCATCTGTGTACAAGTTCCATCCAACATTTGCAAGGAAAGAATGCAGACTGCTACGAACAGTTACAACTTCATATGTGCTCCCCGCTTCATGATGCAGATTCCTCAAGTTGTCAAAAGACTTCCACTCCATTAAATAAGAGACAACGTTGTATACAAGCTGATCAGGAGAACTTATCTTTGAAGACCAAAAGAAATCATTCCTAGCTTTCCAAATGTTCCAAGCGCCAAAAGAGAATAATTCTGCAACCTCCCTACCCTTATTGCTCCATAGTTGTATAAAAACATTGGCAAAAGAATCCCCAGGGGATACAATAAACACATCAATGAAACTCCAACAACTAGAAGCCAAAGGAAAGTGTATTAACACATGATCAACAGATTCCAACGAGAAGCATAATGGGCAAATACCATCAACATCAATGCCCCTATTTTATAGACTCAATGTTATCGGCAATACATTTCTCAACGCTCTCCACATAAAGTCACGTACCTTTGATGGAATTTTTAGCATCCAGACGTGCTTCCATACGTCACTTTGAACCACTGCCTAAAAATGTAGATTTCGGCTAATATGGTAGCCAGACTTGACAGTATACATACCCTTCTTGTTAAAATTCCACATTAGTGAGTCTCTAACATTAAACATACTGAGAGGGATAGAAAGGATAACACTTACATCTCGAGCGGAGAAATTGTCCATAAGTTTTCCAATGTCCCATCTTCTGCTGTTTTCCAAAAACAAGTCTATATATTGTCATTAACTTAGTTTTAAATAAAAATAACAATAGCCATATGTTATAGGATATTTGATTTGGTTTCTTAAACCGATCGAACACAAAATTATTATAGGACATATGACCCTCTTCTAAATGAAGTGTATTTCTGCGTGGATCATTTAGTCATTTTCGTTAAACTACTTCATTAGTACTCTACTAGAATTATAACCTACAAATATTCTCCCATAGTGGTGGTAGTGTTAATGATTTACTAAAAAATTCCTTTAAGACCCTAATTACTTTATGCCTACATTTTTCCTACCTTATTTTAAATTCCAAAATACCAATAACTAGTGGCTTTTCTTGTATAACAAGTTCTTTGAAAATTTACTATTTTCTTGGGTAGTTTATCCTTTTTACATTCTATATTAAAATTACCATTTGGAAGAGGAATTACCTTTTGATCCCTTAGATCCTCTCATTTTGCTAATTTTCTACTACTCACCCTTAAAACCATCTCTTCCATATCTTCCACTATTGTACTGGACCCGGAGAGCTTTTTAGAATGTTTTGATTGAGTTATTATGTGATGTTATTAGGTCCAAGCACAGTTTCACCATCACTTAAGCTCTTTGTTGACTCCTCCCTAGCTGGTTCCGAGGGAGAAATGTTGTCCTTATAATTAGTAGCACCTTCTCTTAAATTTTCTATCTATTTCTTCTAGATTTTTGGTGTTGTAGCATTAGGTGTTTCATCATCTAAGCTCCTCCTCTCTTTGAAGTTGTTCTCATTGTCTACTCCCACCATCTCTTTGTAGGTTTATTTATTGAATAACTTCCTTATAATCTTCCAAAATCTTGCTTGTGCTTTATGTGAAGTATCCCCTAATAGGTTACTAATAGTGAGTTTTTATTGAGTGATTTCTACGAGCCTATTCTTATTAGTGGTATGTTATCCAAGAGCTCTTTAACAAGCTTAATACTTATACATGTTCTTATAAACCATACTCTCTTCTTCTTTGCTACCATGTCATCCATACATAGTATTTTGCACAAGTAACTAGCTAACAAGCTTAAACCCTTAGTTTTCTAATACTAAAGAGAAACATTATGCATATTCATCCATACTAGAATGTTTTCATGATTCACTCTGTTAAGACTTATGCTTGGCTACCAATTTCGCAGAAAAATGGGTAGTTGATAAAAGTGCTAAGGTCCCTCCTCTCTTTTTTAGCTCTTCCTTGGAAGAAAAGAAAAAGAGAACATCCTACAAGCCCCTGCTTTTGAAGTTTCTGTGAGCCCAACTTGGAGGTCTATGACTAATGAATTCAACCAATGTGGCTTCCTAGCTTTATGCTCCCTCTTAGAGAATCCCCATTTCTAGTGGTACTATAGGATAACCTTCATCTATTTTTGGTGGATAGTAGGGTTTGATGGCTGTGCTTATACTGACTTCTTACCATTTCGAATTAGAACGAGAGCAAGATGAGAGGATGTTGAAGGCAAGATGGATATATTGAAGCATAGGAAGCCATCCTTAGAGCTTAGGTTTCGCATGTAGACATTTTAGCCTTTTAACGGGAAAACAAACATTTGTAATGAATGTCCCTGTTTAATTAGTTATATCATTACTCACAACTAGCTACTATCTCTATTCTTAACCCTACAGGTCAGCCGGATAGTTATTTATTCAAAACACACACATTTTTTTCTTTTTTTCACATTTTTAACCTACTTCATTTCCTTTATAGACAATTATTTGCAGGAGAGGTAACTAGGATTATTTACCTATTTAAATGACTTCTAATGATAAAAACATGAAATAGAGCAAAATAGAGTGTGAAACAAGTTGCCATATCCTAATTAACATACATATTTATATTAAAGACACTTAATACATAACTTCCTAAGATAACATATTTTCATAAGTTAAACAATTTTGTTCAAAAGTAAGCTAATTCTCATTAAAATTTCATCCATTACCTATTCAAATAGTCAAGCATATGTAAACCAAATGAGAAAAAGAAAAAATTTATAAAAAATCATACAAAAAAATGCACATTACACAAACATGGGGAGTCATATATACAAGCAACATGCAATTGCATACCACTCCCTCACACGTGAATAACACATCGTCCTTAATGTGTGAAGGTGATATGTAATGGGAAAATAAAATATATAACACAAATAGAAAACATAAATAAAATAAATAAAAATTAAAGGCAAGAGAATGCTTATGGAAATTATGGCAGTGAAGGTGTCGATGACGACACGTGTACTCCTTGAAGTTTGAAAATTTTAAGGAGTTCATGGTCTAATAATGTTGTTGGTGCTCCATTTTTTCCTTAATCTCTCTTTTCTGAAACAAGCAAAGAAAAACATGTAACATGTTAATTAAGCAAAACACATAAGCATAAAGAGAATAAATGTATATACAAACCAATGCTAGGTTTAAAGTCACTAGTGGGACTTCTTCATCATGCTCAGAATACTTAAGTGGGCAGAAAGAAAGCACTTCCAGATCCTAGGGCAAATTTCCTATGAATAAGACTTAAACTGGTGGTCATTGATCTTGAATGTCTCAGCTTTGTCATTGGCTAACTCCAATACACCATGTGAGAAAACCTTAGTGAATTGAAATGGGACACTAAATCTTGATTTTAGCTTACTAGGCAATAATCAAAGGTGAGGGTTAAACAATAAGACCACATCTCTGACCTCAAAGTCCTTATTTTTTAGATGAGCATCGGGTCATTTCTCGGTTCATTCCCTATACAGTTTGTTATTCTCATAGGCATGCAATCTTCTCTCACCTAATACTTTAAAGTCAAAGTTCAATGTTTTGATTGCCCAATATGCCTTGTAATCTAACTCCACTAGTAAATGACAAGCCTTGCCATAAACTAATTGGTAGGGTGTGGTGTAACATCCCGTCTCCTATACATACGGCTAGAACACATAATTGTGAGACATTTATATGACTTCAGCTAAATGGACGTTAGACATAAGTTAATTGTGACTTATATATCGGTTGGCATATTCATCCAAATATATATGCTTTCATTTGGCATTTTCGGGTAAGTATGCCAAATTGTAATGATGCCGAATGGTGAATTAGTGGAGGTA
>JAOQMS010000178.1:14534251-14561360 GCA_027563885.1 Erythroxylum longipes
TGCCCATTTCATAGTCTCTCACTACCAAAATCACCAAAGCAAAACATGAACCTATCCACACTTCTCATGCACTGCTCGAAATTTTCTAAGAAAAGTTTCAGGGTCTAACATAATGTGTCTCCACTGCCTCCCCCTTACTTATCCGAAAATAGGGTTTTTTAAGTGGTATTCAGGTCGGGTCATATGCATGGGTAAGTGAGATTTCCAAAAATGACTCGGGTCTCAAGTTGCTATTTCGAGGTTTTCACCGCGACAAAGTGAGGAGTTTGTCGCGGCAAAATTTTCCTGAAAGGTCTGAGCTATTGATTCGAAGGTTTCGCCGCGACGAAGTGATGAGTTCGTCACTACCAAATTTTCACGAAAGGTCTGGGCTATTGATTCACATGTTTCTCCGTGACAAAGTGATGAGTTTGCTACGGTTAACTTGTCCCGAAAGGTCTTGTTCCTTGATCTTATGGCTCAGCAATTTCTTAGTCCTTACTCTTGGCTCCACTTCTTGAGTGTCCTGCAATGAAAAACAATAGTTTGCAATATCAATTGTCTTATAAACCAAGTGAGTGCAATTACTAACTAATTATGATAATTTTACCCTCAAACTATATTAATTCAAAACATGCAAGCTTGAACTAAATTAAGCACAATATCTAACAAAAAAAGCCGAAAAGTACATCAAAAGCTATAAAAATATCACTAAATAATATAGAAGACTTGTGGTTCAATCAAATTGTGAGTCTTTTTTCAAATTGAGAGATTGAAAACTCCATAATTCAATTAGGGTTTAACGATTATAAGTTGAGAGAGTGTAATCGGCCCTTTGATAGTCTAGAATTGACACAACAATAATGCATAAATGGCTAGATTATCATTAATGATAGGAAAATCCCGCCTCTCATAACTTGGTGATTTCTCTTGAGTGATTTTCATTATGACCTGTGTGTTGCTCAATTTCCCTTATTTGTGTCTCAATTTCCCAAATTAAATTCTTGCTAATCAAATTCCCGAATTTACTTTTCTGTGTATTTTTATTTTTTATTGCATTTATTTTTTAGTCTTAGATTAGTTCGCCCTCCTCATAGGATCGACTCTTCACTTGCTACAATTCACGACCTGTGCTCTTCCAGTAATTGAGGGCTATAAATTGCAAGACTTGACAGTCTCGATCAAGTTTTTGGAGCTGTTGTCAGGGAGATGTAGGATTAGTCTAATTCTTTTAGTCTAAGAATTAGGAAAAAAAAAGAGCGAGAGAAGGAAGATTGGGTGCAGAGTAGAAGACACATCAATTTGGGCATCACTAGGCAATTATAAGGAGTCTAAAAGGTTAAATGATGGAGGAAATACATTATAGGAATCAAAGGACTCTTGCAGACTTTAATGAGGAAAAATTTGGTTGGAGAAGTCATCATTCTTATTAGAACATTTACAATCCAAGGTGGTAGAACCACCCAACTTTCTGTTGGTCTAACAATATAAGGACTCACTTGGGACATTAAGACCTATCAGGATTTTAGCTAAATGAGTCCAGTTTATGGGATTTTAAATTTGATTAGATCATAGATAAGCTCATGAACATGGAAGAGGCTCAGAAGAGATTAGGAGAGAAGTTTGAGCAAATAATGGAATGACATGCCTCTTTTATTAACCTAGAGGTTCAAATGGGCCAACTTTCGAGGGAATTTTGTAAGCAAAGTGTGGAAAACAGTCTGCGCAACATAAGAGTAAATTCAAAAGAGAAATGTAAGACTAACAAACTTAGGATTGGGAAAGAGTCAGGAGAACCAATGGATAGACCAGCTAAAACCCACTCTATAAAAGACTAAAAGAAGTAGAAAAAGGATGAAGGAAAGAATGAGGACCCTTCCTATGTTCCTCCTTCCCCTTTCCCGTTAAGCATACCATTTGTGCAAATTGATGCAGTCTCATCTTTAAAGGAGCAAGAGCAGGATGAACAAATGACAACGGTGGTAAAGGTTCAAAAAGATATAGACAACTTAGTTCGTGAATAGTAGAGGAGACAAAGGTGATTGAGGAAGAAAGCGAACAATTCACCTTCTTATAAAACAAATTATTGGATTCAATGAAAGATTAAGGGAGTTTCATTATTCCCTATTTTTTTGACAGTTTTCACTAAAAAGGACATTACTAAGCTTATTAAGTTTCCTTACTTTGATAGATTATGTCCTTTTTATTATCTTCCATATGTAGCTTATCTACAAGATATGAAGCTGACGTTGAACAAGAACGGTTAAAGCATATTGATCATAATTGATCACAGTTGATTTTCCAAGGTTGTAAGGTCAAGCTAATGACCATAAATTAGCACGTTTAGTTATTAGATTTAAATTGTGTGTAGTTAGATTGCTTTAAATTCTAAAAAATAAGTTTTCATGAATTGGAAGAGTTGGGGATTACTAATTCTCTTATTCTCTATGAGTTAATTATACGATAGGAAAGCAATCTCAGTGGCAAGCGAATTTGGTCTCTAACACCATCACCATTACAACCTCAGACAAAATAACGGGTTTGATGCTCTAACCCTTGTCTTTTATCGTTATCTTCATTTTTAGTTTTACCTTTATTTTTTCTCATGTTCTATTGTTACATTTTTTTTACCCCTAACTTCTTTGTTGTTGTTTGCTCTTCTCAAATTGAGGATAATGTGTTGTCCAAGTGTGGGGAGGGTTACGTGCATATTTTTTATTTTGAATGTGAATTTTGCATATTTTATGTTAGTCTATTTAGGTTTACATGATGTGATTCATATGAATGCGTCAATGGCAACGACTTAACGGGATAGATTTATCCTTAGACATAGTCTTTTAGGTTACGAAGATTTATTAGCTTGCGAAATTAGTGACCTAGGTTACTTTAGCTAAATATGTAGTTTAATTAGGACACAGTGTTAGTTTATCTACCCTGGGAAGTTGTCACATTCATTTATAATGTTAGGTCAATCGAATAAGTAGCATTGTTAGAATATTATCATGAGAATGACTAGCAAAAACAATAAGGTATGTAACGTGTTAAAAATGAGTTTAAAAAAGGTATAAATTTTCATTAAATAACTATTCCCTTGGCCTTTAGGTTATGAATAGAGCTACTAGCTAGTTGACAATGTAATGTAGTTGGGTAACCAAATCAACATGGATCACAAATGTGTGCCTTCGTGTCAAAAGTCTATAATGACATTCCAACCAAGCTGTTTAATAAAAACATGACCTAGTTGAGTAATCAGATCGACATTCATCACAATTTTTTGCATCCTCGTAAAAAAGCTAGGTTTATATCCATAAAAAAATTTAACAAAAATATGTTTGTGATTTAACAATTAGGGTTTATGATTTAGGGTTTAACGATTATAACTTGAGAGAGAGTAATTGGCCCTTTGATAGTCTAAAACTGACACGACAATAACGCATAAATGGCTAAATTAGCATTATTGATAGGAAAATCCCCTCTCTCATAACTTGGTAATTTCTTTAGAGTGATTTTCATTGTGACTTATGCGTTGCTCAATTTCCGTTATTTGTGTCTCAATTTCACGAATTAAATTCATGCTAATTAAATTCTTATGTTTACTTTTCTGTGCATTTTATTTTTATTGTATTTTCATTTTATTAATTTTATAACGTTAGATAACTTAGGATTAGATTAGTTTACGCTCCTCATGGGATTGATCCTTCACTTGCTACAATTCACAACTTGTGCTCTTGTAGTAATTGAAGGCTATAGATTGTAAGACTCGACACCTTCAATCAGTAACACTACATAAAATAACTAAACATAAAACTATAGCTAGTGATAAGTCTAGATCGATCCCACAGAGAATGCATGTAAAGCTTTTAGAATGAAAAGAATTGGTGTTTAGGATAATTCGGGGTTTTTAGGTTTTTAATAAAAAATAAAATGAAATTAAACTAACAAAGGCAGATTAAAGCAAAAAATCATATAGTGACAAAAATGATAAATGCGTTAGGGATCTGGTATTCAGTTCAATCTTTGCCTATACACGAATAAGCATATTTCATTGTTTTGTTATTCTCATATCTCTCTTAGCAACTATTGATCGTAGATTAACAACAAGCTCTATTAATCCCAATTTTCCTTTTGGTCATGTTTAATTAAAACAAGCTCTTTAATTAAACCTAGCTATCAAGCAACTTAGAACAAGTTCTCAAAACTTAATTGGACAACCATATTATAAATAAGGAAGACAAACCAATCTAGGTAACAACCACATAAGCTCAGATCATTTAACCTATGTTACGTTATCCCTAATTATTTAATATCATTAGTTGCCATAAGTGAATCCAAACATAACAATTATATATTGTATTCAAGATTTTAGTAATGGGTGGGTTCATACATAAACAATCTAACAATAATGAGAATGACAATCATCCATACATGAATACCTAAATCAACTAAGCAAAGGATAACCTAAGCAATCCCTAGAGAGAGAAAGAACAACAAACATAATGTAGATACGCTCGAGTGTGCTCTTTAGCATTGATTTCACCTCCAAACTGGGTTCGGGAAGCTTAGCCCTCCATGGGTCTCCAAAAAATTCATGCTCTGCTCCTTATTTCTATTGCAAAATGATTTATGTTATGTTTAGCTGCTCAAATGTCATTTTATATTAAAAGTTAGGGTTTTGGGGAGTCACACTGTGTATATCATGAAAAATGCCCAAATCTTGAACTTAAACGACCGTGTAAGTGGATACACGACTGGGTATCTCCCAAACCATCTTGATAACTTTGGGTAAAGTGAGATGTATTTGGGTAATATATCATAAAAACCATCAAAGTTAGTGAAGCAAAAAACACTCAATTTAACATCAAATGTAAAAACTAACATTCACTTAAAACTGGGTACCATCAGCTATGATGAATGCAAAAACTATGTCTCATAGTTCAAATTCAAGCTCTCACACTATAAACCACATAAAGCATAACAAATTAGAAGGGGTCACTCATAAAAATCGATGATAACAATACATTGAAACTTTAAGGAGTGATCCTTTAAAACAATATCTACCTCATATACGTCGTATTCAAATTACCTATTCCATACAACTTTAGGAGGAGAAACTAATCATGAATAACTTTTCATAACATTTGCATTTCGTCCTTGATGCTTTTGTTTAAACATATTTTCCTTTCTTTTTATTTTCTTTTTCTTTTCTTTTTCTCTTTTTCTTTCTTATTTTTTTCTTTTTTTCAATAAAAATTGAAAGAAGCTACATCAAAAATGGAATTAATTGATAAGACATAGAATAGAATTCTATACATTATAGCCAACCCACATATATGCACACCTCCACACTTACACTTTGGCACATCCACAAACATCAATAATTAGTAAATGTTCCACTAGCTTTAAAGCTTAGGTAGGACATTTGGTTAGGTTTAAAGCAGTAATATGGTTAGCACAAAAAGAAAAGACAAATAAAGCTCAAAGGGGCTTATCAAAAGGAAAAATCATATCAATAGGTAGGCTATTTGGCTAATGTAGCTTATGAAACAATGAATGCCTATATCATTTCCATGTCAATACATGTGATAAAAATGTGGGCTATAATAGAAAATCAAGCAAAGTCAGGATATATATGTTATGAAGGTCACATATAAATAAAAGACAATGAGATTGCTAAGGATATGTTAGTCTATAAAGGCTTAAAATCTCACTGGCTTATGTCTACAAATACTCACTCTCTTCTAATGCATATTATCCAATCAGAAGAGTAAAGTACATGCTCAAGTTTCCATGAATTTTTCTAGTCAATTCAACCTCTAATTATGACTATATAGTCATAAAAGCAATAGAAAAAGAGAAATTGTTTGTTTGTTTGTGTTGATCGTCTCTCTTTTTGTTCTAAAACTTAAAAAAAACATAAGAAATGTTTGTTTGATTTGTAAGCTTACAATGTATAGCTTTCAAATACCGCAAGCACAAGGGTCAGGATTTGTAATAAGTGAATGGTCGATCACACGAGGAGGGTGCACTAATCTAATCCTATGTTAACTAAGACTCATAAAAATTAATAAAATGAAAAATAAAAATTATAATAGAAAGTAAATACAAGAATTTGATTTCAAGAAATTAATATAGAAATTAACGTGAAAAGAAATTAAAATTGAGCAACAAAAAAAACTCATAATAGAAATCAATCAAGAGAAATTACTAAGTTATGAGAAAGAGGATTTTCCCTATCATTAATGCTAACCTAGCCATTTATGTATTAATTGGTGTTGGTTTTAGACTATCGTAGAGTTGATTCCTCTCTCTCGAGTTATAACTATTAAACCCTAAATCATAAACCCTAAATGAATTATTGAAATTACAATCTCCCAGTTAACAAAAGACCTAAAACCCTAATTAGATCTTAAGCTCTCTAATAAACTGTCGGGTCTCACATAGGATCTCTCTCTGCACAATAACCGATATGATTAATTACAAGGTCTATTGGATTGCCTAACTCTCATTAACCTAATCTAATCATGTTTATTTAGGTCACCCTCTCAGTTTATTATTGAAATATGCCAGTATCAAAATTATTCACAACACCTAATAAATAAAACACAAAGTGACTATATTGACATTAAATCAAGGTAAAATCCTGAAGGAAGAGTTACAACATCATCAACAATCCAACATCCATCATTATACAATCCATTTCAATCTTATACATTGAATATACAAAAATGAAAATGGAAAGGAGGAAGAATTTGGATTGGATAATTTGAAAGGCAGCAACATCGGGAGACCCCACTTATCTGAGAAGTCAACAACGTCAAAAGACCCGCTTCTCCTCTTTGTCCTCTTCCTCTTCTCTCTTCTTTCTCTCTCCTTTAGGATTTTCCAAAAGTGGCAGAAGTGAAGCTCCCTTTAAGGTTTCACTCTTAAACCTTTTATAGGCTTTTCCAATTATGGCAACCCTAGGGTCTTTTTTGGGTTAGAAAGGTCTAAAAAGTCTCTTAAAAACTTAAAATCGGAAGCATCCCTACATCTATCTGCATGCACGATCGTGGTAGATTGTGCCATAGTTGTGGCACCGCCATCATCCTTCTAACTCCTGAGTCTTCTCCGAATCTTCTCCCTTTTTCACTCTTTGGCCTGAAACATTAGCAAACAAATCAAAGCACCTCAAAAATATAAAATTGAAGATCAAAAGCATGCTCTAACCTATAAAATATTTAAACAAAAATATCTACTAATTAACACAATTCTAACCTAAACACGCACTAAACAATCAAATTAACAACTAAATACAAACTAAACTAGCCACAAAAACACTTTGCAACCTATAGCTATCAACATCCCCACACTTATACGTTTGCTTGTCCTTAAGAAAACAAAACAACAACAAAAACAAAAACACAAAGCATGCAAATGCAATAATGAGACGATGGCTTCAACTTCACGAAACAAATTTAACTATAAAAACAATCCTTGAAGTTTTTGTAACTTATTAACTTGCAAATCCGCACCTAAGTACTTTGGACTAAATATACAAACTAATTAAGACATTGATATTAAGTTTATTCACCCTTATTACTTGTACACATACATTGATAATCATTTGGTCAATCAAACTTGTAACTATTCCTAAGTTTTCATGAAAAATCAAGCTACTTACAAGTTTGGTTGGTTTTTATTTGACAAAAATTTGTTTTGTTAAAATTTTTGTATGTACATAAACTAACCTTTTTATGTAGAGGCAAACATTTGTGATAACTGTCGATCTATTTACTCAACTAACTCATATTTTTATTAAACAAATTAGTAGGAATGTCATTATAGCCTTTTTACACGAAGGCAAACATTTTTGATGAATGTCAATCCAGTTACTCAGCTACATCACATTCTCAGTTGGTTACTAGCTCTATTCATAACCCGAAGGCCAACAAAATAGTTATTTAATTGAAATGTATATATTTTTAATACATTACCTACCTTATTGTTTTCGCTACTCATTCTCATGAAAATATACTAGCAATGCTACTTATTCCATTGGTCTAAAATTATATATGAATGTGACAACTTCCTAGGGTGAATAAACTAACATCGTATCCTAATTAAACTGCATATTTAGATAAAATATCCTAGGTCACTAATTTCACAAGTTAATAAATTTTCGCAACCTAGAAGACTATGTTTAAGTCTTAATCTATCCCATTAAGTCTTAGCAATTGTCACATATGCACAACTCACATCATGCAGACCTAAACAAACTATCACATAATATGCAAATTTCACACTCAAAGTAAAAATACATAACCCTCCCCACAGTTGAGCAACACATTGTCCTCAATGTGAGAAGGGTACACAAACCTACCATGGAGAAAATAAGAACCACAATATAAGAAGAAAATACTAATAAAAATGAAAAGAGAAGGGTTAGAACATGAAATCATTACGGTGACTGAGGTAGTGATGGTGTCGGAGATAGAGAGCCAATGCACTTGAAATCAACCCAGGTTCCCTTTCTTATAATTGATTCAATGAAAATAAGAGAGTTAGCAATCCAACCACTCCATAATTAAAAGCTTATTTTAAAATTTAAAACATACCTAACTACACAACAATTTAAATCTAACTACAAAACATGCTAAGTTATGGTCATTAGCTTGACCTTTATCCTTTAAATCTCAGTCAAGATCAATTATGAGTGGCTTGCATCCACCCATGATGCCCAATTTCAGTTTTGTAGCCTGTAATCAAAATTATTAGAAAGAAAATATTGATAAAGTTGAGAAAACTAATTAATTTTAGCAATGCCCTTTCCACTAACAAACTATTAGTAAAATAGGGAATAACGAAACTCCTTGAATCTTCTATTAGGTCTGGCAGTTTGTTCTGTAAAAGGGTAAGTAATTGAGGCTTGTTTATGTGTAATTTTTAATTATTAAACCTCAATAATACACAAGTGCATGGTTCGTTAGCGTAGCACCAAAGGTGTCAATCCTACAAGGAGGGTACTAATATAATCCTAAAATCTAAGGCCAGAACAAATAACAAAACTTTAAGATGCAATAAAACTAATAAGAGAATTTAATTCAATAAATTAAATCAAGAATCAAACACTAAAAAACTAATTATTAAGCAATTTGTAGCACACCCAAGAATCAACCGAAGGAAATTACCAATTAAAACAATGGGAATTTTACCTATCCTTAATGCTAACCTAACTGATTATGAATTATTGGATTATTGGTTCTAGACTATCCTAGGATTGATTTCTCTCTCTCGAGTTATAACCATCAACCCTAAATCATAAACCCTAATCCGATTATGAAGGTTGCCATCTCTCAATTCACAACCTATCCAAAACCCTAATTAGTTCTGAAGTTCTCTGATTAAACTATCGGAAACTTATACAAGATCTCTCTTTGCACAAATTATCGATTTGATTCAATTCTGGTTTCTATATATTAAATCACCTAACTCTTATTAGTCTAATTTAATCATTTTTCATTTGATTCACCCTCTTAGTTTATTATCAAATTATGTAATCACGGAATCAAACCACAACAATATCCAATAAAAACCTAAACAATCAGATTCTCATTAATTCAAGAATAAAATTTCTAAGGTAAGTTTAGAACATCCTCAACAATCTAAAATGGATGACAAGAGGCAGTAATGTCAGGAAACCTCCTGATCCGGGAAGTACTTCGAGTCAACTTTTTCTCCTTTTCTCTATTCCTACTTTTCTTCCTTTATCTCTCGATGATCTCTCTTTAGGGTCTCAAGGTGGCTCATGCAAAAATCTCCTTTCTCTGCCTCTTTTTGTTGTTTTTATATCCTCTTGTTTTTTGGTTAACCCTAGGGTTTTTCTAGGGTCTGAAAGGCCTAAAAAATCCCTCGAAACTTGACGTTCATGAGTGTCTGCACATCTACCGAACACAGTCCACGACCGTACTAACCTATAAAACACTTAAAATATAAATAATTAACAAAATAACACAATTATAACCTAAATACATACTAAATAATTTAATTAACGGCTAAAATATATCAAACTATGCCTTAAAACACGATGCAATTTACACTTATCAACATCCCCGTGCAAAAACGTTTTCTTGTCCTTAAGCAAATAAAAACAATTAAACAAATTAAGAAAACACAAAACACGCATACACAATAACGAGACAAGTCTTCAGCTTAGCGAAAAAAATTTAACAATAAACACAATACTTCAAGTCATTCTAACTTATTAACAAACAAAATTTGCGTCTAAGAACCTTGGACTAATTATACAACCTAATCAAAATTTTAATGTTGAGTCTATTCACCCCTATCACTTGCACACACACATTAATAGTCATTCAGTCAAAACAAAAGTGTAACTATTCCTCAGTAGGTTTTCATGAAAAATCAAGCTACTAAGAAGTTTAGTAGTTTTTATTTGAAAACATTCTTTTCGTTGAATTTTCTTCAAGGACATAAACCTAGTCTTTTTACGTGAAGGCACACATTTGTGATGCTTGTCGATTTGGATACTCAACTAAGTCATGTTGTTATTAAGATACTTAGTTGGAATGTCATTATAACCTTTTTATGTGAAGGCACACATTTGTAATATGTGTCAATCTGGTTACTTAGCTATATCACATCATCAACTGGCTACTAGCTCTGGTCATAACCACAGGCCAGTGGAATAGTTATTTAAGTTAAAACTTATACAACTTTTTTTAACACAAATTTTTCCTTACCTTATTGCTTTAGATAATCATTCTTATGAAAATATACTAATAATGCCACTTATTTGATTGGCCTAAAATTATAAATGAGTATGGAAAATTCCTAGGGTGAATGTACTAACATCATTTCCTAATTAACCAGCATATTTAACCCTAAGTAACTTAGGTCACTAATTTCATAAGCTAATAAATCTTTGCAACCTAAAAGGCTGTATTTAAGGCTAAATATATCTTGTTAAGTCCTAGTCATTGATGCATTCACACAATTCACATCATGCAATGATCAAATGTTTGATGTGTGTAAGTTTTAATAAATAACCTTGATAATCTACAAGCGTAGAGTTCGTTCGCATAGTACATAAGGTGTCGATCCCACGAGGAGGGATAATCTAATCCTAAAATCTAATGCCAAAACAAATCTCAGAAATTCAAAATCTAATAAAACTAAAAAAAGAATTCAATTCAATCAATTAATCAAGAAAGTATTAATAAATCAGCAATTGCAACACACACCTATGAATCATCCAAAGGGAGTTACCAATTGAGAAAAAGGGAATTTTACCTATCCTTAACACTAACCTAATCGATTATGAATTACTGGATTATTGGTTTTAGATGGACCTAAGGTTGACTACTCTCTCTCGAGTTATAACCATTAACCTTAAATTAAATCAGATTATGAAAATTACAATCTCTCAATTAACAACCTATCCAAAACCCTAATCAGCTCTGAAGTTGTCTAATAAACTATCAGAAACCTATGCAAGATCTCTCTTCTCACAATTTACTGATTTGATTTAATTCTTGTTCTATTAAATTACTCGTTAGCCTAATTTAATTATTTTTCATTTGATTCACCCTCTCAGTTTATTATCGAATTATGCACATCTAGAATTAAACCACAACAGTTCCAATAACACATAAACAATGAAATATCATTAATTCAAAGACAAAACCTTGAAGGTGAGTTTAGAACATCTCAAAATTCAAAATCCTATCGTCAAACTATTATTCCCAATTCTATACAATAATAAAATGGAAAATGAATAGGAAATACAATCAAAATGAATGATGGGAGACAACGATGTTGAGAAACTCTTTATCCGAGAAATACGTCGAGTTAGCTTCTTCTCCACTTCTCTCTTCCTTCTTCTCTTTCTCAATCTCTCGATGAATTCTCTCTAGGATTTCTTCAAGGTGGCTGATGTCCAAAAGGCTCTTTTTATTCCTTCTCTTGTTGTTCTTTAAATAATCTCTTGTGTTTTGGGTCACCCTAGGGTTTTTCTTGGGTTTCGAAAGGTCCAAAAACTCCCTCGAAACTTGACGTTTGTGAGCGTCTACGCGTTTGATTGATGCAGACCACAATCATGGCCTACATCTAAGCATTCTATGATGATCGTGTCCATAATTATGGGTGGTTGTTTTGACTCGAATGTCTTTCAAAACTCCTCTATTCTTTGATATTAACCTTGAAAAACTAGCAAACACATCAAGGTACCTTAAAAACATAATATTTAAGCTCAACTACTAACCCATAAAACACTTAAAACATAAATAATTAACAAACTACCACAATTCTAACCTAAACAGATACTAAATGATCGGATTAATGGATAAACACATATCAAACTATGCCCTAAAATGCAATTTACATTTAAAACACATTTGTGATGCGTGTCGATCCGGCTACTCAACTAAGTCATATTGTTATTAAGCTGTTAGGTTGGAATGTCATTATAATCTTTTTACATGAAGGCACACATTTGTGATGCTTATTGATCTGGTTACTCAGCTATATCACATTATCAACTGGCTACTAGGTCTATTTACAACCCGAAGGCTAGAAGAATAGTTATTTGAGTTAAAATTTATAAAACTTTTTTAACTCAAAATTTTGCCTACCTTATTACTTTAACTAATCATTCTCATAAAAATGTACTAATAATGACACTTATTTGATTGGCCTAAAATTATAAATGAGTATGGAAAATTCCTAGGGTGAATGGACTAACATCGTATCCTAATTAACTAACATATCTAGCCCTAAGTAACCTAGGCCACTAATTTCACAAGTTAATAAATCTTAGTAACCTAAAAGGCTATGTTTAAGGTTGCATCTATCCCGTTAAGTCCTAGCCATTGATGCATTCACATAATTCACATCATACAACCTAAACAAACTATCATACAATATGCAAAATTCACACTCAAGGTAAAACACACAACCTCCCTACATTCAAACAACATATTGTCCTCAATGTGAGAAGGGTACATAAATACACTAGGTGAAAATAAAACACAATATACAAAAATATAAGAAGAAAATACTAACAAAAATGAAAAGAAAAGGGTTAGAACACGAACTCATCAGGGTGACTGAGGTGGGGCTAGCGTCGGAGATGGAGGCCCAATGTGCTTGACACCGAGCTGGTTTCCCTTTCTTATAATTGATTCAAAAAGAATAAAAGAGTTAGCAATCCAACCATTCCACGTCATTACAAGCTTATTTTAGAATTTAAAACAAACCTAACTACCTAAAAATTTAAATCTAAGCTAAATATGCTAACTTATGGTCATTAGCTTGACCTAACATCATTGGAAACTCAGCCGGGATCAATTATGAGCGACTTCGTTCCACTCCTTTTATTCAACATCAGTTTTATAGCCTGTAAGTAAGCTACAAAGTGTAAAATGATCAAAGGACAATATTGATAAAATTATGAAAATCAATTAAGCTCAGTACTATCCTTTTTTTGAGTGAACTATCAACAAAATAGGGAATAACAAAACTCCCTGAATCTTCCATAGAATCCAGTAGTTTGCCCAATAAGAGGGTGAGTTGTTCTCTTCTTGGTTCTTCCTCATTCGCCCTCATCTCGTTTTCTTCTTTAGGTTCTTGAACAGAGATTTTCATAGTTTCTTCAAACTTGATATCCATTTTCATCTGTTCTTTGTCCTCTCGTTCTTTTAAAGATTATAGCAAATCAATTTTTTTGGATAAGTCGCCCTCCTTTGGATTCTTTAATACATCATTCATGTTGAATGTCACTTCGTCATCACTAATCCGAATGATGAGGTTCTCTTCATGGACATCTACTCAAAATTTTTTGACGTTAAAGCATGGTATATCAAGAATTGGTGGATAATAGCGAGGGTTGCCATTCTTTTCTTCATCCTATTTCCTCGTCTCTTAGTCTTCTACAAGATAGGATTTAACTTAGTTTTCCACTAGTTTTTGCTCTTCCCTATTTCTAAGTGAGATAGCCACATATTGCTCTTGTTGATGTAATTCCATATTGCTCTGAGAGTCTTCCACACTTCTCTTACAAAATTCACGGGAGAGCTGTCTCACTTGAGTCTCTAGGTTGTGAATAGAAGAGGAATGATTTTCTGTTACTTGATTCAATTGCTCATCAAATTGCTCTTTTAGTCTCTTCTAGGTCTCTTCCATGTCTGATGGCTTATCTATGATTTTGTCCAATTTGGAATCCCATGAACTGGACTCATCTTACTAAAATTCAAATAGGTTTTGATGTCCCATATGAGTACTTACATTATTGGATCAATAGACATCTAGGTGGTTTTGCCACCCTGAAATGTATAGGTTCTTATAAGGATGATTATTTCCCATCTAAAATGAGGCTCATTGAAATCAGCAAGAGTCCTTTGCTCCCTATAATATATGTCCTCTATGATCATTCTTTTAATCTCTTCTTCATATCTAATTTTTTGGATTCTCGATCGCTGCCTTGTGATAACCAAATCAATATGTTTTCAACTTTTTGTCCAAACTTTCGATATTTTTTTCAATTCTTATGATTGGGTACCACAATCACAAAAGATAGTGAAATGCCATAGACTACAAGAATTAAACTAATTCTACACCTCCCTGGCAACAATGCCAAAAACTTGATTGAGTTTTGGTTATGTGTAATTTTTAATTACTAAACCTCGATAATTTGCAAGCGCAAGGTTCGTTAGCATAGTACCAAATGTGTCAATCCCATGAGGAGGGAACTAATATAACCCCAAAATCTAAAGCCAGAACGAATAATAGAAATTCAAGATGCAACGAAACTAATAGGAGAATTTAATTCAATCAATCAAATCAAGAATCAATCATGAAAATACTAATTATTAAGGAATTTGCAACACACCCAAGAATCAACCAAAGGAAATTACCAATTGAGACAAAAGGAAATTTGCCTATCCTTAATGCTAACCTAACTGATTATGAATTATTGGATTGTTGGTTCTAGACTATCCTAAGGTTGATTACTCTCGCTCAAGTTATAACCATTAACCCTAAATCATAAACCCTAATTAGATTATAGAGGTTGCCATCTCTGAATTCATAACCTATCCAAAACCTTAATTAGTTCTGAAGTTCTCTAATAAACTATTGAAAACTTATATAAGATCTCTCTCTTCATAAATTATTGATCTAATTCAACTCTGGTTTTTATTAAATCATCTAACTCTTATTATTCTAATGTAATCGTTTTTCATTTGATTCACCCTCTCAGTTTATTATCAAGTTATGCACTCACAGAATCAAACCACAACAATATCCAATAAACATATAAACTATTAGATTCTCATTAATTCAAGAATAAATTTTCAAAGGTGAGTTTAGATTATCCTCGACATTCTACATCCTATCATCAACTGTTCAATCCAATTTTATATAATAATAAAACTGAAAAGAATAGGAAATACAATCTGAAATGGATGATGGGAGGTAGCAACATCAGGAAACCTCCTAATCTGGGAAGTACTTCAAGTCAGCTCCTTGTCCTCTTCTCTCTTCCTTCTTCTCTTCCTCTATCTCTCGATGATCTCTCTCTAGGGTTTCTCAAGGTGGCTAATGGAAAAAGCTCCTTTCTCTACCTCTTTTTGTTCTTTTTATATCCTTATATGTTTTGGGTAACCCTAGGGTTTTTCCAGGGTCAGAAAGGTCCAAAAAATCCCTTGAAACTTGACATTTGTGAGTGTTTGTTCATTTGCTCGACGCAGGCCATAATTATTGTCCATTCCCTAGGCTTCTGTCACAATTGTTGGCTATTCTCTGGGCTTCTTTCTTTTACTCTTTTAAAGATTCAAACACATCAATTCTCTTGAATGAGTCACCCTCCTTCGGATTCTTTAATACATCATTCATGTTGAATGTCACTTGGTCATTACTAATTCGAAGGATAATGTTCTCTTCATAGACATCTACTAAAGCTTTTTCAATGTTCACGCATGGTATACCAAGATCTAGCAGATAATAAAAGGGGGGGGGGTTCATCATTTTCTTCATCCTCTTTCTTTATTTTTTTGGTCATATACATGGTGGGATTTAGCTCAATTTCATGTTTGTTCTTCTAGCTCTACCTTATTCCTAAGTATGATAGCCTGACATGCTCTATTGAATATTCTTTCATGTTGCGTAAACAATTTTCCACACTTATCTTACAAAACTCCCTGGAAAGCTGGCCCATTTGAACCTCTAGGTTGTGAATAGAAGAGGCATGATCTTTTGTTACTTGCCAAACTTCTCTTCCATTCTTTTCTGGGTCTCTTCCATGTTTGTGAGCTCCGGCTTGGAATTCCATAAATTAGACTCTTCTTGTTGAAATTGTAGTAGGTCTTGATGTCTTATAGGATTCCTTACAATGTTAGACCCAATGAATCTGGGTGGTTTTGCCACTATAGTGTAACTGTTCATATAAGGACGATAATTTTACCTACTAAATTGTGCCTTATTGAAGTCCGCAAGAGTTCCTTACTCCCTATAAGAATTAGAATAATCCTACACCTCCCCAACAATGGTGTTAAAAACTTGTTAGTGTTGATTTGCAAGCTTATAATTTATAGCTTTCAAATATCTCAAGTGCATGATTCACGATTTATATTAAGTGAAGGGTTGATCCCACGAAGAGGTGAACTAATCTAGTCTTATGTTATCTAAGGCTTTAAAAAATTAATAAAATGAAAAGAAATTGTAATAAAAAGTAAATACAAAAATTCAATTTCAAGAAATTAATTCAAAAATTTAACATGAAAAAAAATTAAAATTGAGCAACATAAAAATGTCACATTGGAAATCAACCAAAAGAAATTACCACGTTATGAGAAAAGGGATTTTCCCTATCATTAATGTTAACCTAACCATTTATGTGTTAACAAGGTGTCAGTTCTAGACTGTCGTAGAGTTGATTACTCTATCTCAAGTTATAACCATTAAACCCTAAATCATATACCCTAATTCAATTACGAAAATTGCAATATCTTAATTACAAAAGATTTACAACCCTAATTAGATCTTAAGCCCTATAATAAACTATCGGGTCTCACACAGGATCTCTCTCTGCACAATAATCGATATGATTAATCACATGGTTTATTAGATCGCCTAACTCTCATTAACCCAATCCAATCATTTTTATTTGGTTCACCCTCTTAGTTTATTACCAAAATATGCATGTACCGAAATTAATCACAACACCAAATCAATAAAACACAAAATGACTATATTAACATTAAATAAAGGTAAAATCTCGAAGGAAGAGTTAGAACATCATCAACAATCTAACATCCATCATCATACAATCCATTTCAATTTTATACATTGAATGAACAAAAATGAAAATGGAAAGGAGGACAAACTTGGATTGTAAGGCAATAGCATTGGGAGAACCACTTATCTAGGAAGTCAGTAGCGTCAGAAGACCAACTTCTTCTCCTTTTCTTCCTCTTCCTCTTCCTATTCTCTCTTCTTTCTCTCTCCTTTAGGTTTTTCAAAAGGGGCAGAAGTGAAGCTCTCTTTAGGGTTTCATCCTTTGGCCTTTTATAGGCCTTTCCAATTAGACCAACCTTAGGGTCTTTTCTAGGTATGAAAGGTCTGAAAAGTCTCTTGAAAACCTAAAATTGGAAGCATCCCCACATTTGTCCGCATGCGGGCCACCATCATGGACCTCAATGGCACAACTATGGCTAAGATTTTGGAATTTGCCATGATCGTGGCACCTCCATCATCCTTCTATCACGATTGTGGCCAATACCTTGAGTTAGCTCCCAGGTCTTCTCCAAATCTGATCCATTTTCCACTCCTTGCCCTGAAACACTAGCAAACACATCAAGGCACCTCGAAAATATAAAACTGAAGCTCAAAGGCATGCTCTAACCCATAAAATACTTAAAGCACAAATATCTACTAACTAACACAATTCTAACCTAAACACACCCTAAACAATTAAATTAATAACTAAATACAAACTAAACAAGCCATAAAAACATGATGCAATCTACAACTATTAGGAAACAAACAAACTTAAAAACACACATGCATATAAAAAGCAAACAACTTAAAAACACACATTATAAACCTAATAAATGCAAAAATGTAAAGAAAAAGAAATAAATTTCCCTTGGACTGCCTCCCAAGAAGCACTTGGTTTGTTATCGTTGGCTCAACTCCTTGTTTTCCTCGTCACATTGCAAAATTATAATCTTAAGGTGTCACACTTTGCGATCTCTCCACTTGAGGTAATTCTGGATAACACCTAAGTAACTGGCCCCTCTTGTTCAGTGCCTTCCCAATATTCAAACTTTAATCTTTACTGAGTGCCTACACTCTTGAAATATCTCAAATATCTCTTCACCATTTTCCTCGTTGTTGAATTTCTCTAACATATTAGGTAAAAGTGAAGGATTAGTGTTAACAACAATACGGGACTTACTACTCACCTTTGAGCTAAATGATATTTTTTCTCCTTCGAGCACCTTCTCTACCTATTCTTCACAAGCAATCCCTTGATTAGTCCACTCTAGATTCTCAAGTTCCTTTTCACTCCGTAAGGTTTCCATACTAACGTCCCTTAGATATACCTCAGGTTGAGATGGTTGTTTCTCTTTAGTTGTGATTCTAGGTGGTTAATAAGTCCTGCCATTTGACCCATCTTACTTACCAAGGTCGAGAATTGAGACATTGCATCTTGCTGGAACCATTTCACATCCTACTAAAATTGCAAAGTATTAGTAGCAATAGCATTAACTAAGTCTTCCATAGATGTATCTGAGTTTTGCTGGCCCTCCAAATTTTGGATGGTAAACCTTGTATATTGTGAAAATTGCATTACATCCAGCTAGAAATGTAGAGTATTAGAGGCAATAACATTAACTAATTTTTCCAAAACTGTACATGAGTTGGAATAAGAGGCTGTTAGTCTAAATAGGAATTATTGTACATCTTGCAGCTTATTTAGTAAGTAATCTTGCTAGCTATTCCCTCCATAAACAAAGTTTGTATGATCACTCCAAACTTGGTTATAAGATTAGGAATATGGGTTATGGGAAAAATTTCCACCAACATTATTGATAAGATCTAGCAACGACATACTCCCTTCCATATGTCCTTTTTACACATAAACACCAAACAAAAAGTGAAAAGATCAAGAAATAACTAAAAAACTAATTATAAATAAATATGTACAAAACACCAATTAAAATCAAAAATAAAAAATAAAGCACCACACTCCCCAGTAACGGTGTCAAAATAGGTAGCGCGTCGTAACACTACATAAAATAACTAAACATAAAATTATAGTTACTAATAAGCCTGGCTCCATTCCACAGACAGTGTGTGTAAAGATTTTTAAATGAAAAGAATTGGCGTTTAGGATATTTTGGGGTTTTTCAAATAAACAAATAAAGTGAAATTAAACTAACGAAAGCAAATTAAAGCAAACAATCAAAAAGTCATGAGAATGATGAATGTGTTAGGGATCCAGCCTTCAGCTCAATCTCGACCTACACACGAATAAGCATATTTCACTATGTTGGAGTTATGTAAATATAGTGCCCTAGAAAGCAAGTGTATTTACATATAACTTAATTTTCTTCTAGTTAATTTTGTAATGAAAATATTTATCATTAATAAAATAAAAGAGTTTGGCTTTATTTACATGAGCATTATATATCTAGTCATAAGGTACCAAGTTTCTTTTGTAAGTAATATACATATACATGGAGACGTATGGGAAACATGTATATTATTAAAATCTAAATTAGTTGATTCATAGTTGAATAATCAAGTTGGCCACTAGATTATGGTTTAGACTAAAGTGTAGCGATTTATCTCCGTATAAGTTAAAGAGTTTACTTCAAGGGAATGATGAGTTTCATATCATGATAGTAGTATGTTTTAAAGAATAAAGTGGGCTGTTACTTTAATCTTAAAAAATGCATCTTAGCATTATGTTATTACAAACCACAATCTTGATGAGTGGTGAACTCATATGTGTTTCATTATAATTCTTGATATGATCATAATGGATTTGTACAGAGTATCAATCCAGTGTCTGCATGTTGGAATTATTAATCGAAACATGTATCAGGGAACATTCACTCAAATAAAGAGTTTATAGTGATATCATCAGTTTTGGATGTTTTTACTGAGTTTAGTAATTAAATTGGCACCAGTAGTTTGATGGACTAGCTTAGCACCAACATGAGATCTTATGTCTTAATCACCATATAGAGTAAAACGGGAGATCTAGAAGGAAAAAGCAACATAAGGGCAAAATGGTAATTTTACCCTTTATTAAGTGGATGGCTATAATATGGTTCATAATAAAGTTTGCAATTGGACATCTTATTTGAAACATGTATTCTCATAATATTTAGTAATTCAAGAGTTCAACCAATTGTCTTTAGTGGAATGACATTTGCTTAATAAGCTGGAGTTAATTCTGATGAGATTAAATTAATTCCGAGCTTATTAGAGCTTGAATTATATAAATCTAATTAGATGCCCATTAGGCTTCCAAGAAAGTTATCAAGCAAAGTAAGAAATATTAATAGAGGTTTTAAAGCCCATGATTGAATGTTGGGCTTACTTTAATTAGAAGTCCAAATGAACATATAATATTGGGCTTGACTTTGGTTTGATTTGATTAATTAGATTAATTAAATTAAAAAAAAGTTATTAAAGAAAGAAGGAGGGCATATTTCAGTTTTTTATACCTAAATGTGCAGCTGCACATTTAGCATTGAATTGCTAAATTAAAGATGGTTTTTATCATGCTTTATCATCATTAAATGGAGTAATGATCTTATCATTAAATGGTTTAATGGTTGTCTTTTAATGATTGCATGTAATGTAACCTTTTTGCATTCATAACATTAAAGAAAGGAAGAGGTGCAGTTCATGCATTCTCTCTTCCTTCTTTCATCCATAACCGTAAATGAGAAGGTCTCGTTTAGGTTATTGGTCTTTTCATATAACCATCTTAAACAAATGAGAAGAGTCTCATTTATTGGCTTCTTTATGATTGATTAAAGAATAAAGTGATGCATTGGATGCACATCACATCTTTTTTTCTTGATAACAGAGATTGACAAGGAGAGGAAGAAGTGTTCTTGAATTTTGTTTTAACTCACTCTCTCCTCTCATGTATGGATAACTGAAACTTGAATGAGAAGAGCCTGATTTTTGGCTTCTTTCTTCTAAGAAAAATCTCCTCAAAATACTTCTCCTTTCCCACCAAAGGATCTTATTAACCAAGTTATCTAAGAAGAACAAGTAGTAGATCAGATTGGTCGGGGGATATAACAACAAGGAGAGGATACATTGAAATAGGAAAGGATATAAAAGAGTCAAAGTTATAGCAAGGATTTGGAGAGGATACAAAAGCAAGGAGTCAAAGTTGTAGCAAGGAGTAGGTATATTTCTACCACCTTGTTCTTATGTAAATTATCTTCTTTATACCGTATCATGTATAGCTGAAACATGTTGATTTGGTTATGTTATTTCCACTGCGTTTTGATTTCAAAAAAGTTTTGAAATCTACCGTTTAACCAAATCTTGCATGCTTTTATTTTCGATCCAACAATTGGTACTAGAGCCATTTTCTTATGCATGATTTCCGTTCCTATATGTGATGCATGGGTTGGAAATTAAATGTTGCATGCTGCATACTTTTATGTGATAGAAATATATATGTGTATGTTTTGCTCTTTTGGTTGTCTATAGAGTATAGTTTTACCTTGTAAGTTGTTCTTCGTTTGGTTTGTAACAAGGTAAGCGACCTATCATCGTCATGTTTCCTCCTTGGTTTCATTTTTCTGTTTTCTTTGATTTTGTAATGTACAAAATTCTGTAATATTGAAGATGAAGCAACCATGGATCGAATAGAAGCATAGGAAATGGTTTCATATCATTTGGTGTATTGGCAAAGTTTCGGTTTTATGAAAACCAAAGTGCTGGAATTTTATTTTAACAAAGTTTTAGTTTTGTGAAAACCAAGGTCCTGGAATTTAACAAAGTTTCGGTTTGATGAAATACAAGTGCTAGAATGTTTTTTAAGTGTCGGTTTTACCAAAAACAAGTGCTAGAATTTTTGTTTTCATATTGCTAAGGTTTCAGTTTTTATGAAAACAAGTGCTGTTTTTTTGTTTTCAAAGTGGCAAATTTTGGTCTTATGAAAATGTATTAAACATTTTTACTGAATGGGCCAGGTTATATGGATGAAGAGTTCGAAGCAGAAGATCTAAGTCCAAGAACTTTGTTTTTGGGCCTAAAAGCCTTGTAATTTTATTTATGTTCTAGGATGGACAATCAAATGTGGCCTATTAGTTCATGAGATGAATGGATAATTGGATGCAAATAGTATGGGATATTATGTGATTGTATGTCATTTAGAAAATTGCCAACCCTAGGCTTTGCCCTACATTCATTATGTATGAGATATATAGTGAAATAATATAGGATGGATAATTTATTACATCTAGACAAGATGGAATTGATTAAAAACTTAAAGACTGAAAAAGATTGAGTGGGAGAGGATGCTCATGTAAGAGTCCACGGTCTCCATACGATGGCCCATTTGCATGTGGTGAAGTGTCACTCCCCATCGGAGGACTTGAATCTCAGATCTTACATGGTTTGGGTCTCCTAAAGGATAAGACTAAGCATTGGTAGCAAATGTGACCTCCCACTGAGGCATGGTTTGCAAGTACCTTTAGTGGATGAATCAAATGGTTACACACTTAACATTTTTTATCAATAACCTGCCCATCGTAGCTCTGTTGGTAAAAATATGGACCAAATCATGGCACTTCTCAAAAAGTTAGGCATGAAGATGCTTGGCAGTTTTTGAGTGGGAGGGTCCCAGTTTTTCTTTTAATGGATAAGATGGTCCACTTTCACTTAGTCTGCTATAGATAAGAATAATAATCATCGTATAAAGTTTTAATTTTTTAAAGTTTTGTTAATTCTATCATCATACATACATGCATCATGATTTTATACAAAGTTCCAATATTGTTGACTAGTATGCTCATGTTTTAATAATTTATATTTTCAGACATAATCAACCACAATATGAATCACTCATTTTGCTCTTGACTAATAACAAATTGGAAAATGGAGAGAATTTTAAGGAATGGAGACGTAACCTTGACATTATTCTTCAATATGAACGAATTTCATGGGTATTAATGGACAATGAGCCTACACCTCCAGGTGGTAATTCAACTTCTGAGCAAGTCCAACAACATGAGCGATGGCAGAATGCTAATAAGACTTGTAAGTGTTATATTCTAGCTTTTGTCTACAAAATGTTGCAAAAGCAAATTGCTTGCATGAAAATTGCTAGGGCAATGGTCCATCACCTACATGAGACGTTTGGTGGAGGACCAGGTCTGGAAGAGTGAAAGCTATCTAAACTTTTCATAATCTCAGACAAAAACCTAATGAACCGGTGCGGGATTACATACTGAAGGTAATCCCTGCGGTTACTGAGCCTGAGATGCTTGGGGCCGATATGGATGCAAACACACAGATGATTATGATCATCAATAGCTTAAACTCATCTTTTTAGTAGTTTAAGTTAGCCTATGAGCTCAACATCAAGGATTACACCTTGAGCGAGTTAATGAATACTCTCCAGAGTACAGGGGAGATATTAAATATCAAGGCTAATGGGCCATAAGCTAATCTAGCATCTTCTTCTAAGCCCAAGGGTAAGGGAGTAAAAGAAGAAGGGTCTAATGAAAAAGAAGTCTCAAACACGGTTCAAGGTCCAACCTATGAAAAAGAAGACCAAAGCGGAAACCTGGGGAAAGTGTTTCCAATCTGGTGAGTAGGGTCACCAGAAAAGAAACTGTGCAGTCTACCTTGAGTCCCTCAAAAGCAAACAAGGTATGGATTTCCTAAGTTTGTTAGGAACTAGAAATGTGGTAGATTCTGATTCTTGGATTTTAGATTTAGGAGCCACTAACTATGTTTCCAATTCTTTGCAGGGGTTCCAGCAAAGGAAAAGACTACATAAAGGTCAGTTTCAAGTCAAGATAGTAGATGGATCCTATGTTTCAGCAGGATCAGTGGGAGTAATTATCTTGGACTTTCCTAGTGGTCATAGGTTATTTTTGAAGGATGTATATTACATCCTAACAATTTTAAGGAAAATGATATATATTTTTTTAATAAAATCTGGTTATTCCTTATATTTTGAAAATGTTGTTTCAATATATGAGAATAAGAATTTTAATGTTAATGCGATAATTAAATAGGGATTGCTCTTTATAGAACTTATGATAGGCTTACTAAACACCACATTATTAATAAAACCAAGACAATCCATTGACTAACATTAATTTAAAATATTTGTGGCATTTAAGAATGGGTTATATCAATCAAAAAATACTTGACAGGTTAGTGAAGGATGGGATCCTTGCGGGTTTGGATAATGATCCATTACCCACCTGTGAATCTTGTATTGAAGGAAAAATGACTAAAGCCTCATTTCTTTCCAAAGGAAACAGATTTGAATCCACGTTGGACCTGGTACACACTAATGTGTGTGGGCCCATGAACGTACAAGCTAGAGGAGCTTATGAATACTTCATAACCATTGTAGATGATTACTCTAGGCATGGCTATCTATATTTGATGCACAAAAAGAGTGAGTCCTTTGAAAGGTTCAAAGAATTCAAAGCTGAAGTTGAGAAGCAGTTAGGCAAGCCATTAAATCAACTTCAATTAGATCGAGGTGGTGAGTACTTATCTGGAGCGTTCCAACAATTCCGAATTGACAATGGAATTGTTTCCAACTTGTCAGCTCCCAAAACACCTCAATAGAATGGTATAGCTGAGAGGAGGAATAGGACTCTATTGGAAATGGTAAGATCAATGATGTCCTATGCTAGCCTTTGAGAATCGTTCTGAGGATATGATATATAAACGACAACTTATCTTCTTAACTTTGCTCCATCAAAATCGGTGCCTAAAACACCTAGGTAGTTGTGGACTGGATGAGTGCCTTAATTAAGACACTTGAGGACTTGGGGCTGCCCAGCCCATCTTTTAAGGCCTGAATCCACAAAGATGGAGCAAAGGTCAGAAGTATGTTTGTTTGTAGGGTATCCTAAGGGTACACGATGGTACTATTTTTACGGTCCTCAGGAAAGGAAGGTATTTATGTCGACAAATACGACCTTCTTGGAGGAAGAATTTGTGAGAAATCACAAGGGAAGAAGTGAAGCAATACTAAAAGAGTTAAATGTTTCATCTAAACCAAGAGTTGAATTGGATATAGCAGAATAAGATGTCAAAATGTATTCAAGAGTTGAATCAAAAGAGCAGCCTGAACATTAAGTCGTGCCGAGACGTAGTGGGAGGGTTATGACACAACCAGACAGGTATCTAGGTCTAGGAAAAGGCATAATTGCTATCTCAGACCAAGAAGAAATGGATCCCATTACTTATACATAGTCTATTAATGATGTTGATGCAGAAAAATGGCTCAAGGAGATGGAATCGGAAATAGATTCCATGTACACTAATAAAGTCAGGATCTTTGTAGATCTACCACCAGATGTAAAAGCCAGAAGGTGCAAATGGATCTACAAAAGGAAAAGAGGATCAGATGGAAAGGTATAGACTTTTAAAGCTAGATTGGTAGCTAAGGGTTATACTCAAAAAGAGGGTATAGAATATGAGGAGATTTTTTCTCCAGTTGCCATGCCTAAGTCCATCAAAATTCTTTTGGCCATAGAAGCCTATTTCGATTATGAAATATGGAAAATGGACGTCAAGACCGCATTTCTTATTGGGGATCTTGAGGAGACCATTTATATGGCCCAACCAGAAGGATTCATTGAGCCAGGTAATAAGTAGAAGGTATGTAAATTGTAGAGGTCCATTTATGGACTTAAGCAAGCATCTAGGTCTTGGAACATTACGTTTGATAAGTCTATCAAAACCTATGGATTCATACAAAACCTAAATGAGCCTTTTGTATATAAAAGGATACAAGAAGGCAAGGTTACTTTCCTAATCTTGTATGTCGATGATATTCTGCTTATTGTGAATGATGTAGGAATGTTATCTACGGTTAAGGGATGGCTGAACGAACAACTCTCAATGAAGGATTTAGGAGAGGCTAGCTATGTTTTAGGGATCAAACTTATAAAGGATCGTAAGAACAAATTGATAGCCTTGTCTCAAATAACCTACATTGGGAACATGCTCAATAAGTTTGCCATTTAAGATTCTAAGAGGGGTTTCACACCTACTAGACATGGAATCAAACTTTCAAAGGAGCAAGCACTTAAGACCAAGAGGAGGTCAAACGCATGTATAACATTCCATATGCTTTGGCAGTTGGAAGTTTAATGTATGCTATGCTTTGTACTAGACCGGATATATGTTACGCAGTAGGACTGGTAAGTAGATTGTAGTCCAATCTAGGAATGGATCATTGGACTGGGGTTAAGTGAATGATAAAGTATCTTCGTAGGACGAAGAACTTAATGCTTGTTTACTTTGGAAGTAACCTTATTCCAACAGGATATATAAATTCTGATTTCCAATCAGGTGTTGATTCAAGGAAACAACTTTTGGTTCTATATTTGTTTGAGGAGATGGAGCCATAGTCTGGAGGAGTATCAAGCAATCTTGTGTTGTTGATTTGACTATAGAGGCTGAGTATATTGCTGCTTGTGAAGCAGCAAAAGAAGCAGTCTGGCTCAACAAGTTCCTAAATGATTTGGAGGTAGTTTCTGAGGCAGAAAAGGCCATTACACTTTATTTTGATAAAAGTCGGGCATTGGCTAATTCTAAAGAACCTCAGAATCATAAAGCTATCAAACACATTGAGAGAAAGTATCATCTCATAAGGGAGATAATAGAACATGGTGAGGTGAATGTGGTAAAGATTCCCACAGAGCAAAACCTTACTGATCCATTTATGAAGACGCTGTCTCAAAAGAGTTTTAAGGGCACACAATAGGGATGGGAATGAGGGATATGTTAAACTTGCTTTATGGAAAGTGGGAGATTGTTGGAGTTATGTAAATATAGTGCCCTGGAAAGCAAGTGTATTTACATATAACTTAATTTTCTTCCAGTTACTTTT
>JAOQMS010000178.1:14561460-14586596 GCA_027563885.1 Erythroxylum longipes
AGAAGAAGACAAGTGTAGGAGGTTTGAGAATGGACTTAATATGGAGATCAGAACAAGGTTGGCACGGTCAGATCTGGATACTTTCATTGAGCCGAGGGCTGCTTCGATTAGAATTGAACAACTGATGAGAGAGAAACATGCTGAGCAAACTTAAGGTTTCCTTAGTAGTTTGGATATCCATCCTATTATCTATTTTGATCCCCTTGTGAAGTTCTTTGAAGTTTCTTTCACTTAATTTGAGCTTTTTTACACACTTGTATTGCTTATAGCCATTAAAACTAGCATGGATTCCCTATTCAATTTCCTATTGAAGTCTATTACATGTAGTTCAAAAATTAAGGAGAGCCTTTTTACACACTTTTATTGCTTATAGCCTTCAAAACTAGTATGGATTCCCTATTCAATATCCTCCTGAAATCTACTACATGTGGTTCATAAATTAAGGAACCTAAATAGTGTGCTCCTCATTTGGCTTCTTTCTAAGTTGTAAATTTCATCAGGGAAATAATTAGAAATTAGGTAATGCCCAAAGTTAGCCTTAGCATTTTGCAATTGCATCATCAAATTATGGTCAAAGAGGGCCCTTTTAAGCTTCCTTCTCAATAAAACTTTACCTTGTTGCTTATTTATCCATATAAAGTGGTTCCCTTGGTAGCTCATGTCAGTGATTTAATGATTCTAGATGTAAGCTTAGAAAGCTTTATAAGGGCTTGTGGATTCTATACCTCCATCATCTTTTGATTGAAATAAAGTGTTGTTTAAATCTCCAAGGATCATCCAATGTACATTTATAGTAGCTGTCAAAAGGTTTAAATCCTACCAAAGATCTTTCTTTTTTTGGAAGTTAGTGTTAGTTGCATAGATGAAACTTATACGTACCTTAATGTGGTATTCCTTGTAGGTTGTCCATATATGGATTATTTATGCACTGGATTGATAAGAGTGGATTAATAGTTTTGGTTGTAGTTTAGTGACAAATTATTTAAAGGTATTATTTATCTTGTACATGTTTAGATGTATATGATAAAGTCTATAGAATAATTGTAAATTGCAAATGAAATTATTATGAGATTATAATTATGAGATTCATATTCCATTTATGTATTATTCCTAAATGTTCCTAGTCATTGTTCTATTAAGATTGGACATTAATAGAACGTAAAAAGGCTAGTATAGGTTATGTCTTTCCTTATGAAGGAAGTAGTCGACCTCATAGGTTAAAGTATAGAGATACTTAAACAAACGTATGGGTGCTTGTTAGAGAACAAGTTCACTAAACAGACTCGATATAAGAAATCCATTTGGAACATTACCTGCATATCTATGAAATGCTCATTGTGATGATTGTATAAGTAATCCTTGTGATGGAATGCTCATTATGATGGAATGCTCATTATGATGATTGTATATTCATACAAAAGGATTTCTGAATCTCCATCATATGAAATTAAATCACGCACTAATATTGTAGATATATTAGAACAAGAATAAAACACATAACTAAACCTTAATAAAACAATCAATAAAATTGTATTAAATAAAAGATTAAATCATATTGTTATCTCAACTTAGGGTTCATCACACCTAGGCACCAAACAAATTTAGTTCCTACGCATAAAAAACAAAACGAAGATAAATATGCAGACAAACTAATAGAAAACAAAGAAATCATAATTCTAAATCTCCTTTTTTTTCTTTTATTGTATCTTCTTGCAAAATTGGATTGGATGTTGTTGTCTATCAGATCTTTTAATGCATTCTTCGTGTTTTCCTCGTCCCTTAATTAGAACTATCACATCTTTATGTGTCTTACGACTCAACAACTCATAAAAAGTCAGTTCTCTCTATTTTACCTTTGTTTATGTCCTTTTATAGTAAAAACTAGGATATCTAGGTTATACAAAATCACAGTGGTGTAGGTGATCATGTATCTGTTGAAACACCTAAATTTGTGATTTCACACAGGAATAAAGAGTTACACGAGTAAGATACACAGTTGTGTATATCAATATACATAGGCTTGTAACTCCATATGACCAAAACGAAAATTCTTCAAATCTTCACACATTTATAGAGACTTACATAGTCACTCAACACAGTCGTGTAGGTCCAAGTTGCTTCAATTTTTTATTCCATGCTATGATTTCATTTGAACTCTTCTCATTTTAGCTCGAGAAGGCAATTATTACCTACAAATGCACTTGAAGCGAATTAGTACCAAAAATACTATAAAACTATTAAATAACAAGCAAAGCAAATCACGTTAAACATAGGTATATAATTATAATCAATTAAGCATTTATCAAACATTCTCATACTTCAGCTTTTGCTTATCCTCAAGCAAATCATAATCTAAATTATGAATCTTACAAACATCCATCCGTTATTATCCTCAACCTGTCCATCTATGCTTTAAATCATCATATCATGTTAATTAAATTAATACACAATTAGAGTGAAGTTATCCTAAGACTAACCTTTATAAGTCAATATCAATAATAATCACATCGATCATCTTTTGAAATCAAATTCATAGTTCTTTACACCCTCATTAAGATTTCACTCAATGTACTTAAGTATTTAGGGTACAAAGTATAAGAATTCTCAAATCAATAAATAGCAGAACTCTTAACCATAAGCTTGCAATATTATCATATCGCCACACACTTATAATTAAACTAGAAACAAAAATCAAAAAGTATTAATATAAGGCTTTAATAAGGCTTATGTACGGCATGATTGGGAGTATAAAAGGGTGATAAATTTGAAGGAAATTTACAAAAGAAAATTTTCAATAATTACAAAAAACTTATTCTTCACAATATATAGGTCCTTCACATTGTAAATCCATTGGTATTATAACTTTAACACACTTTTTTCTTGCTCCCAACATTTTTTCAGCATTAATAATGTACCAATAATTAAAAAAAGAAAACTCTTCCAATTTCAATTTTCAAGAAAAATATTGATGTAAATAAACGTGATGGTTAAAATTTATATAAAGGCTTTAAGAAAGATAAAATAAAGGTTAATAATGGAGTTCTAATCAATGAAAAATGTTAAGGCTCAACGTTAGTTACTCTTAAGGGATAAAATATGGTAGGGTATTTCAAGAAAATAAGCTAAAAAAATGTTGACTTTAAATGTCTTTATCAATTTAATGCTTCTCATTTAACATATGTAATCTCAATATGTATAATAAAAGTAAGTTCTACAATTATCTAACTATGCACGATAACACACATGAAAGACTAAAAGAGCTTAAACTATTGATTTATTTGTTATTAGGCTGAAAACTCACATAACAAAAAGTCTTATGTAGTCAGTATCTCAATGGCTACTAAAAATATGACTTATAAAAGCAAGTTTATTTTAACTTTCATCCTTTTACATACTAGTTCAATTCAATAATCAATAATGATTTCAAGTATTTTTTTGATAGGTTTCAAATAATTTAGGATATCAATTAATAAAATTCAATAACAAAGATTATAGTAAGCTTAAGAAATTTGAATCCCATTCACCACACTTAAAATTGTAAATTGTCACCAATGTACACAATATACGAACATACAAATAAAAAGGAAGAAAGGATTGGAATTTGGTACTTCCCTGCATAATAGCTTTTTTGGGCAAAAATCCCTAAAAATCATAAAAAAAACCTAATTATTCATGTATAGACAAGTGAAATTGATAATAATACTTACTTGGGCGTCGTTAATTTTTAATTAAAACGCAAGAAACTAGATGGGAGATTGAGAGGGATATGGCATGAGAGTGAGGGATAGGAGAGAAAGTGAGAAAATTTAAGGATTTAGGGCAAATTTAAGGTTGTCCTGTGCTTATATGGCCTGCTACATGACGTGTAAGTTACAAGACCATGTGAAAAACCATGTCGTGTAGCTGACAATATAAGTCACTGATCTGTGACTTTTTGTGAATTTACATGGTTTGTTACACGAGCACGTACCTAACTGTGTAAGTCAACAAAAGCATGTCTAAGTAGCATATAGCTCTCTGTAAACGTGTACAACATGAAAAATAATTGTACAATCTTAAAGTTTTTGCACTCAAAGTTATGGAACTTTAACACGCATACCCTAAAATAACAATTTTGCATATTCTCATCAAGATGCTCAATGTCGTAACCTAAAACATATGAAAACTTAATAAAAACCTATGCTAAACATCAAAATAAACACAAAATGACGTGGAATTTAAAATAGAACCTATCCTAACTCACGAATTGTCTCCCATGTAGTGTTTTTTTAACATTGTTAGCTCAACATACATTTTCAGCTTACCATCGTCCTGGGTCGATGATTAGTGGCTTACTTCTACCAGTGTCTCCATATAGGGATTTCATGGCCTGTAAACAAGCCTTTCATTGCAAGATAGTAATAAGGACATAATGTATCAAATTAATAACTCCAATATACTCTATTAATTCCCTTTTCAATAACAAACTATTAATAAAATAGGAAATAATAAAAACTCCCTGGATCGTCGGTTAGCTTAAACAGATGGTCTTGAAGGAAGTGGGAACCATCAATTCTCAAGATGACTACCAATGATTCATTAGTAGTTTCCTTAGTTGGCTCATCCTCTTATTCTTTCTCAACTTCCTTTATCCACTCTTCTACTTCCTCTTCCTAGACCAAAACTTCCTCCTCATCTTCTTCCTAAATCATCTTGTGAAACTTCTCTACTTTCCTTCTTTAACAACGACTTCCTCTTCTTCTTCTTCCTCTATCATTTGTTCATTTTTCTCTTCTAAAACAATAGTTACCCCCTCGACTTCTTGAAATGCATCTTCATTAATGAAATCAACCTTCATCTCTTCTTCACTCTGAGGCGTTAATAAGCTCAAATAATATGTTGTATTATGCTCAATTTATTCAGGTGAAGAAAATCTCCCTTCAAGTTCACATTTGCTTGTTTCACTTCTGGCGAGGTATTCCGTTATTATATCTGTAAGTCATTCTTCTTGCTGCTGCTATTGTAAATATTCAGTTGAAGTATAATTATTCCATCCATAAGCGTAAGAGTTGCTCTACTTTGAATTATAAGTATTCTCATCAGGTGCACTCTAAAACCATTTTTGCATGCTTACTTGCCCCCAAATATAATTTGGTGTCCGAATTCATGATTGTAATGATTACTCTCAGAAATATCATAACACAACATAGATATCGATTGAGACTCCAATAATATGTCACCGTACCTCTCTTCCAAAATTATGATGTTGTCATAGGCGAGGGCATATCATAACTCCCATGAAAATATTGCTCGCTCCATCCTTCCATTGTAGGTTACAGCTATAATGATGAATATCAAACCCTAACAATAAGCACAAGCCCAAAGTCAACGTAGAGAAGTTCAAAAGATGAATAAGTTAAAACATAAAATAAAATAAATACAAAAATAATGGTTAGATTAATAAAATCTAGGTTTTCCAAATATTACTAATTCCTGGAAAAGATGTCAAAAACTTGGTTAGTGCTTTCTATGCTTATAAGAAATTATCAATGTTAAAAACTGCAAGTGGATTTAAGAAAAGAATAAAATACATAATTAAATTTCAATAAATCAATCAATAAAATTGTATTAAATAAAATATCAAATCATATTATTATCCTTACTTAGTCATTACACCTAGACACTAAATAAATTAGTTCTTACTTATACAAAACAAAATCAAAGATATGCAGAAAAACTAAAAGAAACAATGAAATCATAATTCTAAATCTTTCTTTTTCTTTTATCGGATCTTCTTGTGAAACTGGACTTGATGGTGTTATCTACCGAATCTTTTGACGAATTATTAGTGTTTTCTTCGTCCCTTGATCGGAACTGTTGTCTCTCTATGTGTCTTATGACTCAAAATCTCTTAAAAACTTGGCTCTCTCTATTTTGCCTTCTTTCACGTCCATTTATAGTAAAAATTAGGATTTCTTAGTTATACACAGTCAACTTACATGGGCGTGTAGGTGACCATGTATTTCTAAAAATACTTAAATTTACGATTTCATATAAGCACAAAAACTTACACGGACAATATATATGGTCGTGTATATCAATATAGATGGCTGTGTAAATCCACATGATTAGAACCAAAACTTTTCAAAATTTTATAAATTTACAGCGACTTACATAGACATTGTATACAATCATGTAGGTCCAAGTTGCTTTATATTTTCATTCCATGCGACGATTTTATTTAAATTCTTCTCTCTTTGATATATCTGAGAAGGTAACTATTACCTACAAATATACTTGAAGTCAAGCAAATAACATTAAATATGGGTACTCACCCTCGCAATATAGACTATCATATGAATCTAAAAAGTGCTGCTACTGACAGAGACGTGGTGAGGAGTGGATAAGGTCGCACCATCGCTTTTTACATGCGCGAGCACTTACACAATTCAATCACCCATCACAAAAACCAGTATATATAGACATACACACCTCTCATACTTTTAACTTATCACAAAACATTATATTACACACAGTTCACTTGTGTATACGAGAGTCATGGAGAGCGAAGCTTTAAAACTAAGCAATAAGCATCATCTCTCTTCCCAGTTTGAGCAGGAACAGCCACCACCATCTCCAAGCCCGTTGAGAAAGATCATAATGGTGTCCTCAATAGCCGCCGGAATTCAATTTGGTTGGGCCCTGCAGCTCTCTCTGTTAACACCCTATGTCCAGCTCCTAGGCATTCCTCACACATGGGCTGCCTTCATTTGGCTCTGTGGTCCCATATCCGGTATGCTCGTCCAACCCACCGTTGGCTACCACAGTGACCGCTGTACCTCCCGCTTCGGCCGTCGTCGTCCTTTCATAGCTGCCGGTGCCGTCTTCGTCGCTATAGCGGTCTTTCTCATCGGATTCGCGGCGGACCTCGGCCACCTCTCTGGCGACCCTCTAGGGAAGACCATAAAACACCGCGCCATTGCGGTGTTTGTTGTTGGATTTTGGATTCTTGATGTCGCCAACAACATGCTTCAAGGTCCTTGCCGTGCCTTTCTCGCTGATCTCTCCGCCGGTAACCAGAAGAAAACACGTACCGCCAATGCATTTTTCTCATTTTTCATGGCGGTTGGCAATGTTCTTGGCTATGCCGCAGGTTCCTACACTCACTTGTACAAGTTCTTTCCCTTCACAAAAACCAAAGCTTGTGATATCTATTGCGCAAATCTCAAGTCTTGTTTCCTTATCTCCATTGTGCTGCTATTGACCTTAATTGTCTTAGCTCTCACTTACGTCACCGAAAAACAATGGTCACTGGAGAAGCCTACGAACAGAAATGGTAATGAGGAGGAGGAGATGGCTGAGTCAGCCAGCTCTGAACCATTTCTTGGGCAGATATTCGCGGCCCTTAAGAATTTGAAAAAACCTATGTGGATACTTCTCTTGGTGACGTGTCTCAACTGGATTGCATGGTTTCCTTTCTTGCTGTTCGACACAGACTGGATGGGAAGAGAAGTGTACGGAGGTGATTCAAAGGGAGATGATGATCAAGTCAAGCTGTATGATCGTGGTGTGAGAGCTGGTTCACTTGGTTTGATGTTGAACTCAGTGATTTTGGGTTTCATGTCACTTGGAGTCGAATTTTTGGGTCGCCGGCTGGGTGGTGCCAAGAGGCTCTGGGGTATTGTAAATATGATCTTAGCGATTTGTCTGTCTTTGACCGTCTTGATCACCAAGTTGGCTGAATCATGGAGGCGTTCAACGATCACCAGTAGAAACGGGACCATGCCACTGCCACCGGCGGGTGTCATGGCTGGAGCATTGTCTCTCTTCTCGGTGATGGGAATACCTATGGCGGTGAGTTCTTGTTGGGTTCTAATTAAGTAGCGTTTGTTGTGGTACATTAATTTTGTTCGATCCTAGTTTGGTTTTGCATGATAGTCATTACATAAGACATACATCTTTATGACCATCTTGTGTTTTTTTCCATACTGGAATAAAGATAAGATCAGTCCGCGTCCTGTAACCGACAACTTGGACGCCAACATGAACGTAACCCAAATAATTGCCTGTAGTCTCACTTGCATGGATGCACAAGGCGGCGCGTTTGGAACACGTGCATACTTGGTTCAGAAACGGAGCCTAACCAGACTATGTTTTGCATGGCTTTGTATTTGGATAGCTATTATATACATCCTACAGTGACTGTATACACCAGAAGTGTATCGAAGGTAGTGAAGATAAAAGAAGGATGGAAAAACGAGTAGTCATTAATTATAAGTCAGATGTGGGCATTCAATGGGTGTTGTCCAGTAGCAACTGTAAATTATTAAAAACATTATGGTGGTTACTCTAATTTAATGGCATACGTTACTTACACTTACAACCGGGAGGGGGAAAAAAGAAAGAGAATATATAAGTATTACAAACTAGATGCTGAAGTTTAATCTTGTTATTTACAGCGTTCCTTTTGCATTGGCATAATCATGCTTCCTTGTACAGGTTACTTACAGCGTTCCTTTTGCATTGGCATCCATATTCTCCAACACTTCTGGTGCCGGTCAAGGTACGTAAGAGTTCTAGCTACGCTGTTTTTTGTTTCACCATAAAAATAGCTTGATATATTATTTGCCCAAACTTTTGATTTGGCAGATCTAAAAGTCTAGTGATAATTATTATGTAAATAATAAAATAATAATAATAATAATCCTCAGTAATAATCATTAAATAAAAATTATGTAATCACATCCTTTCAATTTTATTAGTATAGTGTAAAGTAAGATCCAAGAAAGGTCGTGAGTGACTTTCACTTGAAAGACGAGATCTAATGACATAGGTGACATTAGTATTTTATTATACAGGCAACTTTTCAATTGGCAACGTGTTATCGAATCGCTTATAAAATCAAGTACTTTTGACAATAAACATCATTTTAGGACAACTTGTTGTCTTTGCAATTTTAGGAACTGAACTGACCTTTATTTTATTGTTGATTTGTACGGAAAAATAATGAACTCTACAACACTACTTTGATTTACTGAATAGTATCAATAGCTAATGTCATAGCTGAAGTATGACAGTTACCATTAATTTAAATCTTGGAATAAGGTTATTAAAACTTGCCTATAAAAGATTTCACAAGTACCTGCGTGCTTTTAGTAAAATTAAATTTGTATGTTTTAAGTAGCACTATTAAATTTGACTTTTCTAGTTTTGAGTTGGCATCTTCTTTTTATTTTGTAATCCTCGTTTAGATATGATGGTAAAATTTTAACTTCATTTTATTAGGTCTTTCTTTGGGTGTTCTCAATCTCTCAATCGTTATCCCACAGGTACGGCTTCTTATTCCTGGTGATTATCCTACTAAAATTTTTAACATTTAAAAATATATACCAATTTTAAATAGTTCCTTTGATATACAATACAAACATATATATACCCTGCATGCATACATGTAATGCACCTCTTTTCAATTTCTAAATCAAGATGCATCCATCTACTTGTCAATATAAAAATGCTTGCTTAATTTTAAAGGGAGAATTTAAAGAGAATAAACAGAAATAAGAAAAAAAAACAAAAGTATGCTCTTGTGACTCATTTATCCCTTTTAGATTGACGGGAATATTTTATGAACTGACATGAGTCCACGATATAAATATAGCTTAGGATAAAACTGCTTGCTTTTCTCATATTATTCAAAATAAAAGCAACGAACAAGGAAGTAGGAGATGGTCGTGCTTAAGCATTTCTTGACATGCCAAGTATGGCAGAATATTATTGGGAAAAGTTGCCCAACCTTTCGCAAACAAGTCATGAATCAGTTTCTCGCTTTGGCGCTTCCCACCAACCCGATCATTTTAATATGAACACAATAATTGAGGTGTGTTATTATTATAATTTGAAGTAGATATATTGGAATATATTCTTTTCATCATAAGTTCACGAATCTCGATACCCATCATCTAAACTTTAAACATTTACTACCAAACCACGGGAACCAAAGATAAGAGTATTTGCACTTTTTGATGTGTTAAGAAAGGTTTAAGTTTTATAATAACTAAAACTTAAGTAGGCCATGTTAGTGGGGTACAGGATGTCATTTTAAATGCCTTAGTTACTAAATGAACTGGACAAAATATCGTATATATAATTATTCTTTATATGCCGTATATGTGAAAATTAATTCAATTGATTTTGTACTAGAAAGAGCTTATTTGGTGTGATGATTTTTGCATAGATGGTGGTATCAGTGGCAAGCGGACCATGGGACGACCTGTTTGGAGGTGGCAATCTACCAGCGTTCGTTGTAGGAGCGATTGCAGCTGCTGCAAGTGGAATATTGGCTCTCACGTTGCTGCCATCTCCAGTCCCTGAAATGCCAGCTTCCAAAACTTCAAGGCCTGTCACCACTGCCGATAAATGAGGACTCGCATATGTAGTTCTCTAAATTATCGTTTATAACTCACCTGTCAGCGTTTTTGTTTTTGTTTCGTTTAATTTAAATTTGAGAAGTGTCCAAGGCTAAGTTTGGCCGTGTCTGTTGTTGAAGAAGTATCTCTGGCCAGAGTGGCCAAATAGTCCAGAGTCAAATACCTCTACACATGCCCAAGCGGATGCTAGCTTTCTATGGCATTGGCTAATTACATATATCGTGATCACTTTATCTACTTATGCACATCTTCTTCGTATCTTCTCTCAAGCTAAGTTGTTTCTTAATTACCTGGCATTGCTAATGTATTAGCGACGATTTATATTCGTCATCAAAATTGTCACCAAATCTCCATAGGAAAAAACTATATGTGATGTTTTCACCAAATCGTCACTAATTGTGTTTTGTTACAAGTAGTTTTTGTAGTAAAAAAATATAGGAGGCATTTTTTTGAATCGTTACTAATAAGTTTTGGCTACACTTCATTTTCATCGCTAAAACTTATTTATTAGCTACGTTTTACCAAATATTTTTAGCTATGTTTTTTGAATACAATTTCTATTCATAGCTAAAATTTGTTAGCTACATTCTCAAAATCGTAGCTAATAACTAGTAGCTTCAAATATTGATAAGTGTAAATTGTATCTGTTTTAGGGCATAGTTTGATATGTGTTTAACTATTAATGCAATCATTTAGTATGTATTTAGGCTATAATTGTGTTATTTGTTAATTATTTGTGTTTTAAGTATTTTATGAGTTAGTACAAGTCTTTGAGCTTAAATATTATGTTTTTGAGATAACTCAATGTGTTTGCTAGTGTTTTAGGATCAACATCAAAGAATGGAGAAGTTTTGGAGACATTTGGCTCAAAACAACAGCCTTCGATCGAGGCACAACAGGCCATAATCGTGACAGAAGCACCAGAGTTGGTCTAGGCCCACGATCGTGACAAAAACCCAGGACATGACCTCGTGATAAAAGCCCAGGAAATGCCCACAATCATGGCATGTAGGGCCATGGTCTTTGCCTATGTCAAGCAAACGCACAGACATTAAAAAACTTCAAGTTTCGAGGGATTTTTTTGGACTTTTGGACCCCGAAAAAATCATAGGACTGCTCAAAACATAAAAGGATATTTATATTTAGACTAGGACAAATGCCAAGTGGTAGGATAAATTGATACATGAAAAATTAGGGTGGTTAAGCCTAAAAATTGAGTGACATTTGGCATAGTTAAATGTGTGAGTGATAAGTGGACTAGTAAATAAATGACAATTGGACCAATTATTATGTGACATGTGAACCAGTCTTGGAGTGACATGTGGACTAATTAAAGGGTGACAAATAGCAGCATTATGAGTGGATTAGTGGCAACTTAATTGTTGAATAAATGGTTAGCATGCTTTAAGACATATGACTTTGTAAGTTAATGACACCTAGCTAGCTTATTGATGTGGCAAATTCCAACACCCAAGTTTCTGCTTCCTTCCTTATTTTCTTCATCGAAATTGCTCCAGCTTCTCCTCTAAAATTTGTTTGAACCCTATTCAATTTGTTGCATGAAAATCGCACCAAAATCCTTCACCAAATTGCCAAGAAAACTAGCAGAATGTGATCTTCATTTTGTTGCCCGAAAATCACCTTGCTTTCACCATAAGTTTGTGTTGATTTGGCTTGCTTGAAAACTTAGTTTAAATTAAAGTTTTGCATTGAATTGGAAGCCTAATAGGTAAGTAACAATATGACTTTTATGGAATGTTAAATGGTATAGGAATGATGCTTGAATTGGAATGAAATGCATGAGATATTGGTGATGGTACGTGCTAGAAAAATGATCATTCTATGATTCTAGTTTGGTTTTGATGTGTGGAAGTTATTGATTTGTAAGGTACTTAATGAATGATTTTTTATTTGGTTGTAGACATGAAATTCATGTGGAATTAAGGTATGAATAAGGTGGAATTGAAGGGTAATTGATGAACTATGGTGAAGGGGTGTTGAAGGTGTATGACATGAGTTAATTGTAGTGGTTCCACTAAATAGGCACTGGTATTTTAGCCATAACTTTTCCTGTAGATATCCAAATGGGGTGATTTAAATTTTATATTAAACTACATACATATGTCTACAATTATCATAGAGGAATAAAATCTTAGTTCTATCTCTAAGGGTTTTGAAATTTGGATTGAATTTGAGTTTTGGTTACTGTCATTGTTTGAGAACAGTCTATAGTATTCTGAGTACAACTATAGGAATAATGAACTAAATTTTATTAAATTTAGTTCATTAGAAACTTAAGACATAAAGGAACAATTTTTTAGAAGAACAAATTACCTAAAAACCTCATTTTCCATGTCATAATGGCCATAAAAAATTGTCCCGAAACCTATCCTGAAAAAATATGGAAAACTAATGAAGGAAATGGATAGGGACTTTCAGATAACCCATCCCATGATCGTAGGAAGCCATACATGATTATGGGAATGTCATGGTAGTAAAGAAAATGTTCTTTTGTGTGATTTTTTAACCAATTAAGGATAAGGTACTTAACTATAATGCATTTGGACTTGATTAAGGTTTAAAATGAACATAATTTGATGTTAGAAAATTTGATTAAATGTGTGATAAGTTTTGATTGATAATTGATGTTATACTTTAAGGAAAATAATGTTTTATAACAATGCATCTAAGTTTGGAATGAAGGAATGTTAAAGGAATGAAGTTATTCATATGAATGCAATTGTATTCTAAAGTTTATGAATATTGTATTATGAATGAATGAATGAGAATTGGGAAGTATGTTAATGCTTGTAATGCTAAAAAAGAGTTAGTAAATGTATGGTTAATGAAATGGGCATGATCAAGTGAACTTGAGGTATTAAACTAATTGCAACCTAGCTATGTACAAGCTATTATGTTTGAATGATTATGAATGGTAATTAAGAAAGCATACCCGGGAAAGTCATTGAGCATGCATTATGTGTGTGTGTGTGTGTGTGTGTGTGTGTGTGTGTGTGCATAATTGAATAAGTATTTGTTTAATCAAGTTAGTAATGCGTAAAATGTATATGTTGTTAGACGCTATGCCATAATTCCAACATTGCCAGACTGTCCAGGCAATAGCATGTACGGGAGCGTACTGTGAGTTAACCTAGATGATCTTCCTAAGATTGATTTATTTTATTTAACTTCCAATTATTGAACTGCTTATGATATGTATGAGAATTCTGGACTTTAATAGTCTGAGGAGTTTGATATTCGGGAATGTATTGGAAGTGTTCTGTTTGCATCTGAATTCTGAATGATTTTTGAATTCTCAACGAAAGTTGAATGCCGGACTGAGGTCAGATAAATATGAGATTCTGTCTGTGCATCATAAGTGAATGTTTGATGTCATATTATGTGATTTGATACATAACATGAAAAAGATGATCAGATAAAGGCGTTATGACTAGAGTAGCCAGTCTGAAAGAGCTTTAAGCTCATAATTCTGCACATAAAGCTTGGCTCTATGATTTCTGTATCTGAATGATCCTAATCTACAGGGCCTAGTGTTAGGACAGAGGTGCAAAGTAACCAGTTGTAGTCTCAGGCCAAGGTCTATGCCATTACCAGATAGGAGGTGTAAAATTACCCAGATGTGGTAACAAGTGTGTTGAATGTTTTTAATTTTGATGCATTTTCATAGGTAGATACTGGATCTACACATTTATTTATTGCATCGCATTTAGCATCTAGACTGCATTGTGATAGAGAATGTTAAATTGTGGTTTAATGGTGAGTACTCTAGTAGGTAGCACTACAGTGATTGATGAGGTATATAAAGGGTGCATAGTTCAAATTGATCAAACATAGTTAAAAGCTTATTTGATCATATTGCAGTTGAGAGAAATATACCTAATTCTAGGCATGGATTGGCTCACTACTTATAGGGTCATAATGAACTATTTGTAACACCCCTACTGCTATAAGGTACATACTGGAATATCGTTATGTCATTCTAGTACATACCTTATAACAACAGCGTGTTACATATCACACTTTCACTTTATAACGTGGCAATTAATCCAACTTAATAATGGCATCAACTAAATATAAGAAGTCACCAAATTTTTTTAAAAACAAATTTCCTCTTTTCATTTCATAATTACCGAATTTACATACATTGTAGCTTTCCAAGATCTATACATGTACATCATCATAATCTAATACAAAATGTACTACATGAAAGAGGAAATACAAAAGATCTAACTAAATCCTTCAGTCCAACAGACCGACCTTTGAGCCATATCTTCTTCTCAAAAGTACAAGAATTCAACTTCTTGTACGGTCTCTCAGTAGCTAGAATCCTCTCTCTCGGTCCTAAAATGTTAGCATGCAATTTTGGGTGAGTTTTGCGAACTTAGATGAAGTAACCTTCATCGATGGTTCACTCAATTCATGCAACACATCAATACACATAACATGTAATTGACATCCTAGCATTTTTGCATATAGCATCGCATAACACATTTCTTATTCAGATATAATTTTCCAATACATTTTAATCAATCAAACACACGTATTAAAATGCATATGTAAAGCTCGGGAGATTCACTTTCATTTATTATTGTTGTTATGACCGAGTGCCTTTTTACTAACTCATATCCCTTAGTGGATACCGAGCTATATCAGATAATGTCCCATATCCTTTAGTGGATACCAGGTACATTTATAACTGAGCCTGAGGCTCTGATCACAGTAGGAGCTTTAAGCTCTTTAACCCGTAACTCCGGTCACAATTACCTTTATCTTTCATACATTGATGTAAAGGAATGCTTCATATTTTTATATTCACAATCATTAACATAATTTCATGCTCACATTTAGAACACTTTTATCATCGGACCTTGGTCCGGCATTCAATAAACAAGTTGAGAATCATTTATTTCATCACATTCATACACAAGTAGCACTTCCAATATAGTCCCGAATATAGAACTCCTCAGACAATCAATTATCCGGAATCAACACAATCAAATCATATTCATTCAACAATTCAAACATAATATAAAAAAAACAATTAATTGAGTGAGATCCTCTAGGTTACTCACAGATTGCTTCCGAAGATATTGCCTCGAAGTTCCGGCAACGTCTGGATGTTGATGTTCCAATTACTTCTCTAAACAAGCAATATACACATATCACAATTTAGCATAATTATAAGTATGCATTTATGCACATGTATGTATATGAAATATGTACAATGCATGTTCATGACAATCTTGGGTATCTTTCCATTATTCTCATCACATAATCATACATATTTCCAAAATCACATAAGTATCATTTATACTTATGGTTTATACCTCAATAAAATCATAAAAATCAAAATTCATAACTCATTTTTTCAATTCAAATTTTTCCTAAGACACACATTCGGGTCAACTTTCCATGATCAATATCATAATGAAAATGAAGAAATTTGAGGTTACTTTCTTCCAAAAATTGTTCTTGTATCTCTTAAGTTTCTAATGACATTAAGATCATTCAATTTGGTTCATTATTCTATGAGTTATGATCACAATACCACAGACTATGCATAATTGAACTTTTGGCTAGTTCATGATCATACCCTCAAATTGTACAACTCAAAACTTTCAACTCAGTTATCTAAAAATTACAAACTTAATACCAATTGAAATATAAGAGAATGAACTACAACTTTTGTAAAGATACCTTTTTTTGATTCAGCATATATCTATTCAGTTTTTATGAAAACATCTAGATAAAATTTCTATCTCGGGGAGTACTACAACCTCAATCAAGAATAAATTTCACACCAGATTTTGAAAGTCTTAGAAATAGAATTAAATTTATACTTCTTCAAGAAAGTTGTAGAATTTTGTCTCTACTGTAATTTGAATCAAGAATCACCTCATTTGGACATCTACATCTCAAGATATCATCAAAATACCAACACATGTGTAGAAAAAAGATCACCCGCATACAACCTTCGGATCGCGACCGCGACGCCTCGCGATCACAACGTGACTTTCACTTGCACCCAGCTGAGTCGCAATCGCGACCTGCTTCAGAGCCGAAGCACTCCTTTTTTTGACTTTATATTTTTTCCAAAATTCCCTTCCATTTTAGACCTAGAAGATGAGGTTTTTAGGTAAAGTTGTCTTCTAAACAATTGTTCATATATGTCTTGAGATTCTAAAGAACTGAAGTTAATACAATTTTGCTTAGCATTATAAAAGTTATACATAATTTACTCCATAATGTTCAGAAACAGAGACAAAATCTGAAACTCAACTTCCAGACAATTTTCAACACTTTTAGAGATTGAATTCAAACTTGATTTCTTCATGACATTTGTATTCATTCGTCTCTAGTTTAATATAAATTAATAATCATCCTATTTGGATATCTGTAGGTCATGATATGTCAAAAAAACCAACGCTTGTTCAGTTGAACCACTACATCTAACACATTTCCAACACACTCCCTTATCAATCTCTTCCTAATTCATCTCTTTTGCTTAATCTATCACTTCTAACTTATATCTACATAATTTCTTCTTCCATAATACCCCAATTACAGTTTAATATCATCTATATACAATTCAAAATCCATGCTTGATCATATACACCAAAAACAAAACACACCATATACACATTTATCATAATGACCTTTCTATCTCAAAAATCATCTCAACAACAACTACCTATCAATTTTCAACAATTAATTACTCAAAACAAGACATCAACCATCTTTATTCTTCATCCATGACACATACATACAAATTCATGACCAACCCATCAATCTCAAATTACTCCACATACAAGTTCTATTTACACTAACCTATGAAAATCAACATATAACTTACTTGATTTAGCTCCAAATCCTTCAAAAGAACACCAACCCTAGCTTCTTATACAACTCACGTACATCACCATGAAGGTTGGGAGGTTGGGTCTTTGGTGAGAAAAGAAAAAGAAAACAAGATGGGAGTGATGAGTGAAAGATGAGAGCAAGCTTTAGTGTTAATGAAGGCTTGGAGATTCAAAATCGTGAAAGGTGAGAGTGAAGAAGGAATTAACGAAGAGAAGAAGAGAAAAAAAGAACAAAATACCCTTCAATTAGAAAACATCATGAGAAATAAGACAAGGAGGGTCTTTACAATTAAAAGAATAGTGATTTGCCGCATGTCATCTCCTTATAGGTTCACTTAGGTTTTTCTCATTCAATTTGTCCATTCAACTCCAATTTCTACTCCAATTGTCTCCAAATTTCAATGACATATGTCATTAAATCCCAAAGTCATAAATAAAAATTTTCACTACCATTTGACTCTTAATTCTACTACTATTTGTTAATTGTCTTGCCACTTGGCATTTTTCCTAGTCCAAAATTTACCCAAATTTTCAGAAAAATTTCTAAAATTATCCAAAAATTCTAAATTACTAAATACACTCTCCAAATCAATTTTTCAACACATAAAAACCACAATTCTCCACAAAATCACATTCACAATTCAATTATAAATCAATTACACCTGGAATGTCTATGACTGCATGTACAATTATTTTCATGTGCAAAAATTCAATATTTATGAATATGAGCATATCATATAATGCATTTTCTAATTTCTTACTAATCTCTCATATTAACTATTCTAGTCTCAACATGGGTAACGAGATATTACACTATTACCCTAAAGAGGTAGTTCTTGAATCCCCTAATTAGCCAAGAGTAGTGTTTTGAGGAGTTAGTCAAGTAATGCCAGCCTGATTAATTTCATTCATAAGTGCTTTGAGATTGATACGAGGAGGATGTGAGGCTTATCTAGCTTACGTGGTTGATATTCGTAATGAACTAATATTTAGGATATTCCTATTGTTAAGGATTTCCCGCAAGTGTTTCCTGTAGAATTATCAGGTTTATCCTTAGAAAGGGAGACAGAATTTACCATTGACTTTGTTCCAGGTACCTCTCTAATATTAATTCCTCTATATAGGATGACACCTGTAGAATTGAAGGAACTGAAGACCCAGTTACAGGAGTTGATGGATAAGGGTTTCATCAGACCCAGTGTGTCACCTTGGGGAGCTATAGTATTGTTTGTAAAGAAGAAGGATGGGGCTCTAAGGTTGTGTATTGATTACAACTAATTGAATCAGGTCACAGTAAAGAATAAATATTCGTTGCCAAGAATTGATGACTTGTTTGACTAGTTATAGGGAGCTCAGGTATTCACCAAGCTAGATTTGAGGTCAAGGTACTATCAGCTGAAGATAGCTGAGGTTGGTCTACCGAAGAGTGCATTTAAAACGAGATATGGGCACTTTAAGTTTTTGGTGATGCCTTTTGGGTTTACAAATGCCCCAACTGCATTTATGACGTTGATGAATAAGGTATTCCAACCTTATTTAGATCATTTTATGATTGTGTTTATTGATTATATCTTGGTGTATTCAAAGTGTGAAGAAGAACATTTAGAGCATTTGAGATTGGTTCTTCAGATAATGAGAGAAAAACAGTTGTATGCCAAATTCAGCAAGTGTGAATTTTGGTTTGATCAAGTACTATTCTTGGGTCACATTGTATCGGGTTAGGGCATACAAGTAGACCCAAAGAATGTAGAAGCAGTGATGAAGTGGGGAGCTCCGAGAAATGTGTTTGATATTCAGAGTTTCCTTAGATTAGCCGGATACTACAGGATATTTGTTGAGGGGTTCTCACTGATCTCATCCCCTTTGACAAAACTTTTGAGGATGAATGTGCTTTTTAAATGGAATGATGAATGCTAGAAATATTTTGAGGAGCTAAAGCATCGGTTAACTACAGCACCAATGTTAGCTATTCCATCTAGATCTGGAGGTTATGTACTATACAGTGATGCTTCACACTAGGGTTTAAGATGTGTATTGATGTAGCATGGCAGAGTGATAGCATATGAGATGAGACACTCGAGCTCTCATGAGTTTAATTATCCGATACATGACTTGGAGCTTGTTGTAGTAGTATTAGCTTTGAAGATTTAAAGACACTATGTATATGATAAAACTTTATAAGTATTCACTGATCATAAAAGCCTGAAATATCTATTGATTGTACAATCAAGTATTATCTGGGAAAAGCTAATGTGGTAGCTAATGCATTAAGCCAGAAATTGAATAGAAGTGCAGCTCAAGTAAAATTATCTAGGTTGCCTCACCTAATACACTTGAGAGCTTTGAATGTTAAACTGAATTTGGGGGTAGAATGAGGCATTGGTAGCTACAATGAAGTTAAGAACGTTTTTACATGAAAGAATCAGACATGCTCACAACAAAGATCCCGAATCGGTGAAGCTAATTGAGAAGTTAAAAGTAAATCCAAATTTTGAATTTGAAATAAGAGATGAGACATTGCTTGAAACAGAGGTTGTGTCTACCCGATATTGAGGATTTGAGGAAAGATACTCTGGAGGAAGCACATATAGAAGCCTATGTTATGCATCTTGGTACTAAAAAGATGTATAACATGCTGAAATAACATTTCTGGTGGCCAGAGATGAAAAAACATGTGGCTGAGGATGTGGCTAAGCGTTTAACTTGCCAACAGATTAAGGCAGAGCATCAGGGTCCAATGGGTAAATTACAGTCACTGCCTATTCCAGAGTAGAAATGGCAGAGGATTATAATGGATTTCATTATAGGTTTTCTTAGGACTCCGAGACAATATGATCCCATTTAGGTCATTATTGATAGATTGACCAAGTCAGCTCATTTCTTGCCAGTAAGAGAAAATAACTCACTAGATCAGTTAGATATGTGAATGAGATAGTAAGATTACACGGAATCCTAGTATCTATTGTATCAGACAGGGATCCTAGATTTACCTCAAGATTTTGGGATAGTCTACAGTCAGCTTGGGTATAAGATTGAACGTTAGTACTGCATTTCATCCTTAGACAGATGGACAGAGTGAGAGAACGATTAAAATTGTTGAGGATATGCTAAGGGCTTGTGTATTGGAGTTTCAAGGATCATGGGATCAATATATGGCTTTGATTGAATTTGCTTATAATAATTAGTATCATAGTAGTATCAGTATGGCTCTATATGAGGCTTTGTATGGCATGAAGTGTCGCTCACCTTTATATTAGGATGAAAAGGCTCTAAGAATTATTAAAGGCCTAGAATTAATCTAAGATACTGTTGATAAAGTGAAATTGATTCGAAGTAGAGTTAAAGCAACACAACATAGACAAAAGAGTTATGTGGATCAGCATAGGAGAGATATGGAATATCAAGTAGGAGATAAACTATTTCTGAGAGTATCACCTTGGCAAGGTGTGCTAAGATTCGGTAAGAAGGGTAAGCTCAGCCCTAGGTACATTGGTCCATATGAGATAATTGAAAGAGTTGGACCATTGGCTTAGAAGTTAGACATACCTACTAAAATGGCTCAGATACATATTGTGTTTCATGTGAGTATGCTTAGGAGATATTGGTCGGATCCAATTCATGTGATACCGATTTAGGAGGTTGATGTTGTAAGTAATCTGAGTTATATTAAAGAACTAGTCAAGATAATTGGCTATCAGAATAAGCAATTAAGAAATCGAGTGATCCCATTGGTTAAGGTCCTTTGTAGAAATCATTAGAGTGAAGAAGTTATATGAAAAATTAGGGTGCGTAAGCCTAAAAATTGAGTAGCATTTGGCATAGTTAAATGTATGACAAATAGACTAGTAAATAAATAAAAATTGGACCTTTATTTTTTGACATATGGACCAATCTTGGAGTGACATATGGATTGATTAAAGGGTGACAAATGGTAGCATTATGAGTGGATTAGTGGTAGCTTAATTGTTGAACAAATGGTTAACGTGCTTTAAGACATATGACTTTGTAAGTTAATGACACCTAGCTAGCTTACTGATGTGGCAAATTCCATCACCCAAGTTTCTGCTTCCTTCCTTATCTCCTTCACTCATTGAGTTTGCAACACTTATCAAAAATTGAAATGTGGCTTTTCAGGTACGAGACAGGAGACCTAGTTCCTTAGTCAGGACTTAAGGAATCTTTTGGATAGCGAAATGGCTCAGAGGTCTGTCAGCTGACACCAGAAGTGATGTAGTTTCTGTTATTTTTGTAGTTTTGCTAGAACCTGTTTTGTAAATATTTGATGGAAACAATGTAAGCTTTATAAATGAATGAAGTGAATGTTTCAAAAATAAATTTAGGGATTTTCGAGTATGTTAGATGATGCCATGTGTAAGTTGGATTTGTTATTGCTCCAACATACCATTATCGTAAGTTATGTTCCTAAAAGTTTGGGTATGTCCCCTATGGTAGTGGGATGTTGCATAAACTTAAGGTATTAACCTAATTGCAACCTCGTTATGTACAATCTATCATGTTTGAATGATTATGAATGGTAATTAAGGAAGCATACCCAGGAAAGTCATTGAGCATGCATTGAACATGGCACACATATATATATGTGTGTGTGTGTGAATAATTAAATAAGTATTTGTTTAATCAAGTTAGTAATGTGTACAATGTATATGTATTTAGATTCTCAAGACGTATGCCATCATTCTGACGTTGCCATCATTCTGACATTGCTAGACGATCCAGGCAATAACATATACGGCAATGTACTATGAGTCAACCTAGATGATCTTCCTAGGATTGATTTATTATGTTTAACTTCCAGTTATTGAACTGTTTATGATCTATATAAGAATTCTAGACTTTAATGGTCTGAGGAGTTTGATATTAGGAAATGTATTGGAAGTGTTTTGTTTCCATCTGAATTCTAAATGATTTCTAAATACTCAATGAAAGTTTAATGCCAGACTAAGGTCCAATGAATATGAGATTCTATCTGTGCATGATAAGTAAATGTTTGATGGCATATTCTGTGATTTGATATATGACATGAAATGCATGATTGGATAAAGGTGTTATGACCAGAGTAGCTATTCTGAAAGAGCTTTGAGCTCATAATTCTACACGTAGAGCCTAGCTTCATGATTTATGTGTCTGAATGATCCTAATAGGGGACATTATCTGTATCTGTATCTGAAGGCACTCGGTCATAATGAAAATGGAGTCTCATAAGCATTTGTATTTATACATGATTATGAATTGTATGATTATGAATCTTTTCTGAAGTTGTGATGATACAGTGATATGCCATTGTTGATAATGCGATTGATTTGGATATGTATGATCTGAAAGATTACATGAAATGTGTGACTCTAATTATGACTTATTGAGATAAGGAATGTTGTGAATTTGGTTATATGTATAATATCTGTGTATTTGATACGAGTGAGATCATCAATGATGGTTTACTCACGGAGTTCACAAAACTTATCAAAAGTGTAATGTGGATTTTAAGGTACGAGACAGGAGACCTAGTTCCTAAGGTTCTCTAGAAGACCATTTTTGATTAAGATATAGCTCAAAGGTCTGTCAACTAGCATCTGAGGAGCTGTAGTTGTGTTTATGTATTTTTCATTTCATGTAGCTCTTTTGTATAAGGAGTAAAAAACTCTTAGATGTTTATGATGATGTAAATATTGGTTTAAATAAAAGTACTGTTACAGTGTAACTTTTTTTAATTAATGAAATGAAGAGTTGAGGTTTTAAAGCATTGTGTTATTCTTTATGATGTCTTATAAGTGATTTTGGTTGCTCTAACATACTATTGTCATAGGATATGTACTGGAATGTCCTCTGGATGTTCGAGTGTATACTCAATGGTAGTAGGGTGTTACATGATTGTTTATGTGTTTATTGGATTCATTGTGATTTAATTTTATAATTGCATAATTCAATAATAAACTGAGAGGGTGAATTGAATGAAAAACAATTAAATTGGGCTAATGAGAGTTAAGTTATTGAATAGAAATTAGAATTAAATCAAATCGGTAAATTGTGCAAAGAGAGATCTTGCATAGGTTTCCGGTAGTTTAGTAAAGAACTTCAAAATTAATTAGAGTTTTGGATAGGTTCTAAATTGAGAGATTGCGACCTCTATAATCTGATTAAGGTTTATGATTTCGGGTTAATGGTTATAACTTAAGAGAGAGTAATCAACCTTAGGATCATCTAGATCTAATAATCTAGTAATTCATAATTAGTTAAGTTAACATCAAGGATAGGTAATTCCTTTTCCCTCAATTGGTAATTTCCTTAGGTTAATTCTTGGGTATGTTACAATTTCTTAATAACTAGTATTTTGTGATTAATTCTCAATTTAATTTGATCGATTGAATTAATTTCTCGTTTTTAGTTTCGTGCAATTTGAATTTTTTGTATTTGGTTTTGGCCTTAGATTTTAAATTTAAATTATCCCTTCTTGTGGGATTGACATGTTAGGTACTACGCTAACGAATAGTGCGCTTGCAAATTATCAAGGGTTATTTATTAAAACTTACACACAACCACCACCCGGTCAAATATAAAGTGTAGTCGAAAGTTATTGGCTATGTTTCTAGAAACTTAACCAAAGATATTTGGCGACATTTTTGAAATTTTTAACTACATTATAATTAAATATTATATCATGTAAATTATAATTGTTGGTGATATTTTTAATCGGTATTATTGTATGTAATATTTAGTTTTTTTGTTTTATAATTTATTATGTAAAAATATAATAAAATAATTAAAAATTAGAAGCATTGTATATAGAAAATAAAATAGCATTAAATTTGATCATGCACAAGATGTTAATTATAATTTCAAAAATAATTATATAAAAAATAAAAAATACAAGTATTCGTTTCATGTCTAAGACTCGTTTTCATCTTCACTGCTTACATAATTTGGGCCAAGTAAATTTTTGACCAACTTTTTAAGCTTGGCCAACTTTTTTTCCTATGGTTTTATTGAGCATTAAGCAACTGGTTGTCTTCTTTAAGACGTTGAACATATGGTGGTCTTGATGAGGATGAAGCAGTTAGCTTTGACTCATTTCCATCAAACATTGATGTTTGCAACAACTCCTTCATCTTATTCTAAAATTTAAAAACAAAATAAATATTCAATTCAAATATTATTAGTTAGTTCTACATAAATAAATAATTTAAACAAATTTTATATTTACATAATTATTGTTTGCTTCTTTAAACATCCAACCTTCACCCTCCTTATAGTGTGTCAGTTTGTAAAGTGTGATCCTATCACACTGTTCTCTATGTAGTTCATTTTGACTTTGTTTTATGAAAAAATACAAAGCACAATAAAATATAGTGTATTTATTGATATAATTATAACTTGTAAATAAAGAATGTAAATATTCATTTCGCAGGATAATAAATGATTTGGAGCCCTAGTTTTAAGGAGTTTTCCTTTTTTCTCTGTTAACCTTAGCTTTCTTGCACTTTTCCCAAATAAAGAAAAGAAATAGTCATTAAATTGTGTAAGAAGATTAATGGAAGCAAATATAAAGAGAAAGAAAATAAACTTTAACGTTGGCAGAGGCGCAATAATCATGTCGGCCCCAATGAAAATTTTCTTCATTAACATAAGCATAATAGCTATGGCAAGACGACTTGAGAAGAAAATGAGGGAATTTTCGGTATATGGCTAAAGTGACAAGGGTAAATTGGACTTTTGGGAAAGGTATGGTGAGCATGTCCTTTTAGCAGGTGATAACGTGAATGAGAGTGAAAGAAGAGAAGTGAAGCTTCGGATGAAGAGTGAAAAGAAGAGAGTTGAGAGTTAAGCAGAAATC
>JAOQMS010000178.1:14616871-14634156 GCA_027563885.1 Erythroxylum longipes
TGAACATTTTATCTTAAAAATAAGATTGAAATCACATGTAAATACATAAGAAAATATAAGAAAATTCAATCCTATCAGAGGCACTAGTGTTATTGTTTCCATTTGAGAAGCTTTTACCTTCTAAATACTTTTAGTGCATACATCTTATTCACAAGGCTTGGGATCTTATGTACAACTCTTAGATTTGTTAGGTTACGAATATTTTGTTCATTCATTTTATAAAGGTAATTCCAATATTTACTTTTATCTTTGATAGGCATGTTGGAGGCATTTCCTAACTTTTTTCTCACAAGAGTTCTCAATTTTCTTGGTCGTTCTAACAGGAATTATCTAATCGGCAAATCAATCGACATGTGAGCTACTTATGATGGATCTAATAAGTTGTACCCTATTAACATAATCTAGAAGTTTCATTGTCTAGGAGTTGAAACAATTTCAATATGCTGAATAAAAGGAAGGCAATCTCCATAAGATAATCTAGTAGCAATCAATGATGTTCCAAAATATTTTATAGGGAGATTATTTACATTAATTTAATGAGTCATAATTAACCTGAACCCAAGAAAGTGAACATGAATGATTCTTGTTAATAAAAAGCTTAAATGACTTATTAATGTGCTTCACAACATTATTAAGATTCCAATTTGAGGATGAATTATTATGTGAAAATAGTAAAAGATCATTTATAAATAATAAGCTAAACATCTTATTCTTTTAGCACTTTAAATGGTATTTGAAATAATGTTTTTCTCAATTGCTTTCATAATCATTAAATTAAGTAAACAAGGGTATAATGGATCCCCTTATCTTATATCTCTTAAACTTTAAGTGACTTGTATGAATCTTCATTCATCAAGATAGAACATAAGGTAGTTATGGTGCATTAAGTTTCTAATTAATGAACACACATATGACACAAAGGTTTTGAGAGTGTCCTTTAAAAAGCTCCATTTCATCATAAAACATGCTTGCCTTCAAAAAGTTCCATTTCATTATATAGAATGCTTTCTTAGAGTTAATTTTCAGTATGCATCTTTTAGTGACATTGTTTATATGATAGTCTCCGAAAGCTATTATGCATGAGGTATATTATCTTCTCTTTTTTCCTACCAGTATTGAAGGTTGTTTAGAGTTCATTGATGATAAAGGAAAGGAAACCATCCAAGCTGTCTATTGACAATTTTTATTTTAAACAAAGCAATAATATGAGATTGCCTGAAATTATGCAAGAAATTAAAATTTTAAATATTAGGTATCAAAAGTATATCTCTATGAAATAAGTCCAAATAGATTTAGCCAAGTCATCTATATAACATTACAGTTTTTTAAGAAAAAGCTATTCCAACCATCAATGCAAGGAGTTGTATAGGGGTCTAAGCTGAGCATTATGTAATTTAATATCATGATTAAAGAGGATATATAATCTTAGTGACTTAGGATGTAGTGGGATGCTTATTAAGAATACTAATGAATAAGAGTTGATTCTATGAAATCTTCCTATCCCATTTGTAGTAAAGAAGTAATTATATGTTAATTGCTTTAATTACTCTAGGATCAATTGGAGTAATGAAGTAATTATAGGTTAGTTCCTTTTATTACAATTGGGTAGTTATTAGTATATCCCCATCATCATTCATAGCTAAAATTTTGTTGAGGTTTGCCTAACTAAGACATAATTATGGAAGAAGGAAGTGTTATTACCTCCTTTTTTCAACTAGCTAATCCTGAATTTTTACAAAATTAGAGAGTGATCATTTTTAGGACTTGTGTGTAATGATAGAGCTTTTCCTTTTCAAATTCTTGAAGATCATCATTAATGGGGTTAAAGCAACAATCATCTAACCTTTTTAAAGCTTGTCTACGCTTTCTTATGATTTGAAAGCATATTTTCTATTACTGTTGTTAAGATCTTTCTTTAATGACTTCCAACTTTTGAATGCAATTGAAAATTAGAGAATCTTTTTGGATGATAAAAGAATTGAAAAGGCCTCCTAGGAAAAATACACAGTCCAAAACCCAAGTCCAATAAAACTTTTAGAAAAGTTAGAATGCATCTTAGAGATAGGAGCAAGAAATAAAATACTTATAGAAGGATACTCAAACCTAATTAAAAAGAGCATGAGAGCTAGTAGATAGCTCAATCCTATATCTGTGCCTTCTAGTAACCTATTTATATTATGGATTTCCATCCACTACCATCAACTTGCATTTTGCAAACTTTCCCAACTTAATGCTTAAAGTTTTTATAGGACATGTTAGTATGTATTTAAGGGTGTGTGTTTTAGGGATGGGATGCCATTAAATCATATTCAAAAAGGGAAAAAGCAAGATATAATTAAGTGTTTAAGATTTAGAGCTTGATAACAAAAATCCTAACATCCCTTTACATTGGAATTTTTTGTTTGCTATGTTTACCATAAGGATCTTATGAGGTTTTGAGCTTGCAATTCTACGTAATAATTATAGGAGATTCCATTTTAACCACAAGAGGAATTGCATATGTTGGGAGATATTTTGATAGGACTAGTTACCTAATCCATATAAAGAGGTTACTACCAATGCTAATAAGGTCTATCTACTCCCCTCTAAAGACGATTTTGTTTCTTTCTAACTTGATGAAGCAAATAGTAATACTAAAGGTTAGCTTGAATATCGTAAGGTCTCCCTAATTAGTTTGCCTTATTGTGTTTGCCTAAAAAACTCACTTAAATTATTAGCCAAGTAAGAATTGCTATAAAGATGTTAATGCTCCATATACAAAAGGTGAATTGACATTTAAAAGTAGCTGACTTTTTTCTTATTAAATAATTCATAAAGCACATAAGGTATAATTGGGAGATCCAAGCTTGATTTTATCTCTAGTATTTAATCTTTCCTTAATGGATAGCGAAAGAATGAACATGCCTAATGAGGAGCAAGTTGGAAAGGATTGAGGGGAAGATGAACATGCCTATTAATAATGAAGTTATTAAAAAATCAAAGCGAACAAATTCCTATATTATGTTGCTATTCTTTTCTTCCTTACTCAACTGCTCCATCTTTTATTACTATTCTTTCAAATAGCAGCTAGTCACCCTAATTTTTGATTAGTTTTCTCATATTCTTATGAACTATTTTTGCTCCAGAACATTCCTTCTATACTCCTCATCTGCTTATCTACTTGATTTCCTATTTTTAGTGTGCATTATTTTGCTTCCTCGACTACACTCTTGTCTTTTATCTACTGGATCTTAGTATTATATGCTAGAAAATAGATCTTTTAAATGATTTCACACCATTTGTTTCAGCTTATACAACCTTCTATTGTAGTCTAAAAACCTGTTCACGCTACCTCTCAACCAACTTCTGACATTGTCAGCTCATCAAATGCCAAGAAAACATGGATACATGTGGCAAGCGATAAGACCGCTAATACTAAGTTGAGCTACTTTCCTCTAAGTAGAGATGAATAGAAACAAATGATATCACATCCTATAGAATTCCTCATGGGAGGTGCACAAAAATGGTACTCTAAAATAATAGGATTTTTTATAGATGCATATTTGATCATATTTATACACCTGTAATTAAAATATTTTTGCTTGATATTTTATAATTTTGTTGTATATTTGGTACTTAATTTTTCCAAGTGTATTTATACATTATAATTGCCTTCATGGACTAAATAAAGAAGAATTTAGATGAAAAACGACATAAAATGAAGACATGAAGCAAATAAGGGATTGTGGTCATGTATCAGGCTGTGTAATTCCTCAGGCTATGTAGATTTGTGAATCTTGGAGATTTTAGGTTATAAAAGTTCTGGTACATGCTCGTGTATCAGACCATGTATCTCCCAGAAAATGACATGATTGGAGGCAAAATAGAGGAACAAACTTACAGAGGCAATTCCAGAGGCAGAGATCATTCAAAATGGGGATTTTGATCCAGGGAAGTGGAAACCTCTATATTGTAAGAGCATTTGATAGAAGATAAAATGAAGGTTTGGAACTATGAACTATTTGTTTTCTGTTTGTTTTTCTTTTTGTTTAATGATAGATGGATGTTTGATTATATTTTTACACCCATATTTGATTTATTTTTCTTGATGTTTTATACTTCTATCTTGTATTTAGTACTTAATCCACTCCAAGTGCTTTGATAGGTGATAATTGCCTTCATGGACTTAAAAAGGAGAAGAATTCGGATGTAAACATAACATAAAGCTTATTTATACTAAATTGGCAGCCTGACTACTGGAGATTTATGTGAACAAATTTAAGGCTTATGAGATCCAAATGAGGTGATTTAAAAGTCAAATTCACGACAACATCTTGGTCCATAATTATTATGTATAACTCCAGGCCCAAAAGTGCTGTTTTGAAGGGCTAAAAAGGTTGAGAATGAGATGCAAAATCTATCTTAGCCTAGTATGAACTTCCCTTGGTTTTTTGGCTTATAACTTTAGCTACAATGCTTTAATTTAAGCAAAGAGGATCTGTTGGAAAGCTTAGAATTTTATATACAATTTATATGAAGAAGTCAAGACCTAAATATGAATATATCAAGATCAAAAACCTAAAGGAATGGGCAAAGTTGCATCGACACGTGCAATTCTGCACAGCCGTGCACTTTCACGATTTTAGACAATTTTGGTTATACACGAAATGTCCAATTAGTATTTAGGTTAGAAGAACCTTACGTTAATAGTTTGATACAATTTGATTTCTTTATTAATGAAATTGGTTTGATCGATTATTATGGTCTGATTATGTGTTTTAGTGATAATTTAATTCCATACGTAAAGATTGAGAAATCCTAGTGTGAATAGATTGATCGCAGGTTTATGTATGATAAGTTTTACTATTTTTAACCTCGATAATACCGCAAGCGCATAGGTCATTCGCGTAGTACCTAAGGTGTCGATCCTACGAGGAGGATTAGTCTAATCCTAAAATATAAGGTCAGAAGGGATTAAATAGATCTTTAACAGACAATGAAATTAAATATGAGAACTAAATAAATCAACCAAACCAAATCAAATAATAAACAATAATTGTCAACTAACACTTAACAAAATTAATCACGAACAACGATTAACAATTTCAATTTAAAATTGAATAACAATTAATGGAAATTGATCTGGTTACTGAACTATATCATATTTTCAACTGGATACTAGCTCTATTCATAACCCGAAGGTCAGCGGAATAGTTATTTATTTCACAAACACTTTTTTTTATTGCCTACCTTGTTGTTTTAGCTACTCATTTCCATGAAACATACTAGTTAAGCTACTTAAGTTGAAAGGCCTCAAATTATAAATGAATGTGACAATTATAGGGTGTTAAACTTACACTAGATCCTAATTAAGCTGTATATTTATCCAAAGACCCCTATTTCACTAATTTTTCAAGCTAATGATTAATTACAACCTAATAGACTATGTTCAAAATTAAATAAATTTCACTGGATCTAAGCCATTGACGCATTCAAACAATTCGCAAAATGCAACCTAACACTATCATACCATATGTCAAATGACATACCAAACGAAACAAATAACCCCTTCCCACACTTAAACAACACATTGTCCTCAATGTGAGAAGAGGACAACAAGCGCATAAAAGATGAGAAGAAATATAAAATTAAGGTAAACAGAAACTCAATAAAAATAGAAAATAGAAAATAGAACTGAAGGCTAATTTTTTAAAAAAAAATTGGGTCAGACAAAGTCAACACAAATTACTAAAGTTTTATTTGAAAACAATTCTAACTACAACTAACATTTTCAAACAAACTTCTAAACGTGCTAGTTTATGGTCCTTAACTTGACCTTGTGTCCATGAAAGCATCTTAATTATTTGGAGACAAGGAAATCACTTCCTTATCCTTAGGAATTGCTTCTCCAAAATAAAGCTTGCAACAATGCCCGTTGACTTTAAAAGTCTCCTTGTCAGCGTTTTCCAATTTGAGGGCTCCATTATCAAAAACTTGAATGACCATAAATGGTCCACTCCATCTAGACTTTAACTTCTCTGGAAATAGCCTCAACCGTGAATTATATAGCAGAATAGTGTCGCCTACTTTGAATTCCTTTTGCTTAAGATGAGCATAGTGCCATTTCTTAACCTTTTCATTATAGAGTTTGGCATTTTCGCAGGCATTAAAATGAAACTCTTTAAGTTCATCAAGTTGTAGAAGTCTCTTTTTGCCGACTTGCTTCCAATCAAAATGCTTTAATTGCCAAGTATGCTCGATGTTCTAACTCAGCCAGCAAATAACTTCCCGTACACGAGCCTATAAAGAGTTGTTCCGATGGGTGTTTTAAAAGTTATCCTATAGGCCCATAAGGCGTCATCTAACTTTGTTTCCCAACCCTTTCTGGAATTGTTCACTGTCTTTTCCAAGATTCATTTTAACTCCTGGTTTAAAACTTCCACTTGCCCACTAGTCCACGGATGGTAAGTTGTGGCAACTAAGTAGTGCACTCCATATCTCTTTAAGAGGGCATCAAAAGATCTATTGCAAAATGTGTCCGTCCATCACTTGTTATCGTACGTGGCACTCCAAACCAATTAAATAACCATTTAATGAACCTCTACACTACCTTTCCATCATTGGTTGGAGATGCTACCGCTTCAACCTAACATGAAACATAATCAACCCCCACTAGAATATACATGTTCCCCGTTGAAGATGACTCATAAAATCGATGCCGCATACATCAAAGACTTCCACTTTTTTAATGTTGGATAAAGGCATTTCATCCCTTTTGGAGATGTTACCTATTCTCTGGCATCGATCACATTGTGCAACGTAGGTCTGAGCATCCTTAAACAACTGTGGCTAATAAAATCCACTCTCAAGTATCCTAGCCGCCATTTTGTTGGCTCCATAATGCCCAGCATACTGACCTTCATGACATTACTTTAAGAAGTCTAACATTTCCTCATCTGGAACACAATGTCGCATTAACCCATCTACATAAGCTCTATAGAGGGTTGGCCCATCCTATATATATTAGTTACAATCATGCAAGAACTTCTTCCTTTATTGGTAAGAGAGATCTGACAGAAGTTTACCACTGATGACATAATTTGTGATATTTGCAAACCATGGTGTAGTTAGGCTCTCGAGTAGTATCAGAATTTCTTCGGGGAAATTTTAGTTAATGTCATCACTTGGCTTACATTCCCCTCCCTCAAGTCTGGATAAGTGGTATACAACCACATTTTTGCTCCCTTTTTATCTCTCACCTCTATATCAAATTCTTGTAAAAGTAACACCCATCAAATGAGCCTAGGTTTTGCATCTTTCTTGTTGAAAAGGTATTTTAGTGCCACGTGATTAATGAATACAATTACCTTTGAACCTAAAAGATATTTTCAAAATTGTCACACGCATACACTACTACGAGTAGTTCTTTTTCTATGGTGGTGTAATTCAACTGGGGTCCTGTAAGAGTTTTACTAGCATAGTAGATCGCATGCAACTTTTTATCTTTCCTTTGGCCCAAAATGCAACCTATGGCTTGGTCACTTACATCACGCATAACTTCAAATAGGAGTGTCCAGTCCGGTGGTGATAAAACTGGTGTTAATATTAATGCCTCCTTCGATGTGTTGAATGCAGACATATACTTGTCATCAAATAAGGAAGGTACATCCTTGACTAAAAGGTTTGTCAACGGTCTTGAAATTTGCAAAAATTCTTTGATGAAATGATAGTAAAATCCTACATGACCTAAAAATCCTCGCACACCTTTTATATTACTTAGCAGTGGAAGTTTCTTTATCACTTCTATTTTTGCTCTGTCAACTTCGAATCCTTGATGTGAGATCTTACGCCTTAGCACTATCCCTTCTTGCACCATAAAATGACATTTCTCCCAATTCAGCACCAAGTTCAACTCTTCACATCTTTGAAGAACTCTATCCAAATTAGTTAGACACGTGTCGAAAGATTCTCCAAAGAATGAAAAATCATCCATGAACTCCTTCATTATGTCTTCTATCATGTCAACAAAGACAGACATCATACATCTCTTAAATGTAGCTGGGGCATTGCAAAGTTTGAAGGGCATCCATCTGTACGGGAGGGTACCATAAGGGCAAGTGAATGTAGTCTTTTCCTGATCATTGGGGTAGATGAAAATCTAATTATATCCAGAATATCCATCTAAGAGGCAATAAAAAGAATGACCAGCTACCCTTTCTATCATCTGGTCTATGAATGGAAGAGGGAAGTGATCTTTCTTAGTTACCGAGTTGAGTTTGCGATAATCTATATAGACTTTCCATCCTTTGACTGTTCTTGTTAAAATTACTTCTCCACTATCAATTTCAATTATCGTCATTCCACTCTTCTTATGTACATATTATACTGGGCTGACCCATTCACTATTAGAGATAGGATAAATTATCCCTGCATCTAGGAGTTTTATGATCTCCATCTCGACCACCTCCTTCATGTTAAGATTCAACCTTTGCTGATGCTCCCTCACCGTTTTACAACCTTCCTCTAAGCTTATTTTGTTCATACAGACATATTCCTCAAATGTCAGCAATCTGCCATCCGATGGATTTCATTCTCTTCCTAACGACTTCTACCACTTTACTTTCTTATTCCTCATTCAATTGGTTGGAAATTATTATTGATAACATTTGACCTTCACCAAGAAAGGTATATCTAAGGTGTGCAGGTAAAGGTTTAAGCTTTAATGTCGGTGGTTTTTCTGAAGACGGTGGTATGGGTGCTTCAGTTTGAACCAATTTATCTTGATGCAATTGAACATCTACCTCCTCCATCTCATCCTCCCCTTTAGATTCGGGGTTATGATACTCACTGTCTACCTCTGCTTCCACTGACTGCACTTCTGCTATGCAACTCTCAACTTGTTCTTGTAAATTTTTATCCATAAATTTAACTTTCATGCATGCGCTACTTGTTATTGGATTCTTTAAGGCTTTATTCATATTAAATTCAATCTTATCTTCGCCTATTTGAAGTGTGAATTTCCCTTTATAAACGTCAATTATGGATTTCCCTGTATTCATAAATGGTTGACCTAAGATCAGTAGGCAGTTCTTATCTTCTTCAAAATCCATAAACACAAAAACTACAGGAATAATAAACTTATCCACTTGCATCAGAACGTCTTCCACTATTCCATGGCCTTTTAATGGATTGATCAGCTAACTGAATTAACATTAATATTGGCTTAACCTCTCCAAGTCCCAACTTTCTGAATATCGACAATGTCATAAGATTAATGCTAGCTCCCAAATCACACAAACACTTTGTAAATTCAAACTTACCAACCACACAAGGTGTTGTGAAACTTCCTGGATCTTTCAATTTAGAAGGCATTCGATTGGTAACTATTAAGTTGCAAGTGCAGTTAGAGCTACTGTCTGATTATCTTCCAAAGTACGCTTCTTTGATAATATGTCCTTTAAAAATTTTGCATATTTAGGCATATGTTCCAACGCCTTAACAAAGGAGAGATTGATTTGTAGCATCCTTAGTTTCTCAATGAATTTTGCAAATTATACATCTAACTTCTTCTTGTGTAGTCATTGAGGAAAAGGGATTTTGGGTTAATAACGTGGAGGAGCAACATAAGGAGGATATTCACTCATGTCTACTTCTTTCTCCTTCCCTTGATTTTTCTTAATTGGCAGGACAAATTTCTCTACTGTCCTTATGGGTGGTTTAAGTTCCTTCCCACTTCAAAGCGCAAGAGCCTTTAGTTACTCCCTTGGTTTTGTTCTTAAAGTGTTAGGGATATTTCCCAAATTTTGCATAGAAAAGGCATTTGACAATTAATTCACTCAGGCTTCTAGATTATGGATTAAGGAAGCATGGTTCTTAATGACTTGATCAAATTTATCTTCCAACTTCTTTTGTGCATTGTCTAATGTTCCAAGCTTATCCAAAATCTTGTCCAACTTTGATTCCATCAAGCTTGATTTATCTTGCTAAAAGCTCGATTGTCATTGAGGCCTGAACTATCCTCCAGTGTTGTTTGACCAGGAAAAGTTAGGTTGATTCTTCCACCTAGGGTTATAGGTGTTGGAGTAGGGATTGTTGCCCCTTCCTCATCCATATTGCACCCCCATATAGTTTACTTGCTCTGGATCTCCTTCCTTCATCAAATAATAGTCCACAGTATCATGGTCTATCTAACCATAAAGCTCACACTTCCATTATATAGCCTTCACTTGGGTTGAAGATGACGCCTTCATACTGTTGAGCTGTTAAGTCAAGTTGTTGATCTTAACTTGCACCTCTATCATATGATCAGCTGCAACGATTCCTTTCTGCTCTCTAAGTGTAGTAGGTTGCCTACCCCGCTCATTCGTCCACAAGAAGCTATTAGTTGCCATCTCCTCAATCAACTCCTCTACCTCATCAACAGTCTTCCACATTAAGGATCCTCCTGAAGCTACGTCAATCATGCCTCTTATTGCTGGGTTCACCCCATTTTAGAAAGTCTGCAACAGGAACTCTTTTGGTAAGTTATAGTGTGGGGCACTTCCGTTGAAAGTCCTTATATCTCTCCCATGCTTCGTAGATTGATTCCCTGTCACCTTGTTGGAAATTGTTAATTTCCTTAATAATCTTCGTGGTCTTAGTCAACGAGAAATACTTGTCTAAGAAAAAACGAACCAGTTGATCCCATATCATAACGTTGGCTGGGCTAAGTGAATGGTACCAAGCCTTCGCTCTATCTCTAAGGGTAAAGGGAAATAGTCTGATTCGGACTGCATCTTTCAACATCTGATGATACTAGAAAGTATCAAAGATCTCGAGGAAATTAACTATATGCACATTTGGGTCCTCATTAGCCAATCCACAAAATTGCACACTCTGCTGAAGCATATTGAGAAGTGCAAGTTTAATCTCGTTCAAGCAGCCTAGCTACTCCTTGGTTCACCACATTGAACCCTAGCCTCATGAAGTCCATCAGGGTCCTCTATTGCCATCTTTGGTTAGCTCCATGGTCCATGTTTTGTTGAAACTCCTTTGCTATTATTGATTTTCTGTTCTCTTCTTCTTGTCTTCTCTCCAAGTTTTCTTAAGGGTTCGTTCTAGTTGATTGATATCTAAATCTAACATTTTCGCTGCACGACTCAAACCTCTAATGACTCTTGTGTTCATGCAAGAGCATGATTTCTGAAATAAAACACACAAAAAATGAAAAAATATTAAAAACTAATCTAAATGCCTTAAACTATAGAACTAAACTATTGCCTACCCGGTAACAGCACCAAAAATTTGATTGCAGGTTTATGCACGATAAGTTTTACTATTTTTAACCTCGATAATACCACAAGTGCACGGATCATTCACGTAGTACCTAAGGGTCGATCCCATGAGGAGGGTAATCTAATCCTAGAATCTAAGGTCGGAAGGGATTAAACAGATCTTTAACAGACAATGAAATTAAACATGAGAAATAAATAAATCAACCAAACTAAATCAAATAACAAACAATAATTGTCAACTAACACTTAACGAAAACAATCACGAACAACAATTAACACTTTCAATTTAAAACTGAATAACAATTAATGGAAATTGATTGATTTGTTGAACAATGATAGCACACCCTAAAATTCAACCTAGTGAGTTAACCGAATGAGAGAAAGGGAAAATTATCTATCTTTAATGCCAACCTAACCAATTACTATTTATTGAATTAATAGTTTTAAATGATCCTAGGGTCAATTACTCTCTCTCAAGTTATAATCAAACCCTAAAGCATAAACCCTAATCAGATTATGGGTAGTCGTAATCTCTTAATTAACAACCAATCTAGAACCTAATCAGTTCTTAAGTTCTCTAATAAACAATTGGAAACTGATATATGATCTCTCTACACAAGATTTACCAACCTGATTTAATTCTGAATCTATTAAATTACCTAACTCTCGTTAGCCCAATTTAATCATTTTTTCTCGATTCAACCTCTCAATTTATTATCGAGATATGAAGTACAGAATTAAACCACAATTAATTTAATAAACACATAAAACAATCAGATTTCATTAAATCAAAAAAATATTCCAAAGGTGAGTATAGAACATCAATTGCAATTTAATTCTATCATCAAAATATATATCACAATTCTATAATCAAATAAAAATGAAATACATAGGAATAGAACTCGAATGAACGATGGGAGACCGCGACTTCAGAAATCTTCATATTCCAGAAACACGTCAAGTCTGCGTCGTCTTCCTCTGTCTCTTTCTCGATCTCTCAAAGTTCTCTCTTTTAGGGTTTCGTTGTGGTGGATGATCAAAAGCTCCTTCTTCTATTCTTTGTGTTCCTTAAATACCTTGGTAGCCCTAGGGTTCATTCGGGGTTGAAACTGCCCGAAAATTTCCTCGAAACTTGATGTTTTCACCTATTTTCGTGTCTGTCTGATGCAGCAGGGCCACAATCGTGGCCAACGTCTACCCCTTTCTGTCACGATCGTGGCCTAGTTTAGAAATCTCTGTCACGATCGTGACACCACGATCGTTACCAAAGTGTCACAATCATGGCCTGAGGTATGGTGGCTTATATCTCTCTATCATGATCGTGGCCTATTGTGCCATGATTTTGGTCATGTTTTCAGCCCGAAAGTCTCTAAAACTTCTCCGTTCTTCTCCGTTGACCCTGAAACACTAACCAAAACATCAAGGTGCCTCAAAAACATAACATTTAGGCTCAAAGACTCATACTAACCCATAAAAACACTTAAACACATAAAACTAACACAATTAAAACCTAAAACACATAAAACTAACACAATTAAAACCTAAATACACACTAAACACTCAAATTAACACCAAATACATAATAAATTAAATCCTAAAGCATGATGCCAATCACAACTATCATAGATCTAACGTAAGTAGGAGTTGATTGTAACCCTAGAGATAGTATGAAATAAATCTTTCAGATTAGGATCAAACCTAATAGAGGGACTCATAAATTAGTAATGCAATTCTATAAGTTTTAACCTGAGTAATTCGTTTAAAGGCCTTAGGATTAGTTGTTAGTAGACTCAAGGTCAGCTATTAGCATAACATAGGAGTCTCACAGTATATTCAATGAACAATTGCATGATAAAAGATCAATCTATTAAATTTTGGGGGGGATTTGAGCTTAGATATTAATTTATAATAACGATAGTTTTCTAAGTGAATTCCACTATCTCCGTGTTCATTATTATTTCCGTTTCTTTAATTTTTTAGTTTTTATTTCCTTTTTATTAAAATCTAAAATTAATCTGTAAGTTAGATAATAAGGGAAGGGTAATTACTAGTATTCATAGTCTTCGTGGGATCGAACCGTACTTATTGGTACTAACTATAGCTACACCGTGCACTTGCAGTTTATTACAATATTGACTAACACAAAACAAGTCAATCAAGTTTTTGGCACCGTTGTCGAGGACTTTGATATTAAGGAAGTCTCAATGCTATTGCTTTATCCATTTTCATTTTATTTTATTTTATCTTTGTTTTTATTTTCTTTAATTTTAATTTTGCATTTTTATTTATTTTCTTTTCCTTCGTTTATTTTACTTTATTTTATTGCATCTTATTGTATTTTGACTTATTAATTTAATTATATTTTGAATTTCTCTACTTGATCTTGAGTTTGTGGTTTATTGTAGGAACTATGATTCATTTTCATAACCATAGCTCATAATGGAAGGATGAAATGGACAGTATTTTTATGGGAGCCAGAATATGTCTTCACAAACTATGACATCACCATATAGGAGACCGAACATATGTTACCAACGTCATATGTAGTATAAGGGAACAACTACAATTCAAAATGGAACAATTCTTACGCCTATGGATGGAATAATCATGCTCTCACTGAAAACTTACAACACTAAGGACCAACACTAGAAGATAAATTAATGGAGATCCTTGCTAAAATGAAAGCTAACCGACATAAATTCGAGAGTGAAGAAAAGATAATGGTTAGATTTATGAATAAAGGGACATTTCAAAAAGAAATTTAGGATGAAAAAGAAATTATTACAGATCGAATAATGGAATTACCTTACCAAAAGAGTAGCCAGTCAACATGAATTTGATAAGAGACTTCCTTCACTTTCACATGATTAGTATAATCTGAGCTTCCAACCATTACAGAGTGAAGAAGAGTCAACAATCGATTTCATGAATAACCATGCATTTCAAGAGGGAGGAGGTAACTGCTACTCTAAGAGATATGATGATTGATTCTATTCAGGAATCAAATATGAGCCATCAGGAAACAAAGGTTCTTATATAGAACATGGTGAATCAAATTGATCAACTGGCAAAGATATTATCTAATGAACTACTAAAGAGTTGCTTAGTCCTAATGAAACAAATCTTAACAAATTTAGAATGGCAATCATCCTTAATAGTGAAGATGAGCTCTCAGAAGAAGAAAAGGAAGAGAAAGCAAGTATTATAGATAAATTAATGGAAATACTTATTAACATGAAAGCTAAGTGACGCGAATTCGAGAGAGAAGAAAAGGTAAGGGTTGGCTTCATAATTGGAGTGACATTATAAGAAGAGATTTTAGACAAAGAAGAAATCTCCATCCAAGAAGAGAAAGTAGAGCAGTGAGAGAAGGTAATTAAAAAAGATGAATCAGAAGCCTCTGTCTAGGAAGAAGAAGAAGATGGAGAAGAAGAAGAAGAAGAGTGGACAAAGATAGTTGAGGAAGAACTAGCGGAGGAACCAAGGAAGGAAACTATTGATGAGGTGTTGGTAGCAACCTTAAGTACAGAGGGTTACCACTTCCTCAAAGAAAAATTTTCGAGGTAGCAGATGATATAGGGATCTTTGTTATTCCTTACATTTTCAAAAAATTTTCATTAAAAGGGGCATTAATAGAGTCTATTGGTTTTATTAATCTAATCAATTATATCCTCTTGATTATCTTGCAATAGGTGGCTTGTTTACAGTTGATAGGTGTAAATTATACTATGTTTTGATAGATGTTTAAATGTGCTTTTGAGTATTTCTTAGATGATTATCATGTATATAGGCTTATAATTATGTTATTATTAGTTTTTTCATATTCTAAGTGTTTGTATGGTTTTGAGCATGATTTAGAGCATAATTTTATGTTTCAAGAGATGTGTGATGTGTGTTTAAGTGTATGGAAATAGGAAATTGAAGAAAAGAGAAGAATTGGAAGTATGGAAGCAGTTCACAGTTGTGACTTGCTTGTCATAATCGTGATAAAGAGCGTAGATAGAAATTCCAACAAATTTCAACTTTTCCAACAAGCGACTCTTTTTGTAATTTTAACATTTTGGGGCTATTTTTAGAACCAAATTAAGCAGGTAAACCCTAGAAAGAATCCTAGAAGCCTCAATAACTATTTAAGAACATAAATCACTCAAAAAAGAGTAGACTTCATCTTACAAAATTGAGATTAATCTAAGGAAGATCAAGAGGAGCATCAGTTATCTAGCATTTTCCAGATCTGCAAATTTAGCTCCAAATTAAGTTTTTTTTTCTTTTGTTTTGTTATTTTCATTAAACTTGATATGTGAACTAGATTATAAGATGTTATAAACATTGATGATGTTTTAATTTCATATTAGGATTTATTCTTAACTTATTTTATGACTTGGACACTTTTGCTTTCAATACTATGTTTTGGGTGTTATGATATTTGTAAGGATATTAGTTTCATTTTGGATGGATCAGAATCAGAGAAATCTTCATAGACTGGAAAGTACCACTAAATTCTCTCACTTTTTCATAAATGCTTATATTGTGTACATTGAGGACAATGTACAACTTTAAGTGTGGGGATGGCTTTATTGAATTTTTTAACTGATTTTTTCAAGCTTATTATAATCCTGATTTTAAATTTTTTAACTGATGTCTTGAATTAATTGGATATGTCTATTAATACTCTACTTTGTTGTTGAATATTGACTTGAACTTGTGTGCAAAAAGATGATGGTTAGAATGCAATTAGCTTTTTAAGTCATATTTTTCGTAATCATTGAAATTTTCATTTTAAATGAAATTTGCATATTATTTACACACATATATGCCCATTTTTTATGAGTTTTTAAGCCTAAAGAGTAAATTTTCAAAATTTGTTAAAGCTTTTATTATTCTTTCATATGTTTAATATCATGTATAGTAGGATAATTCTAGAACTTGCTTTCAATATGCGAATTGAGACCATATTTGTCAAATTAGAAGCATCAGTATGATAAAGCCACTAAGATTCATGAACTTGCTTAGCTTATTTCCTTCAAATTACCATACCCAAAAATTTACCTTTAGGAATTGTCAAGTTGAGCATTAGCCTTTTTTATTGTATTAACCTTTATTCCTTTTTTGTAAGAACTTTATTACTATGAACCTTGAAGCTTATTTATATTGTTTACTTATTGAGACTTGAAATTTGTGAAAGTTCCAATATTTTTTGAATTGTGGTACTGATTGGAATATTATGGAAAAAACATAAAAATAAAAACACAAAAAGAGGGAATAAATTTATGGTACCAATAGAGTTGCGTTAAAATTAAAGGACCTATATATACTTGTAAACGAGTCTTGAAATATATTATGTAGTAAATGTCCTTCAATTTAACCTTTTTATTATCCCAACATATCATACCTAAACCCCGTTACAATATTATAAAGACCTCTTGGTTTTTGTTTCTAGTTTGTACATAAGTGGTGAAGATGTGATTTTATTACAAGCCTATGGTAAGAGTTCTAATATGCATTGAAAGAGAGTTTTGATGATTTTCACCATAAACACTTGAGCACATTGAGTGAAATCTTGGTGAGGGTGCAAAGATATATGCTCTTGATTTCATTACAATTGTTGATGTGATTACTATTAATATTGCTTATGAAGTTAATTTTAGGACAACTTGACTCTAATTGTATGTTAATTTGATTCAATAGGATATGATGATGTATAATATGAATGGAAAGGTTAAAATTGATGATGGATAGATGTTGTAAAATCTATAATTTTGATTACGGTTTTGTGCAGGACAAGTAAAAACTTAAGTGTGGGGATGTTCAATAGATGAATATTTAACTATATTTTAACAACCACATTTGATGTATTTTGCTTGATATTTTATACTTTTATCTTGTATTTGGTACTTAATTTACTTCAAGTACTTTCATTGTAACACCCCATTACCGTAGGGTACGCACCGGGACGCCGTAGGTCATTCCGATACATATCCTATGATAAGGGAGCGCTACGTGCGATCACTACAGTACTCCACATGGCATCAT
>JAOQMS010000178.1:14640892-14651696 GCA_027563885.1 Erythroxylum longipes
ACCCTCTCCAATTCAAATTTTACACATACAAAGCATGTTTTTCAAAAAATCACATTTATTCACACTTATACCGGGAATTGTCATGAATGCATGTACAATACATGTGCAAAAATTCACTATTCGCTATTCATGTGCATATACGAATGCATGAACATATCAATACTCTTTTACACATTCCTAACCCGTTCCAAATTACCATTTCACCCTTCCCATAGGTGAGGGGATGTTACATTCATAGGTGATAATTGCCTTCATGGACTTAAAGGAGAAGAATTCGGATGAAAACACAACATAGAGCTAATTTTTATTGAATTGGCAGCCTGACCACAGGAGATTTACATGGACATATCTAAGGCTTATGAGATCCAAATGAGGTTATTCAAAAGCTCAAATTTAAACCAACATCCTGGCCCATAATTCCTATGTACAACTCAAGGACCAAAAGTATTTTTTTCTAAGGGATAAAAGGGCGAGAATGAGATGCAAAATTCATCTCGACCTAGTCTGGACTTCCCTTGTTTTGGCCCATAACTTTAGTTACAGGGCTTTTTCTTAAGCAAAAGTGGATCCTTTGGAAAGTTGAGAAGTGGATCTACAATTTATGTGCAGAAGTTGAGATCTAAACACAAAGATATCGAGGTCAAAAACCTAAACGAATGCTTGTAAGTGCATCTACCCCTACCCTTCTACACGGTCGTGCACTTTTATGATTTTCAGACAATTTTGGTTATGCACGATATGATGCATAGCTACACAAAAGATTGTGCATCTCTACAAAACCCTAAATTTCATGATAAAAAGACATTTTTTAGAGGAGAATAAAGAAGGAGACATTGGGAGGTGATTTCCAGATGTGGAGAACATCCAAAAGAGACGATTATGGTTTGAGGAAGTGGAAAACAAAAAAAAATCATTGACAGATCCATCAGAATTCAAGATCAAACCTCTACATTGCAAGCACATTTGCTAGAAGACAATCAGGGAGATTTAGAATTATGAACCCACTATTTTCATTTCGTTTTCTTTTGATTTATATTTGGTTAGATGAATCTTACGTTCATACTTTGATGAATCTTACGTCCATACTTTTAAATGAATGTCTAGTTAATATTTAGGTTAGATGAATCTTACGTTCATACTTTGATACGATTTGATTCTTTTATTAATTAAATTAGTTTGATTGTTTATTTTAATCTGATTACGTGTTTTATTGATAATCTAAGTTCATAAGTAAAGGCTGATAAATCCTAGGATGAATAAATCTATCGTAATTAGAAGGAGTTGATTGCAACCCTAGACATAGGATGACATAAATCTTCCACATTAAGATCAAACCTAATAGAGGGACTCATAATTTAGTGGTGCAATCCTATAAGTTTTAACCTGAGTAATTTGGATAGGGACCTTAGGATTAGTTATTAATAGACTCAAGGTTAGCTATTAGCATACCATAGGAGTCTCCACAATCTAATTAATCAACAAATAATTGCATGATAAAAGAACAATTTGTTAAGGTTTTAGGGGAATTCAAGCTTAGATACTAATTTATAATAATGATAGTTTTCTAATTGAATTCCACAATCTCTATGTTCATTATTGTTTCTTATTTCTTTAATTGTTTTAGTTTTTATTTACTTTTTATTAAAAATATAAAATCAATCTGTAGGCTAGATAATAGGGAAAGGGTAATTACTAGTATTTATAGTCTTCGTGGGATCGACTGGTACTTGCCAGTACTAGCTACAGCTTCGTCATGCGCTTACAGTTTATTACAATATAGATTAAAAAAAAATATGCCAACCATTTCTATTTCCTTTCATTTTCTATAATGTGTAACCAAACGTCTCTAGTTTCTAAGTAAAATAAACCCTAGTTTTGTGTTATAACATGTTTTGATTCATTTATTTGATGCACTTGTTTTGATTGTATATTATGATTTGATTACATGTTTAATATATGTTCTAATAGATCTAAAATATTAGTACATAATTTGATTTCATAATATAGAAATAGAGATTTACCACAATTGAAAGGAGTTAATAGCAAACCAAGAAATAGATCGACATAAATCCTTTGGATTAGTGTCAAACCTAATAGTGGAGTTTACAAACAATCATAGCACCTTCAACCTAAATAATATTGTTTGATAATTCTAAGATTAGTTGCTACTAGTCTCAAGTGAGTTGTTAGCATACGATAGGAATTTCCACTATCCAATAGTCAATAAAACAATTGCATAATAAAACGCCAATTATTTAAGGGTTTTTAAGGGGATTCATAACTTAGAACTAATTCTTGATATTGATTATTTCTAAATGATTTCTTATTTCTCTGTTCAATCTTACTGTCTATTTAATTTAATTGCTTAAGTTTTATTTTCTTTAATTGAAAATCAAAATCAAATTCATAAACTAGATAATAGGATAACGGTCATTACTAATACTCATCATCTTTATAGGATTTGACCTATACTCTTCAGCACTAGCTATAACTACACTGAGCACTTGCTAATAAATTTATAATTTAGAAACTTAAAAAAATTCAAGCAATTTTTTGGTGCTATTAGTGGGGACTTTGATATTAGGAAAATGTTAGTTTTATTAATGTAATCATTACTTTATTTTCTATTATCTTGCTTTATTCTTGGTTTTACTTTATGTTATTGAATTTGTTAATTTGATTAGTTTATTTCTTTAGTTTCAGAATTAGACTCTTGTTCAGTTTATAACCCAGAGTACATCTGAGAGCTTAATAGAAGCATATTTTAAAATAGAAAAATAGCATGATGGAATCTTTGTAGAATAAATTTGTGAGAGTTTGAACTAGACGGTTAGATATAAGGCTTAGAAGGTCATGTAGAGACGGGGGAACAAATGTTAGATGTCTTGATGTCATTGATTCCTAGCCCACCTTGTTCATTAGGAGAACAAATGTCTGACCACTTAACCTTAGCAAGCCCCACCATCCCATCCTAGTGATTCCAAAGAAAGTTTCTAAACATTCTTTCCAACATTTTAATGAGCTTCTTAGAAAGAAACATATAAGAACTCCAATCAATATTTAAGGAAGAGAGAATCGACTTGATTAGTTGTAACTTTCTAGCATATGAAAGAGATTTGTTAACCCGTGATGAAATTCTTTTCTAAACCTTATTAAGAAAGGAATATATTCAAAAAATCTAAATCTTTTGGTGGTGATAGGCAAATCAAGATACTTCAAAATTGGAAACTTCCTACACATTCCTATAATTCTGGAAATGCAGGATTCAATACCCGAGGCAACTATGAAAATCAGGAAATGACTCTCATTAAGATTCATTTCTAGCCCTACAAGACTTTTGAAAAATTGAAAAGAATCCATTAGAATCTAGATAGAGGCTAGATGGACTTTACAAAACAAGAGTAGATCATCAATAAAACATAAATTAGTCAAAGAGACTTTTTAACATTTGGAATGCAATATAAAATTAGGATTGATACTGGTATTATGTTTAAGTTAGTGATAATGCTTCCATACATAATATGAAAAGATATAGACACGAGCGATCTCCTTATCTTATCCATCTAGCTCCTATAAAAAAACTTGGAAGGGCTACCATTGACCAAAACACTATAAGAAGTGATAGTTACGCATTCCTTTATCCAGCCAATGAGTTAATCAGGGAATCCAAAAACTCCCAATAGGTAAAATAAGAAATCCAAATTGAGACTATCAAAGGCTTTATTAAAATCCACCTTAATAGAGCAATTAGCAAGTGTGGAACTTATTGAATATCCTTTAAAGAACTCTGGTACAAATAAAATATTGTCACCAATTTGTCTATCTTCAATGTAAGCTCCTTGGTTATAACTTATAAACAGTGTTAACTACTTTCTTCAATTTTATAACAATAAGTTTTAAGATGATCTTATAGAGAAAATTTGTGCAGAATATTGGTCTATAATTACTGAATAAAATAGAATTAGACAGTTTAGGAATTAAGGATATAACTGTTTTCTTGATCTCCATCAAAAGCTTATCAGTTCTAAAGAATTCATGAGTTGCTTTCAGAATCATTGCACCTACCACATCCCATGATTTCTAAAAGAAGAAACCATTTAAGTCGAGGGGCTTTCAATCTATCCAACAAAAAGATAGTCTCAATAATTTCCCTGTCTTCGATAGAAGAGATCAAGTAAGATACAATCTATTTAAGGATTGATTCAGGTATTTTTTTCAAAAACCCCTCTTACCTATTCTTCTTCTTTCATCTCCAATACACTCTCTGTCGATTTAACTCTCTTCCTTCTCTCATTTCTCTCGTTAAATCCCTAACCGACCTTTACCTCTCTCATCATCATTGTTGGCCACAGATCCTTTCCTTTCTTTCATTCGAGTGCTAGTTCCTATCATTATGACACCATTCCCAATTAAGGAATTATCATACATAGGGGTTTATAAAGGAAGGCATATAGATATGAGCCACTAAAAATATAAAGGGGCTTTCAATTTATCCAACAAAAAGATAGTCTCAGTAATTTCCCTGTCTTCAATAGGAGAGATCAAGTAAGATGCAATCTATTTAAGGATTAATTCAGGTTTTTTTTTTACCCCTCTTACCTATTCTTCTTCTTTCATCTCCAATACACTCTTTGTCGATTCAACTCTCTTCCTTCTCTCATTTCTCTCTTTAAATCCCTAACCTACCTTTACCTCTCTCATCATCACTGTTGTCCACAGATCCTTTCCTTTCTTTCATTCAAGTGCTAGTTCCTGTTATTATGACACCATTCCCAATTAAGGAATTATTGTATATAGGGGTTTATAAAGGAAGGCCTATAGACATGAGCCACTAAAAATCATCTCCCTCATCTTTTTTGGTGACAATTTTATTTTTATGACTAAAACAGTTTGCTCTAAACAACCTACTAATAAGGAGAAAACTTGATGATGTTGGGTCCAAAACAAATGTTGTATTCAACTTGGGATAACTATAGTTTCTCAAATGTATTTTATGTGGAGAGATAAATAAATAACTCTCTAAAAATTCAGCCAAATATCAACAACAAGAAATAACTCTTCAAGTTACAACAGCAGAATAATATGGAATAAGAAACTAATGGTGAAACAAAAGAAACTAATAGTGAAACAAACACTAAGATCTAACATGGAAACTCTCCAGTGTAGACAAAAAATCATGGGGCAAATTGACAAATAAATCCACTAAACCCAATAAAGATTTACAAGAAAAGTTGATGTCTCACCCTACAATAACAAATTGTCTCATAAAGTTTCATGATTGAAACCAAAGTTGACATCACAATCAACAAACCCTTAAACCAATCCCAAAAATAATCAAATAAGGATGAGAATATAACCTTCTATTCCCCTCTCTTTATTTTTCCTCACTCTTGGATGTTTTTATTGCACTCTCTATCTCTTATGTGGATCAAGGCTCAAATGAGCTATTTTGGGCACCTCTGGATTGATAACTAAGTCAAAATCCTAACTAAACTTAACTAGCTAGATCTCATCTTATCCTAATCAAATTACATCACATCATCTAATAAGATGACATATACATCTAAATAGTAATCTAATTGATAGGATTTATCTACATCATAACTAAAAAGATAAGATATTTCATCTATTTAGGAATGATATATCCATATCCACAAAGATCTCCACTATCTTCAGATGATCCTCCGATATGGTCTTTATCTTTAAAAGTTGATGTCTATCTACTATGATCTTATCTATCACATCATCTAAGATCTCAAAATAGGGCTGGCACACTCAATAATCTTCCTTCTAACCCAAATACAAGGTAGACACATTATTCTCTAGCATCTACTTGAGATTCATCCCTATAATCTTACTGCAAAGCTCATGCTCATTTCTTGAAACCACTTTAGTAGGCATTTTAGCACCATTCAAATCTGTATAAACCTTATTCAACATTGATTGTTGTTATTCTATCACGTACCTCAACCAATGATATTTGAAATTTTTACAAAACGTAACCTCTTGCACATCCTCAGGCTAACCCTCAATAGTAAATAATAGGTACTCAGAAATGGATACCTTCTAAAAGGCCTTTTCTCCCTTGTCAACCTTCAAAGTTTTGTTTCAGCATCTGCTCAATCCAATTGCTCCCCTACTCATTGTCCTTAATAGGACCATAGAATCCAAATGCATGAACTTTAATAACTCTGACTTGCTTATGGATCTTCTTTTGAAAGAGACTCTATGCTGCTTTCCAACCAAACAATAATCGCAAAGAATAAGCGGTTGTGATTTTTTAATTAGGATAAGGGATGTTCTAACCTCCAATTTGGTTTCTACTATATTGTTTTGTTTCATGTATTCTACTTGGTTTGCTTCAAACGTTGGTTTATCAAGATTCATAATTTTTCTTGTTATTTCTTATCACATTTAATTCTGACAAGTGTTATTTATGTGTCTTGATATCATTTATGTCCATTAACATGAACGAGGAATACTATGAGAACCCATAACTGTTTGATTGTGGAGATAAGAGGTAGCAATTTGATGAAACCTTTTCTTGTCAAGATCATAGAGTAAATTCTTCTGTCTTAATGTGTCTAGTAAAGGATTCATGAAATTCACGCTTATACAATACACCATCAAAAAATTCTTACAAATTTTGATGTTTTTCTTATCCCATAAATAAAATTATCAAACTTCCATTATGTAGAAAATAGGAGCAACAATTATTAAAAATTACTTTACACCTTTTGATGATGGACAGATATTGTGTCCCAGTTTAGAACTATCCAAGCTAAAAATTCTCATCTTCCTCCACCACTTTCTAACTAGCTATTGGTAATTTCTCTCTGATATAATGGTCTTTGAACCTAATGATTGGAAATTTTGATGAATTCTTTCTGGGGAATGGGTGTTGGAATTGTAGTTTGGACTAAAAACTTCAAAAACATTAGCTAACTTGGCAATTTTGTTTCTCTTCTTTTTTAGTGGGTATTTGAAGAAAATAAGATTATGTACTTTGCTGCCATCAAAATGAAGAGGAAGCTAGTGATAGAAGTCATAAAATGGAGGAACTCTTAGTGATCTCAATTAACTTCAACTAGTAGAGGTTCCTAATTGATAAGTATAGTTCGTGGATTTAACGATTAGGTTATAATCAAAGGTTTAGCTCTAAAATTCAAGTTCATAGTAAGTTGTAAAGAGGAAAGTCCAAAAATTTTTTACAATTTACTGTTCATTATTAATGAAATAATAAACTTCATGTCTATATCTATAAGGGTGTCAATGAATAGCAAATGTCTACTACTGCATGGTTAGTTTTGGTGTCACAATCATTAGCAATGGCTAGTTTTAGGCCAAAACTTTAAATGCAATGCAAGTGTTATGGTGGATGATGGGACTAGCCTGTTGTGTCCAGAATGACCTAACTCTGCCCACAAATTTAGTTGCCCCATCCGATAGGAGCACCAACATATTTGAGTTGTTGTTATGAATAAGATATGGTTAACTTATCAAAATTAAGTTCATGGTTTGAAGGTAATGATCAAAGGGGTGAGCAGATTAAATTTAAGTCCTTATCGAACTCTTTTTTGGTCATATGCGTTAAATCTCTCAACATAAGTAAAACATACATGATTAAACTTCTTTTAGAAGTCATTAGTTAATAGTAGGACTTTTATGGATCGTCATTACAGAACTGTTATTATAATTTGTTAAAGTTGTACTCGTATTAGCTAAAATTATTACTATAACAATTTATAATCAAAACTTGTAATCCATACTTAGAAGCTCTGGTCGTTATAGAACAAACACATAAATTTCATTTTATAATTTAGATTCAAATTTTTTGGTTTCATTTTTAAAAAAATGTAATAGTAATTCATGGATTAATAGGTATGAACCTTACAAGCATCAAGAGTACAATAGGAACAAAATATGATAAGGCTAAGCTTCCAAGTTACAGTTTTTAATTTAGTAGCCATCTCTTCCTTGTGATTGTGAAGAGTTTTACAGCTAACCCTTTTGCTACCAGGTTAAATCTACATTGGAGGATGATGTTCTAGTATAGTTGATCCTTACTTCTTGCCTTCTTCCTGACGATTTTGTTATTTCTCTCTTACCATATGTTGTACACCATTATTGCTAAGTTATTTTTCATTACTTTGTAGTCTATCTCATTCTCCATCCTTAAGGTAACTATCCAATTCATTCCAAGTGTGGGTTGTTTTTCTAATATTGAGTATTCCTTGTATTCTTCTCTAGATGTTTAGAGTATATCTGCATTTTACCATAATATGGTCCAATGATTCTAGGTGAGTGTTACACAGCTCACAATTTGATTATACAATTGAGAACTTTATTTTTTCCTTTGTTAAAAGTCTCCCAACTATCCCCAACTAGAGAATTAAGGCAAGTGAGGGATTTTTGTCATTATCCCATACTAGTTTTCTCCACTTCACTTTGTTATTTGGTTCTTTTTAGAGAAAGGTTCTATAAGCTTTTGAGTTTAAAGCTTTAGATCCATTAGCATTCCATATGACTTCATGTTATTTTGATTCTTAGCAAGTACATAAATTGTTCAAGCTAATTTCCACACCTCTGTAGTTATGGTAAGGCCATCTCCATTGATTGTTTTTTATAAGCTTGCTAACCTTTGTGGTTGAACTAATAGCAAGTTTTAGATGTTAGATCTCCACAATTTTGTACAAAAGACCCTATTGTCCTAATTATCATTCCAAAAAATGTTGAATCTCCATTCTCTATTTTATAGGTTAAAAGGTTTTGCATCCATTGCCTAGTTTCCAATGTTTACCTTAGATTCCATGACACATTTTTCTTGAGTTTCTAGCTTCATAGGCTATTCCCTTTTATGTGTACATTTTGTACCCACTTGACCTACATCTCCTCCTTCTGACATCATAACCACCATAATTTCTTTACCAAACTGATTTTGTTGAGCAATTTGGCAAAGTAGAACCCCAGAGCACCTTGGTCTTTTGGTTGACAAATCTTGTTCTAGAAAACTTTTACTTTGTTGGTGTTGTGGTTTGGTCCATCCTATAAGAAATCCCTTAGTGTTTTGTCTCTCTCCTTCAATACACCCTTGGGAGTGAAAGATAGTTGATCTAATAAGTTTCCAGATTACTCAATATAGTTTGCACCAATTGCAATCATCCCTTAGCTTAGGAACCCTTAGGAACCTGCTACACCAATAGTTGATTTTTCTAGGAGTCTATCAATGGTTTGAAATTAGAGACATTAATTATTTTTTAGAATATTGGCACTCCTAATTATTTAATGGGTAGTTAGCCTTGTTTCATCCCTAACTCCATCGCTTTTAATGCTACATTCATTATGGCATTCACTGAGAGGTAAAAGCAGCTCTTATTTAGGTTGCTTCTTAATTTTGACACTGCTTTAAACTCATTCGTAATGCATGGGGAGGTTAATGGATTCTTTTTATCCCTATAAAATAGTAGTATGTCATTTGTAAAAGCAAGGTAATATATTTTAGTACCTTTGCATCTATGGTAATATTGGAATTTAGTTCTTTTATCTATATTCCTCTCGAGGATGGTTGAAAGGACTTCCATACATAACACAAATAGGTAAAGCAATAGGGAATCCCTTTTCCTTGGCCCTTTCTTTGATTTTGTTAGCTTCATAAGTTCTTCATTCACTAATATGGCAACAGAAGCAATAGTTACACGCTTTTTAACCCATTTTCTAAAATTAGGGGTATACTTGCTACTTTTAGAATGCTTGAAAAGAAGCTCCAACTTACTGAATTATAAGCCTTTGAAAGGTCTATTTTAATAACACAATTATTAATATATGTCTTGATGTTGTATCCTTTAAAGAGCTCCTAGCATAGGAGTATATTGTTAATAATTGATCTTCCCTTTATGAAAGGTTAGATTGATAATTTTCTTTAGCCTGTTCTTCAATCTATTGGCTAGTATTTTTGTGATGATTATGTAGACGACATTACAGCATGCTACACATCTAAACTCCTCCTATCTACTAGCATTGTTTTGGTTTGGAATGACGCTCACATAAGTTTTTTTCCAATCATTCAAGATTACTCTTTTCTGGAAGAATTCTTTAATTGCCTCAGTCACCTCTTCCCCTAAAATATCCCAATTCTACTAGAAAAATCTTCCATTAAAACCATCTGGATCAAAATTTTGTTTAATCCCCATCAATACTTCTTTTGGATTTTCTACACTTCTTCCTCTTTCCTAAACTGTTTTATGAAAACTTCATAAGTAATTCTTTTCTTATTCTCCTAATCATGGAATCTTTAACCTACCTCATCGTCCAAGTATTTGATATAGTTCTTGTTTCTTCTTGTTTTAATGGAATTTATTTAGCAACTCTACACCTCTCTTCTTCCTTCAACCATATCATCATGGATTTCTGTCTAAGCTGGCTATTGGTGTTTTCTAGAGATTTGTTGTAATTGTTTTTCATTTTTGCTTCATCCTTTTTTATCTGTTGATCATCTAGTCTTTTCAATATCTTTCTTTGGCATTTTTTGCAGTTTCTCCAAAGCTTTGATCTTTTCCTCTTTATCTAGGATTGTATTTTCTTTGCTAAGTAATTTCAAATTTTCCTTCACTGCCTTGAGTTTCAGACTAAGCTTGAATCCTTTGGTCTATACCCTCACTTAATGCTTCCCTAAATTTGGATTGTTCCATTTAGTGTAACATCCCCTCACTTATGGGAAGGGTATGTTATTCATTTTGGAATAGGTTAGGATTATTTAAAGTGTTTTGACATATTCATGCATTCATATATGCACATGAATAGCCAA
>JAOQMS010000178.1:14659698-14691178 GCA_027563885.1 Erythroxylum longipes
GGACCGTATTGTTGAGGCAGAGTGCACAGAATGTAATGCACCAGGAAAGATTCCGATATAGTAACCTCCAACACTTTCAGCTGAGCTGCTATGTCCCTCATACGCATGATGTGATCACGAACGCCCTTTATTCCAATGAGCCTCAAGGATGACAACTACATAATCAAAGTGCTGACAAGGGCTTTATCAGATGTAGCGAATTGCTCATCAATGGCCTTCAATAGATCTTTGACATTACTATGTTGTTCAACAGAACTACGAATACCAGCAGATATCTTAGTCTTTATGAACATTACGGAGAGGCAATTAGATTTCTCCCTTTTCATAAAGAGCAATAGTGTTTGGAGTGCTGGTCTCAGTCATACTAGGTGGTTCATCCTTCCTAATAGCATAGTCTATATCCATCCAGCCCAAATGAAGCAGAATTCCCTTCTTCCAGACCTTATAGTTGTCACCTCTCAATTTCGGAATATCACACTTAATATCAGAAATATTCACAGTCTGACTAATTGCAAATTAAGAAATAAAATATATACTTGTTATATATAATTCAAGGCCAAAAATAATTCATGGTTTACATCGGTAAACCATGCATTTAATAGATGAATCTAGTGACATAAGACTTGCTTGTGGGCTAAAGTTTTACTCAATTAGATACATCTACAACTTTATGACAAAACTATTGAATTATATTCCTTTTCTTAATTCCTGTGGATAGATTAAGAAATATAATTTGATATTTTATCCTAATTAATCATACAAATATAACAAAATTCCTGTGGGTAGATTTTATCATATCACGTATGATTAATTACAATTAATGATTTAATGTGATCTTAAAACTAAATATATAATTGTAATTAATTTTAGATGTTGTGGCTACTCCCAATTAATTAAAATCATATGATCACTAACATTATCTTAAGCTTTAAATTAAAGCCTAAACATTGCATCAATTAATAAATAATACAAATAAATCAAATAATAATGCACAAATTATTTAATCTAATTTTGCATGTATAATAATCAAAAAAATTATACATACAATAATTCAATTAATCAAATGTAATTTGTGCAAAAATTAAACAATTATAATATGCATGTCAAAAACTGAAATTCCAACATAAGACATACATAATTAAAAATTAATATTTTTCATACAATATTAATACCCAAAAATGATTTTATAATTAAAAATCACATCATAAGGGTTAGGTCTTGATTAACCCAACTAATTATTAATATTAACAAATTAATATTAATAAATATATTTTTATTTTAAAAAAAGGAAAATGTAGTCGTCTTCAACCTCCAGCCGGGTCGGGTGTGACCCGGCTGGACCTGATGGAGCCTCGACGCTCCACACTAGCAGAGGATGCCGGAGCTTGAACGAATGCTGGCAATGGGAAGAGGACGACTAGGCGACGCGCGTAGGACGTCAGAGGACCATCCATGCAACGCTTCATGGATGGCGACGTCTGAAGCTGTCACCTTGGTCGTCGTCCCTCCTCCTCTTTCATGGTTCAGACAACGTCGAATACTCCATGGAGCACAAAGACACGATCTCATGTCCATAGCATGTCAAAAAGGCGTCAACAAAAAATTCAACAATCCAAAGCACGTGCATCACGGCAAATCTCCAGCAAAAACAGAGTATAAAAGAGACATGTTTTTCGGTGGTTTATAAAGCTAGACAGAGGCAGTAATGGCTCTGATACCAAATGTAAAACCAAGCATAATGAACCAGAGTCTCAAGCATACATCATATTCAATAAAGTCTACGTAAGATACATGCATATATATTAGCAAAAGCATAACCGAAAATCATGTATACCTCCATCCATTGCTCCACTATCGAATGATGCTCTTTGTACGTCTCTGAGTTTTGAAGCTTCTAACCTCTACTACCCAGCTATGCGATGGTGTCTTTTATTACATGAGAGAGAGGATAGGGACCCAAGACAACAAAAGCAAAACATCCCTATACCACTGCCCATCACAGAGGAGGGAGAAGAACATGCTCGAGTATGGCATGGGGGCGCATGTGCGTGCATGTGATGAGATAACGATAGTAAATGGACCATAACTTAAGTAAGGAAGTAAGGAAGGTGAGGTAAAAATAAAATCTTACAACTAGATCTATCAATTTGTTTAATTCACATTTCATTTCAAAGTCTAAATTTTATAAGTATATATAAAACATGGAATCAATGGATGCTATTAATTCTATAATAGCCTTTTTAATCTTGTTTTTACCAAGCACCGTAATCATACATAGATATCTAAACTTTATACATCCAACATGTATAATGATTGCATAGACGTACCTTCCGACCCTTATTTTCTCTTGTCATTTAAGTTCTTGGTTCCTCTTAATCTTACACAATTTTCTAAAAACTTGTCATAATGAGTTACTTATTTAAAAGCATCAAAAAGGAATATATTTGCCTTACATTTATAAAAAGTCTCATATAAATCTTGATATCATTCATATTTTCGAGATTTGGTTAAAGCTTAAAGAGAAGAAGGTCCTAGTTGATATTCAAGAAGAGGAGGAACTTACACTAAGGTACCTCATCATCATTTGGAAGATTCTCCTTTTTAATGAAATTCTTCTCTTTTTCTTAATGTGATGGTGTGTGCAACATCTCTATTAGCATCTCAACCTTATTTTGATTCCCTAAAAATATTACACTAGAATTTTCTTTTGAGTTCAAGATTGTTTAAGTGGGTAATTTTCATAAATTATGTGATTCTAGCTTACTGATTGAATTTTAAATCGAACATATCTCATGTTTCAAACATTGAATATTGGCTCTTTCCTATTGCTGTAATTGCAAAGTAGTATTAGAAATGGATTTAATAATATCTTATAAAGGTTCCAAAATTTGAATCTGCAATCGTTTATTGTCTAGGAGTTTATTGTTACTTGTACCATTAGAAGTTCGGACAATTTTGAATTATTAGCTAATTAACTTGTGGATTACTATAGTTATAATGATCCCTTTATTACAAGTTATACATGTTTGAATGTAGACCAATAGTTTTTCTTTGTTACCATGGAAATCCAAATACTACATTTTCTTACTTCATGGGCTCCTCTTGAAATGTCATCCACATATTTGTTAAATGCCCCATCACTGAACAAATCCTATAAATTTTCATTATATGCATATTACCTATAGCTCTAATAATAAGAGAGGCTAGATTCAAGATATATTATACAAGGGAAGAAAAAATTAACTCATCGATGCATTTAGGTATTATGTCAAGTCTAGTGCCAAATTGCTGAGAGTTAAATGCCATACATGCAATCAAGATCCTAGCAACCTTTAGAGTTTTATCCAACATTGCACTTTCACTAGCAACATCAATTATACTCTTATTAGCATGCAAAATTTCCTCATACAAGTAGTGAATAAATAGTATTCATTTATTCGATGATAATGGAAACTAGCATATAACTTTTTGAAGTGTTCTTATTATTCATATAAAGACTCATCATTTTTCTAACATATAACACAAATTTCTTTCTACGGCTGCCTTTACATCTAGGACATGGCTATCCAAAAATAACATCATCATATCATTTCATGTGGAGATAAATAGTGAGAAATAAAGTCAATCCTTCACTACATCTTTTAATGATAAAAATAAAGCTCTAAGCTTGATTTGTTCTTCCATAGGTTTCATACTTGTGCACACCATATGGAATTCCATTATGCGCTTACGAAAATCTTCTCCTATAAGACTATAAATGTGGGAAAGACATGTATTAGGATAAATTTTAATTCAAGCGTGTTATTGATCTCAAAAGTAGGGAATATGATGAAGAAGATTATTGATTTATATCAAGGGCAAAAAGCTCCTTCAAAGTTCTATATACCATTGTCATTTCCTCTTATATTTTGGATTACTATCAAATAAGAATTTATGAGTTTAACTTGTCTATTATGATCTTTGTCTTGATTCCTTATTTAACCTACAAAAAGTTCCTCCTATTTTTCTAATTATAATGTAAATTAACATGATTAGAAAAACGAGTAACAAGTATACATAATTAAGGAGTCAAATATTAACTAAAAATATTAAAGCTTAAAAAATATAAAAAACTAAATTAACTAAAATATTAAAGCTTAAAAAATATATAAAAAACTAAATTAACTAAAATATTTCATGAAAATGGTGCCAGATTTTATGTGTTGCCTCTTACACCTAAAAATAAAATCTTACTACTAAGAATGTATATAATAGCAATAGGAAGAGTTAATCCAACAAAGAGTACCAAGTCTGGATTTGTTCTTTGTAAACAAGAAAAAAATAAGTAGGCACTTCAATTGTAGTAAAAAATTATAAAATTATAAATTAAAATATAGAGAAGATAATTGAATATGAACCCTGTTCTAAGTACACATCCACCTTGGAAATGACATACTCATTATCAATACTAGAGTAAGTCAATTTACTATAAGAATCTTCACCATTGCAATTATTTACTATATTTCCTTAGTTGTAGTTAATTAGAAAGAGATGGAACAAGTTGTAGTTAATTAGAAAGGGATGTAACCTAATTCACCCTAAATACTAAACAGCCTAAGTCACATGTATGAAAATTTAATATATTAGTAGCCTTAAGAATTAGAAGAACGATAAAATAAAACAACATAGGCCACATATTGTCATAACTGTGAAATCCTGTCAAATTCTATAACCTCTCTCTAACTTTTCTCTAGCAATTTACCACATTACCCCTGCCTCTTTTCTTTTTTTGAAAGTTGCCTCGTGCGACATGTTAGCTTCCGCTTTGGTACAACCTCCTTGGTGCAAACCTGTGACGGGTCTTTGTTCTATGGAAGGCACTCTATTGACCCTACAACCTTATGCGACTAATAGCATTGAAGCAAGAGGGATAAACCTTACCAAGGAGGAGTTCCCCATGTTAGCTCGTGATGCACAGGGTACTAAAAATGGTGAATCTTCAGCTACAATGAAGTCACCTAGTCAACCTATTATCGTCTGGAAAATAGATTAACCACTCAACATAATAAAGGAAAACTTGGACACTTTTAAGATGTTATGGTGGATGGAGTTCTTACTCCACCTATGGATTTGCTCAAAGCTGGAGCTTCAATATGGTCCTCTACACTTGTTGGATTCATTTGGCATAAAAAAGCCTACCTTTCCATTATTTCAAACCTAGGATGCAAACAAGTGGAGCAAGAAAGGCCTCGAGAGAAAAATATTCAAGAGGATGATACATTCTTATTCAAATTTAACAATGAGACATTTCTAAGTGAGATTCTTGAACAAGGGCCTTGGCATGTTAGGGGATAACCTCTGTTCTTACAAAAATAGAAGTTAAGTATTGAATTAGATAGAGGTAGTATTGATACCATCACAATTTAGGTCAATTTCCATAAGGTTCCTCTGGAATTTTGGACCATGGAAGGGCTTAGCTACCTAGCTAACTCCTTAAAGAAGCCTATTTGCATAAAATATAAAATGTCAGCATAAAGAGGATTTGCTTTGCTAAAATGTTTGTGGAATTAAAAAAGAATGTTGAATTGCCCAATAGCTCATAAGGCTAGGAGTGCAAGAGGCATTAGTAAGAATGGATATACCTATTACTTAACCCTAGACGCCTAATAACTTCAACAGAAAATGGAAACCCACAGGCAAAACTTTCAAAACAGGAGGATACAATGAGCTTATGGGATAGGATACTCAAACTAATTCTAGTCACTTCAACAATGAATAGAATTTGGAGAAGGAAAGTAAAGAGGTTGAGATTATTACACATGAGGAGATGTGTGAGGCTCTAAATACAAGGGAGTCAGAAACTTTTCTTGATACAATTACTCAAGATATTGCTTAGGAGAAGGATAAGGAGACTGGTGTTACAAGCTTATACAGTGATAAAGATACTTTACAAGCTGGTAACAATATGGAAGAAGGAAGGGACCCTACTATTAGATACAGAAGAAAATCATAAAGAAAGGAAGGGAAGAACAAGCTAAAAGGGGTCAACCCCTTGTTTGATATGACAATTCTAATCTAGAATGTTATAAGGTTGAATGGCCTCTAAAAAGGCAAGCTATGAAAGAGGTAATTCTAGAGAAGAAACCATGGATTGTAGGACTTCTTAAGATAAAAATAAAGCAGCTTCATTTGCAAAAATGTCTCAGATTTTCGTGGACTGAATGGAAAAAATTTACTAATCATTCTCACATTAAAATGAGAGGACAATATGTGCTTATAATTTAGAAAAAAAAAGTATAATTATACCTAGTATGGGAATTTGATTAACTCATACATCTAAAACGCTAGATTCAAGATTTGCTTATTATGTTTGAACTAACTTTGATTTATGTCTCAAACTTCTTATTTTGAAAAGTTAAACTTTGGGATGACATTAAAGAAATAAATGTTGTAGTAGTTAGTCCTTTGGTGATTACTAATGATTTTAACTATATTTTATCCCCTCTAAAGGTTAAAGGTGGTAGAATCTATCATAAGGGTGCTTGCAAAGAGCTCATTGACCTTGTGTAGAAGGTTGATCTTATGGATCTTAGTTACACAGGCCACATTTCACCTGTAAAAACAAACAGCAAGGGGAGTTACTAAGTAGGAAGAAGTTGGATAGAGCAATGGCAAATCAGCATTGGCTTAATTAATTCTCATAATCATATGCTCATTGTGGTGACAATGTTTATTCTAATCACTATTAGATTGAAATTTTAAGTTTCTACTTTTATAACATCTAAAGCTCTTTTTAGGTTTTTTTAATGGATTAACATAAAGAGAAGGGTTTCAGGAGATGGAATTTAGCAAATAGGAAAAGGAACTGAGAAGCTATAGGGCTCACCAACTCTTGAGAAAACTCAAAATAGTTAAAGATGTAATCAAGGTCTTTGCTAAAGGACAAACTAAAGGGGTAACAAAAGCGAAGAACAATCTGAGATGTACTTAAGCATTATCATAAAAATGCAATGAGAATGGTAGAGACTTAGAAGATAAAGGAGTATCATGATGCTTTATCCCCACTAATACTAAGGCAGAAATCAAGGATTACTTGGTTAAGGGATGGAGATGTTAACACAAAATTCTTCCATTCCTCTACTCTAGGTAGAAGAAATATAAATAAAATCTTTATGCTCAAATATAATTATGGTAAACTTCATACTGATCAAATCAAGATCAAGAGGAATGCTTTAGACTATTTTATTAAGCATATGGCACCTTGGCAATAGAAGCACCATCTAGGTTACTCAACTCCCTGATCTTTTGTAATGGTAGGTTTCAATTCTATCACAAATGTAGGGAACTGAGGATTAGTCGCTGGGCTTTTTCAGATGACATAATGTTGTTATGTAGAGCTAGCATTCAATCTGTTGAGATCATTTTAGGTATCTTGAATTTTTTCACAGTTTTCTTTAGATTGGAAGTCAATGTTAGCAAAAGCAATATGTTCATTTCATCTTATGTAAGGAACTAGATTCAGCCAAGCAAAAGGCTGGCTATAACATTCAAACTCCCTCTTCCAAATATCTTGGTGTCCCTATTACCATTGCTAATCTAAAATATATTGACTACATTCCATTGATTAAATCCTATAAAGCTAGAATCAATGCTTAGCATAATAGATTCTTATGTTTTACTACTAGGCTGATCCTCGTAAACTTTATTTTAAGAAGTATACAACTCTAACGGAGTGCTCATTTAGTACTTCCTAAGAGAGTCACAAAGGGGATTGAAAGGAGTGTCAAAGCTTTCTTATAGTCTAGTAAGGCAGAAAATTCAGAAATGGCAAAGGTCAATGGGTTGAAATATCCATTCCAAGGAAAGAAGGGGGACTGGGAATTTTTCCCATATCAATTATGTAGAAAGTCCTTTTAAGTAAGGGAATATGAAGGTCAATAGTTGACAAGAGAAATTTATAGATCAAATGGATCAGTGAGTTATACTTAAAAGATCAAAACATATGGTAGTTGAAAATATCCAGGGAACACTCCTAGTACTTCACTCATATGTCGAAACTGAGGAATTCCTTATACCCTTAGATCAAGCTCAAACTGGGGAATGATGAAAGCTCTTGGTTCTAATTTGACAATTGGAATGATCATAACCTTTTAATCACAAGAAATGAGCTTATGCACTTAAGGTCTAAAATTCCTATAAATGGTAGAGCTTCTTCAATCATAAATAATGGGGACCGGTGTTGTAATTTTAAATGTTCCTTTTCATTTAAATATTATATACCTTGGCTATCTCATTTGCACAAGAAAGACAGCATCATCTGGCTAGCTAATAGCAATGGTGCTTTCATAAATACATCATGTTATAAAATTCATAGAAACTGTTTGGAGCATGCATTATGGTATGAGTTAACATGGAGACTTTGATCAGTTTTATTCGAAGAAGAGGATGAGAATATAAATCACCTTTTCTTTTAATTTAGGTACTCGTAGGTCGTTTGAAGTAACATTGTACATTTACTAACGGAGCATTATCAATCATAGGAATGAAATAGGGTCCTAAAATAGGCCATCAAAAAGGATAAATATCTCAAGAAAAAGGGAATTCTCTTCTAAACAAATTTCATATCTACAACTTACTTAATTTGGAGAGAAAGAAATAGTAGCATCTATAAATGGGTAACCGATAAAAACATCATCTGGTAGATTACACTCTTAATTGGATCAAAGAAGTCATGTTAGCAAGAAATGCATAAAACAATCTCGCATCGAGCATGAAACTCAGATGAAATCTTTAAAACTTAGCTCCCAGGCTTAATGTATTGAATAATAGTTTTTTTGTAAAATTTCTTTCATTATAATGGTTTAATAGCTTTGCTAGTGTCAATAAAATTCCTTTTTTCGTATTTCAAAATAAAAACATCATAAGCCACATGGTTTCATTCAATTCAATCAATTTTCCTTCCTAGGATATAAGAATACTTATGCAGCAATCCATAACCTGTTTACTTCATATATTAAATGAGTAAATAATTACATGTAATATAGCAATAGATTGTAAACAAATATTATACTAGTAGGCTTTTCTACTAATTAGAATTAATCATAAAAGATAAATAAACAAGAACAATTGATACTCAAAATATAAATCAAAAAAATAAAAAGTCAAATCTCACAATTTAATATATCCCAATTTATTTGTTTCTTTTGATTAAGCACAAAAGTTTAGTGATGTGTATGAAAAATGTATATATTTTCCTTAATATTTTTCAATTTTTTCGTTCAAATTACCTTGGTGTAATAGGTTTTATATCTTGTTTTAGGTGACTATAGAAGAGTTGATTGAGGAATGACATAATTAACAATTGGAGAACATTATAAGCAAAAATGTGAAGAAAACACAATTTTTGGTTGAACACAACAATTCGCTATCCCATTTTGATCTCTAACATTAAAGACAAAGATATGATCTGATACACAAGCTAAAGAGAGGTCATTTGGTAGTGAGAAATTTTTTAATGGATACAAAGGCTAAAGCGTGATCATGCCTCAAACAATATCTTTCTCCCAAAAAGTTATAAAAAAGATAAATGGCCTAAGCATAGGAATTTCATAGCCTATGTCCCTTTTCAGAAAATTAACAAAAGGATACAAGACTAGTTTCTAGATCATTTTTGCAGTAGAGAAAATATATAGAAGGCATAAAATAATTAGGGATTTTAAGAGATTTTCAGTTCCTTTCATTTTATTCTTTTGTTTTTATTAAGATTAGTAGTAAACTTAAAAAAAACTGAGAACACATCAAAATGTCGTTTTTATTAAGGTTTAGAAGTCATTCTAGAGAAGTAATTATTACCAGATGATTGAAATATTCATTATGGAATACCTAAACTTGATTTTTTCCCTTCTTTTTGACTGTTGTTTTCATTATTTCTAGAATGATTTTAGGATAATAACTTTTATATCTAAATTGAATGGAGCCTTAATGATTTCTTAAATACTTTTATTCTATTTTTTAATAAAGATTTCTATCTTTAAGATTTATATATGTTAATATTTATGTTTATTATTTACAAGTGAAAGATTAAATCTAATTTGTTCTACTTATTAATGTCGTTTATTAAGTAGATTACATATGGTACATATATTAAAGATTGAATTGGGATCTAAAAATATACTTATGTGATCCTTTTGATATTGGGGTAAATTTTTGTGAGTTTTTAAAGAACTTAATGCATTTTAAGACTAATTAATTAGATAGAAATATCAGTTAATCAATCTAGGGATAATGGCCATAAACTGAAAGTTAACATATCATTATACTAGGAAATTCATTAGTCTAAATAATAAAAGTCCTATAATTTAATAAATAATAAAAGATGAAGTTACGGAGAAGCTTTAATATAGATAGTCTCTTTTATTATTATGTAAGTGTTCAAATGGTAATCAAAGTTGGCTATCATTTAGTTTGGTTTATTTATAAAAAGAAAACTTATTTCGTTGTTGATTAGTAAATAATAGGACTATTATCCTCAATACTTATGTTAATTCAACTCAGGATCAACCCCAACTATCATTTTACTATTATAAAGCAACATGTACACTTGCTTTAGTCTTTTATTAGAATAGTAGGAATATATAAAACCATCATCATTTAGCCACACAAGGCCATAGGAGTAAAGAGAAAAGAAGAATGACTATCTATTTTCAACCTATAAAAATATGAAAACTTAAGACCCTCATTAAAAAAAGGAATTTAGCTTTTTAAATAGGGAACCTACTTAATTTTGATGGTAAACATAGTATGGAATATAATCATACCCCAGGTGTGTTATTCAATTTTTCTTTATGGAGGTGGACATTAGAAAGGACATAATATGTCATAGGTCATGTCTTAACTATTTCTTCTACTTGATTTATAGAAAAAGACACAGGCACTAACAGTCATGTTTCCTTAACTATGTAACTAAAGATGTCAAAAAGGATCAGGCCCACCCAACCCGGGTTGATCGGGCCACAGGTCAAGGTCGAGCAGGCCATAGGTTGGGCTGACTATTACTTCCAAAATGACATCGTTTTTGAAGTTTTTCTACAAAAAAATGACGGGCCAAGCCCATAGGCCATCATGGCTTGGGGTAGGGCCAGGCCAAGCCAGGAGCAGCCAGGACCCAACCTAGCCCATTGACATCTCTATGTGTAATTCTCTACTTCTTTGGTGTTATGTAACACAACCTCTCATCCACCTATTTGTGTAGTTATTTCTTCCACAATGAGTTTAAGATAAGAACATATGTTATTAAGTGGTTGTGTTCTAGGCCTTGTTTATTATTTTGTTTGTAATGTCATATGGGTTCCAATATAGTTATATCTTTAGTTAAGTCTAGTTCTCTAATATTTCAATATAGAACATACTCTAGAACGTGGACTGTTTCAAGCGAGGTACAACTGAGTTCTTCAAAACTAAATATTAAAAGAGAAAAAAATTTCATTTTGCGTTCTTATTATTAGGTACATGGAAGCATAATGAGGTGATGAATAGTTAAAGAGGATTCAAGTAAGGATGGAAAACGGAGCAGTCTTAATACCATATGTATGATGGTAGAGTGTTGAGGTTTAGAGGTAGGTTAAGTGATCTAATTTATATAGGATTAAGGAGAGAGATTATAAAGGAGATTCACTCTTCACGACACTCTATACAACTAGGAGGGAATAAGATGTATAAGAACATGAAGAAAAGTTTCCAGTTAAACAACATGAAGAGGGATATAACATGAATTGCGGTACATTGTATAACCTATCAACAGATTGAAATAAAGCACTCGAAACTCTTAGAGTAGAGACAATTTTTGTCCATTAATAACCTAGGAGGTATGTGTTCCATATGGCAATCCTTAGGAGGTACGTGATTGAGTCGTCTTACATTACATATTTTCTACCATGGGCTTTGTTGTGTCTAGTTTCTATTTCTTTTAATTGCTTTCATATCTTGATTTTGATTATAAATCCTTGTGTTTTGATCTAAATGTGAGATAGATTAAGTGAAATTGGTGTGGATGTTGCATGAATCTTAATTGGATTATATTGTCAATGTGGCATGAACTAAACAAGAAGATTTGTGCATGTAAGTCACACTTACATGCACAGCCATGCATGTGTAAGTCATAGCCATGACTTACATGCACGACTGTGACATATAAGTCACACTTACATGCACGGCGTGACTTACACATGCACAGTTGTGACATATAAGTCACAACCTTGACTTATACACGGTTGTGACTTAAAAGTCACAGCCGTGACCCCCCTTCAAACATTGTTCTCATAATTGTTTTAGTTATCATGTGGCATCTGCAGAGGTTGAGGGCACAAAACCCTAAATGTGGGAGCATACTATAAAAGGAAAGGGAGGGTGGCGGTTGATATTTTTGACGATTCTACCATTCGTTATGGATTCACATACACACCATTGAGAGATGGAGACTTATTCAAGAGGCACGGAGAGATAAAGAGAAAGAAGAGAGAAACAGAGAAGAGAAATAGAGTGAGTCGATGAGGAAGAGAGAAACACAGCAAAGAGGTGGAAGCTAGGGACAGAGGCCGAAAGCGAGAGCTAGAGCTAAATCCATTGAACTTAAGTAATCATTTGGTTGGGTGAGAACAAGTTGAAGCAGAAGGTGAGAGCTAACATGGGAAGCTTGAGAAGGGAATATTACTTATATGGTTATGGATTTCTTTATCATGATGGTTGTATAATTGATCCTCAAACATAAGATTACCAAGGTATCTTTTATACTATATTTTGATTTCGCTTACTACCTATTTATTTAGGATAGCTCAATCAGTAGTAATTGGATACATTAGCTATCTAAAAATATAGCTATTATAAAAAGAATTAGAATTTATTTAGATAAATGAGTATATTTAGAAGAAATGGTGTTTGTTGCTATTTGCTCCAATAACGAATCATTGGTTTAACTAGCCATATAAAGATAGTTAAGTAATATATAAAGGATTTGTCTTCTTAAAGTAATTAGAGAGTATGTTTTACGATTCTTGATTAGTAATGATTTAAGAAATCCTTTTGCCAAAATGAATTGACATTTGAAAATATGTTTTCAAATATCAATTATAAACTAATTACTAAATAGCAAGATGAATATGATTAGATTTAATAAGAGTAGACACTATATTTATACTTTATGTTCAATTAGAACATCGAATGATGAAATGATTAAATTATATACCATAACCATACACAGAGAGGTTAAGTCAGAATATTTTTGATATCCAGAATATTTGAGTGGTAATGACATGTTACTAGACGTCAATCTTGATTTATAATTATAAATTATTTAATTAGATAATTAAAGATAAAATAAAAGGTGTTTAAATTTATCTATTTCTAATTATTAATTATAATTATAATTTATAATCAATATCAACATAATAAGTACCTAATAGGTAACTTTCTTTTTAGCTTTTTTGGTTCTTTTATTTTTTTAGTTTTTAATTTTTAGTTTTTTTAGTTTTTTGTTTACCTTTAATTATTGTTCCTTTTTACTTTTCTCTTTGAATATATAATCTGTGTACTACCTATAAAATATAATATTATAGGTATATCTAAGGATGCTATCCTTGTGCTGAGGGCTAATGCCAATAACCTCATTTTAGGGATGCAAGTTCCATTATTTATTAATTCATTCATTTTTCCTTTTTTTCAAACAAGAAAGAACCTAATAGGTCACACATTTACTTAATTTAAATCAAGTTTTCCATTTTTAAATCCTCTTTAATTGTGAAATTTGAGAAACTTCAAAGATCAAATATGAGATATTTGATTTTATTAAAATCAAATTAAATTATAATTAGAGCTTGATTTTAATTATAGTTAAAATATTTAATTTTATTAAAAAATAAAACTTATTGTTTTTATATTTATAGTAATAAGCATAAGAGAATTAGGACTCCTACTTAATTCCTCTCAAATGTTGAGTTTTTTTTTTTTTTGATCTATAGACATCATTAGAGACTGAAGTGTAAATAGCTCGTCATTGATACATTAGAAAGGTTTTGAAAAAGGTTTTAGGAAGAAATTCAAATCAGGTACGATCTATTTATTTTAAACCTTGGAGTAACTGATAAGGTTACTCATTTATAACCAAAATGTTACAAGTTTGAGTCCAGCCTTGTGCACTGGTATATTGTGTTTTTTAAAATATATTTTCAAGTTATTTAATTATTGTGATTCCATCGAAAATTGAAAATTTTTAATTTTTTCTACACTCGTGATTCTATCATGGTTAATTTTATGACAAAATGAAGATCTAAGATAACTTTAATGTAATTACAAAATCTAATTTATCTTGTCATCTTAATGTTTTAATGATTATAAATGCATGCTCATATCAACTTTTTAATTTAATACATATGAGTCTATTGAAAACACTCTATACTAGTTAAGAGTAAAGATACATACTACAGGACCTTCCCAGACCTGACCATTCCGTGAAACTTTTACTGAATGGTTGTTGTAATTTTTTTTTGCAATGAAAAAATTTAATCTTAAAAAATCTTATTGAAAAATAATTTTTACAAAACTTATGAAAAGTATTTGAATCAAAATTTTGTCAAAACACTATTTGGTTGTTTGAAATTTTCCTTAAGTTATTCACTTGCAATATATATATTTTTGAAGATATATGCCTATCCATTACACACTTGGAGCAAAAAATGCAACAATTAAATTGATAAGAGCATATTAGAATTTTAAGAAATCCCTAAAGCAAAGACAAGCTTAATTCCATTGCTTACTACACCATTAAGAAAAGAGTTACATTCTATTATTCAGCTGGATGATTGTTCATATTAATACTCGCGCACATGTACAAAAACAAAACACAGATGACAAACCATTAGAAACGTTGTAATCCGCGTAATCTACATAATACGACAACTACTTAATTTGCTACAAATAAATAGGATAACATCATGCTACGAATCGAAGTTGAATATCACAAGATAGCTGTCAAATAAAACCTGCAGGCAAAAAGGAAAACATCTAAGTTTATAGAAGGCCAAAAATGAAAAGAGAAGATGCAGCCAAATGAGGATTTTAGGTATAAAATTGCCCACGAGTATTTGCACTTCACCAACAAACATACTGGATTTTGCCTGCATGACAGAAGATTAATTATGTGCCTAGACTTTACGAAAAAGCTTAGTCGAGGCACTATATATGGAATATCAGATGTAGCTATTCAGGTTCAGAAGCATGTTTTTAACCAAATTATAAGTAAGAAATAAGGATAAAACATCACCATTTATCAGCTGAAATAACACAAACATTCAAAGATACAACACAAGTTTTACCTCCAGAGTTTAAATGCAAATCAACTCCAAGCCAAATAGGCAGCAATTATAGAATGTTTTTCTTTTTCTTTTGAAATTATAGAATGTCGATGGCCAGAGAAAAAAATTGGTCAAATATCTAGTAACATGAATTTATGGAGGATAACTTGAGACTGAAAATGTAGCATTTTTCATTACCATGAGCAATCGATAATATTCAGCATTCAATGGCAAACCAAAATGGACACCTAAACTAGAAGAGGCCTCAAAACCAATGACATTATAAGCAACAGAACAGGTTCATGTTGAACTGCTTAAGAATTGAACAAGAAACGAAGATTAGATCCAGACAATTCAATACCAGTGAGAAGAAGATCACATCTAGGAAATACTAGGAAAGGAAGATGGGAATAAAGTTTAATCTATTAAATAAATTAAATGCAAATTATACCTTGAACATGATACAAAAATGATCGATAGATTAAACCATTTTCAAAAACTATCGTATAAAAAGTTCTGTCAGTCACTATGCTATGTTCAAAAACTAATTCAATCATAAAATTAACACTACAGCAGATTATTTAACCCAAAATATGAAGACTGAATTCTGATAGAGACAGAACCTTCAAGAAGCATAGTGCTTGCCCTCACAGTCAGGACTCTCGTTGAAATTCTTGGAGGGATATTTAGCAGTAACCATCCCAACCTCAAAAACCAAATCGTCTCCAGCGGACCTAATCCCTGTAATGGACCACCATTTGAACAAAGCTCGGACTCGGATGCCATCGAGCTCAGCAATACTGCCTTTAACAATTTTCCCAGAAACCCTTTTGGAGTAGGTGGCCAAGTAGTTGTCTGGAGGAAGCGTGATACGACACGCGCGACCGAGGTCCACAGAAAACTCCCCAGAGGTCTGATTCAGAGTATAACCTCGGATGGAAGAGGGAAGGAGACCAATCGGAAATCCATAATTGATGAGTTCGGTGTGGACGGTGATTGATGGCTCTCTTTTAGGATTTGATTGATGGGAATGTTGAAGCAGAAGTAAGAGGTAGAAGAAATTTAGGAATTTGAACATTGTTTTTGTTGTTGCTTAAGAGATTTTTTGACTCGGATTTCTGTTGCCTTGGATACAGAAAGAGGCTTTGTTCTTTTGTTGCCGGGACGGGAGGAAGATGATAACTATCCGCGTATCCAATCCAATAACGGTGCGGTTGATAACAGACCACGCAAACATGAAACGGCAACGGCGTCGTTTACTTCACATGACTTTTTTTAGTTTTTGAAAGAAAATGAAATGCCGAGTTGAAAGTGAAACTCCTACAATCAATCGGACAACACTTTAAAAAAATATTAATAAACTCACAGTTAAAAGTAACTTTTTAGTTACAAAATTAAAATTAACTTAGAAAAATTTTATTTAACAGATTTTTTAGACTATTAATTACGTTTAGTTTCTTAACAATTTTGTTTTTACAGTTAATAACTTTTAGCGATGTTTTAAAGAAAAAAAATTTAACAAGTAGAGATAGACTATAATACACCTCGGAGTCACTATATACACGAGGAAATCCATATCAACTGTTAGCAATAATGGATGATGAATGTTTATAGGATTTTAAACCACTAATACTCAGCAAATAAGTGATGACACCAGGCAAGACACGAGAACAAATCATTAACCGTATAGAGTAACCGTTGCTGCTTCAAGGTAAGGCACTACTTGCCGAAGCCTTGCAACAGTCTCATGTGGTAATACTTGTTCAATCAGTGATGATGATGATGATAGAAAAATGTAATATGAGAAACTGCATAAGAAACTGGACTTTTTGCATGGGGAGAGATAGACTATACGAGGAAATAGACAGCAGCACGGGATTCAAAGAGAGATTTTTCTTTTGCATCATTAATATATGTATAAGGAGCTAAAGAAACAGACAGCTAAATCAGCTGCCCTTGTGGCTCAATGATACTTGTCCCCCAACCAAAAATTGTAGCCTTGAGATTGAATACAATCGCAAATAAACAAAGAAAAATAGTAATTCAGATGAGAATAATTTAAGTTCATCAACAACCTGGCTATATAACAGATGGTAATAAACTATATAAATATATAGAGAGAGAGAGAGAGAATTGACTCGTATGGTAAAAGCGTGTACTACCAACTGAACATTTTATTCAACCAAAAATGGCTGCAAAACATGCTTAAAATATATTTTTTTACAAAATTACAGTGATATTTATCAGTGTTGATCTCAAATAGCCTACGCAATTTCTAGCCAAGCAACCTCATTAAACATTCATATGAAGTTATATGGCTTTAAAAGTGCAATATTTACTTCAAAGTACGAACCAAACCTTAAACAAAGAAGGAATACAAAATACTACAATTGCCTAAGAAAGCTTTGCTCCTCTAGCATCCTGTTTACCCTCTGCAATATCCAACAGAATGTTCTTAGGTTGACATAGCTGACAATCTTCTGATGACGTCCCCATCACTGGAAAAAGTAGAAGAAATATTACGTAAATTGCTAAAATAGTGGGGAATTTACAGCTATATATACTGCAAAAGACAACCCCAGTCACAGTGTAAGGACAAGGAGTTGTATAGGCAATTCTTAGTTGCCACATTAATAAATTTTAAGATCCTATTTGCATTTAACAAGAAATTGAAGGTACTATGTATTGGGCAGAAATATTTTGAAATGTTATGGAACAATGGATCAACCGACATATTCGTTTTTCCTTGCTTCTCATGGTGAGCCAACTTAAGAGAATGTTCACCCTACTTTTAGATGGCCTATTAACATTTTTGGTAATAGAGAAATGACTTCTGGCTAGTGCACATTAAGCATTTACTTCTCATTTAAGTGAAGAAAAGAGCTTCTTACCTCTGGATAACAATCTTGACGGTCAACCGTCTGGTTGTTTGTATTCAGATACACCTGGCATGACACCCTTCCCTGAAACAATTTCAGGCTCATAAATTAAACTTTACCGAGACAGAAAATATATCAAGTGCTCAGTAGTACAAGATCAAATGAGAGAATTGATAAAATTGCGGCTCAAGGGATCCAATATACAGTGTTGAATAAAATACTCAACTGAGAAGCTATCACCAAAAGTAGCACATGTCACAACTTAACCTGCTTGAGGTAAAGCCCTATTTATTTTGAGCCTGCTGTTGCCATTAAAAACTAAGAAGTTCTTGTTTTTTCTTCTGTTATAAACTTCATGCTAATATGAAGCATATTAATCTGTACGTTTTTGTGTTACAAGATACAAAGACCATTAATAGTCATACCGAGTCACTTCTAGAAGGGAGCACCTACCCAAAATACTCTCTGACTTCAAGAATGATCATAGTTCATGTAAAAACACAGTGGAATATCTAATAAAAGATGCATTATTAATGCACATCCACTGTAACGACCCATAAAAATTGATATACATATAATCCAAGTGTAACCAAAACTTGTAATCGTATACACAAATCTCAAATGAAATAAATATCCATAAAACAGCTGCAATTTCTAACCCTTTCTAGTTTCTTTAAATGCCAGGACTGATAAGTTGCGTACTATATCACATTTACACCAGTTAATGAGTAATACGATCAGACTAAACCTTTTAACATCCCCAAAAGCCTCTCCTTTACTAACCTAGGCTCTGCTCTCAGCAAACGGCAGCATCTAGAAGAGAAGAGAACGAAGATGGGTCGCGTACGAACAAAGACTACACCTTTTAACAAATTTCAAACATTTTTTTATATTGAAAGTGGATACCAACACTTTGCTTCTCAAAAGATTATCATATTACAATAGACGTCAAAGCGATGAAAGAATTATCCTAGCTAGTTTACCTAATTCCACAAGTCTTTTTCTAAAGTAGTGAAAATTTTCAGACAGAAAAGAGTTACGTGAAATTCAGGAAAAAAAAATAAATTATAAGTCATATGGGAGACAGAAAGCCTCTTACTTCAATAGGAAGTTTGAAGAACAAGAGACCAACGATTCCTTTGACCAAGGTATGAGTATCAATGGGAATAACACCGGAAGCCAAATCCTGGATCAAGTAAAGGGCATCGTATATAACCTCAAGCCCGTTCAAATCAAGCGTAGCGTTCACATACGACGACGCTCTTGCTCTAATCTTCCCTCCCTCAGACCTCACGAACCCTAATTCCCTCCCTCTGTACCCAACGGCAACATCAAGCGTACGGTACTCCAGAGAGAAATAATCTCTGTTTCGAACTCTTATGGTTAGCGAGAAAGAGAGATCAAGAGTGAGCTTTGGGGACGTATTGACTCGAACGTGGTTGAGTCGGAGTCGGGCTAGTTGAACATTGGGGTCCGAAGGGTAGAAGAAGAAAACAGCGGCGAAGAGGAGGACGACCGCTACAGTGAAGATTAGGAGGCGGCGGTAGGAGGCATTGAAAGGAGGGCGGTAGGAGGTTAAAACGATCACGTTCTGGGGCTGCGATGGTAGGGATGTGTAGGGGACGGAGCGGGTGAACTTTGATGAGGCCATTTGCTAAAAGCTCCTTTCTGTTGCAGACTTGATTTGATTACTTGTTTCTCTTCACAGCCACATAACTGTCAATTATTTAGAATATTATTTCTTATAAAATTCATCATAACTTGACATCCTTTATTTTGTAATATTACCCTACAACAATATTTGAAAAATATATCTTAGTTTATTTGACTATATCATTATTTATAAAATAAGTTAATGTTGTTTAAATATTTTCTGATATTGCATTCAAATATTTTGTTGAAACCTTTTAATGATTTTTACTTTTTGTAAATTTCAAATTTTCAGCATTTGAAAATTTTAAATTTTAATTGGATTATTCTTAATATATTGGATAAAATTTTAGATTAAGATTTCAAATATTAACTTTTTTAGAGATGATAAAGAAAAAGAGTTTTTTATGCCATGATATATAGTATTATAAAATTAAATATAGGTTGAGATGTATTTGATATATTGCTTATAGTTTAAGATATTGGAAATAATTTATTCTTATAATCTTTTGAAAGTGATGACTACAATTATCACTAATCCCTTTCTTTTTTATGTACATTTAAAATAGAGTTACTCTAAGAATTAAAAAGATAAATTACCATGTGGTTTATTTTTTATTGTAGATTTTAAAAATTGTTTCCTATTTAGATCAAACTTAAAAATAAGTCAAAATTTAAAAAATAAATAAATAAAAATTTATTTTAATCTCTTATATAATATTTTTATTTATTTTGAAGATATTTTAAATTTAAATTATATACATTAAGTAATTATTAAATCCTTGTTCTTATTTTTATTTTAAAATTAAATTTATTAAATAATTAAATAATTCATAATTCTTGTTAACAATTAATATTTAATATTTAATATAATATTAAATTAAAACAATCATAATTCTTATTAAATATTAAATAATTAAATAATATATATTGTATTGATATTAAATCAATTTATTAAAAAAGGTATAAATAGAAAACAAAAACTACTTTTTATAATTTTCATAAGTTATGAAAGTAGAAAGAAACTAAAAACAAAAACCCAAACAAATAGGTTCTTTTTACTAAATTTGAAAACAAAATTTAAAAAAACTAAAAATCATAGGGAAATAGTACAACAAAAAATTTTAATATAATAATTAGAAATTGGACAATAACATATTTTAGATATTGTATGTAATTGATAACCTTTTGATTTGTCGCTAGTTTGGATGGATGAATCCTTTTCATAATTTCTGTCTACATTATTTCTTTTCAAATCTGTTGGAAGATAGTCGATAGTTTGTTAAGGGCCTATTTGTTACTATTTTAGCTTGTATTTTTTATTTTTCAATTCACTTAAAAAATTGTTTGATTGAGTTTTTTTTTGTTTTGGTTTCTTCTAGTTTTTAAAACTTATGAACACCACAAAAACTAATATTTGTTTTCTGTTTGTTTTTTTTATCATAATATGATGTATCATCAATTACATATATATTGTTTTATTATTTAATACTAATTATTATGATTCATATAATTAAATTATTTATTTTATTTTAATTTTTATAGTCACCATAAGTATTATTTTTACAAAGAATTTTTTATTTTAATATTTATTTAATAGCCTCATCACTACCTATCCTTATCGTGATGACATTTTTACAATGCGTCCTTTAGTTTCAGAAGTTGCATCATGGACAATGAGGTTTCACTTCTTACCTTAAAGCTTTAGTAGTTCTTACCTTTCAGATAAGAGCTTTGAGATGATTTCCCATATTCTTTTAGAAAATAAAATCTTGTTCATTATTGAGATGAAATGAATTCCCAATCCCCTTTTGAGCTTAGATAAGCAAACGCTTGTTCCAGCTCACCTTAGCAAGTGAGTTTCTTGTGGCATCCCCACTTCAAAGAAAGTTCTTATGCATCTTTTCAAAATCTTTAACCATTTTCTTTTTCATCATCAAATGAGATGTCTAGTAAATATGAAGACTACTTATCATAGATATAATAAGTTGTAACCTATCAGCATAAGATAAATTATTATACTAGTATCTAATTCTTTTCTTAAATATGTCAAAAAGTTGTTGATAGTCCATATAAGATCATGTTTTCAAAGAGATTGGTAACCCCAAGTAACATAAAAGAGGAGACGTAACGGAAAGGACTGAAATTCTTGACAATTTAGCTTATAGATGATAGGCGTTTGAGGAAAGAAATATGCAACTTTTCTCCTTATTAATGCTAAGGCCAAAGAGTAGTTTGAATGTTCAAAAAGAATTAAGAAAACAAGAAATTGAGTTTAAGTTAGCTACATCAAATAGGAGAAGATTGTTTGTGAAAGGAAATATTACACATTTTTAACAACTTATATATTCCATAGAAGTTGAAGCTAGTATTCTTGCTAAAGTCAAGTTGAAATAACCTAGAGAAGACCTTAATACAAATGGTGAATAATTATGGACACAACTAATCTCCATGTCTAATGCCTCTTTCCTCCTTCAACAAAGGAGGAGGTTCACCATTAATGAGAATGCTAAATGAGAAAGTAGTGATGCACTCCTTAATCTCTAAGATAAAAGATCTAGAAAACCATATGCATCCATCGCCTTAAGGATGAAATACTAATGAAACCTATCAAATGCCTTGTTAAAGTCAATCTTAATAGTGCAATCCTTTCCTAAGCCTTTACTATGATAAATTTTTAGAAACTCCTGAACAAGGGGTATATTATTATTGATCTTCCTTGTATGAAAGCAACTTGACAAGCATTAATAATGGATGGAAAAAATTGCTTCAATACAAATGCCAATATCTTAGAAATGATCTTATAAAAGATTTTATAAACATACAACAGGCCTAAAGTCCTTAAGAGCTTTAGGGATGGGTTAATTAGGAACCAAATAAAGGTGTGTCTTATTCCATGCTCTCAGCATTTTACAGCTACCAAAGAAGTCCAGAGTAGCATTGCATGAAAAAGGGTTGTTAGATTCCAAGATTTTTTTTATAAAACATTACACTAAATCCATCAGGACCCGAGGTTTTAATGGGGTCCATTCCTTTAGAAACTGCCTCTTGAAACCCTTAAGCCTTACGAAGATATTTGAAAAATATGAAAGGTATAACTCTCCTTTAAGAATTCTGAGGTATGTAAATTTCTAAGGGAGTACAATCAGAACACAAGCTATTATGACCTTGCTCATTTGGAATTTTTCTAAATAGAGTTGATTCATAAAGGCCATATCTAATTTCTTTCTCATAAAAGTATTCCTATCTCTTACATTTATCACTAACTTAACATATAAATTTCTTTATCGAATAAAATTGACAGTTCAACATCATTTGGTTTTGTAGGTAGAGTTTGGATATTATCATCTTGTATGTTGAATTTAGAAAAATAATATTCATTTATTTTATTAGTCAATCAAAATAACTAAAAAATGACAAACTATCATATTGGACATAAAGAGTGAATCATGCCTTAATATTTAAAATTTGAGAAACATATTCATTAAAAAACTAGAAAGTAAAATACATAAATTGTCATATCTATTTTCCATTCATAAATACTAAAAGAAAATAAACTTAAAAAATAGATGTATATTATTGGTATATAATCAGAAATTACAACCTCTAGATATATAAAAATTAATATTTTAACAAATTAAAGTAAAAGAGAAGAAAGACAAGAATTTTATATGACTTCAACATTATACAAGTATATAGAAATTATAATTCTATCTTGTCTTTACTAACATTCTAGAGAGAGGGTGAGAAAGTATTTTTTTAATTATGACTTTATTTAATAGTTATACAGACCTAAATATTCCCACCTAGGGCTCGTGCCTAGTCGGAAAAGTTCCGTAGATTCAAATTGATTTATAATTGATAGCCTGAGCTTGACTGGGCTTAGGTGGCCTAAAACCTCAATTATTTTCCTTTTTAAATTTAATTTAATTGCATCTTGGAAATGATGATGTTTTACTAAACAAAACATCATTTTAACAAGGTTTACTTAACATATCTGCGCTTTGGTTAAGGGCAAGTTGTAAAGCCTAAGCTCAAACCTGGCCTAAAGCTCCACAATTTTAAAAAAGCCTAAGCTAACCCCTAATCTCATTCAACTTAGGCCGAACTCGTTAACTTCAGGTAAGATCGGGCCTAGACACAAATGCCATCCTTATTTGTGCATGTAGCTTACCGCATAATTGATGTAAATGATAATCAAATTAATATTTAAATAAAGGGTAAGGAGAAAGAGTGACTTATTCAATTATTATTTTGACTGATTGATAAAATTTTTTTCTTGATATAAAATAAAACACTTAGACTTAGCATATTGAGTTAACCAATCTTTGTTTTTTGTTTAAAATAACAAACAATACTCAATCAACTGATTTCTATTCAATTAACTAGCTTTTATTCTTAGGTTAAAAAAGTCATTATTTACTTAATCAACTTCTACTTGGTTGAGTTTATTTTCTAAAACTCACTTTTCAAGATTAATTTTCATAAACTAACCTTTTATAGTGTCAAAGTATTAAAATTATCTTTTTATTTTCCCAAATTTTAAGTTACAGAAGCCATTAAGACCAATTGAATAAAATAAAATTATTTAAGCTTGAGCTCTTTCATTTTTCCTAACACTAAAAAAAGTTAAAAATAGTACAAAAATTAATTAAAATCTCATCGCTTTAGTATTCAGTTACTCATGCTTTGATCTTTATGACTTTTATTTTAGTATTTATCTTATCCTCTTGATTTAACACAAACTTTACTTAATTAACATTAATTATGATCTTTTAAATATTACTCGAACATCAGCCATCATCTTTTTTTTCCCATTCATACGAACACCTTAAATTATTAGTATTACAGTATTTTGTTATCATCAAAATGTTATTCAATTAATTGACTAACTTTTGCTCTTAGGTTTAAAACATATCTCATGTTTGATTAATTGACGTCTACTTAATTGATTGAGTTTTCTAAAACTCATATTTCAAGATCAATTTTCCATAACTAAACTTCAAGGTGTGAAAGTATAAAAAATATTTTTTATTTTTTCGAAGGTCAAATAAACTAAGATTTTAATTCCAATTGAATATAATAAAAGATTTAAGCTTGAGCTCCTTATTTTTATATAAGACTAGAAAAGGCTAAAATAGTACAAAGATTGAATAAAATCCATCACTTCAGTGTTCAAGTATTCATACTTTGATCTTTATTCTATCTTAATGTTTTCTTGGCTTCTTGATGTAATGTAACTTTGTTCAATTGACTTCAATCATCACCTTTTACATAATACTTAAACATCAATTGTCATTTTTTAGTTCATATAAACCCTTTAAATCCTTAGTGGAAGAAAATATCGTTATCATCAATACTTAAATATGTATTGGTTCAACAATCTTCTTTGTTGAACTAAGGTAAGTTACAATCCACGATTTTGATGATAACAAAATAAATCAATACTAAATATTTGATCATTAGTCTCATTTGATACTTATTTTTCTAATAATCAAGTCATAAGTGAAGGTAAGATCATACTTTTAAATTTTTGTTTTTAAGATTAGGGAATAAAAATGTTTACAAGTATTTGAAAATGTTTAATGTTGCCTTTAGTTGTTTGGAAAAGTTAAAAAATTATGAATTTTGTTGAGTTTAGGATATTAGGTTAGTAGAATTTTAAAGTAGCTTCTAAAAATTATTTATCTAAAGACAGTAGGTCAATACAATAGTAAGGTAGGTCAACAAAATGCATTGGGATTATAAAATTAAAGTTTTCTTTTAGCTTGTATAGTTTTTGAACATTATATCCATTGACTCTGTTTATTAGATAGTTAGCTACAGGTTGATTAAAGGGAGTTATAAATTAAGTACCTTGCTTTTATTGTTAAAATAACCAATTTTGCATAAAATGCAAAACTTCTTTGCCCTTAACGACTATGAATATAAGAATTGGATATAAATACATTTTTAAGTTATTAAACAACTTAATGATTCTAAAATACCTCATTTATATAAGTTGATGGGTATTTCTTGAAATCCTTAAATGAATTATGTATATAATCGAGGTATGATGTGATTTTTTGAGTAAAAAAATGGTACTATAAGCTATAACTAATCATCATTATTTGAAATTTAGTTCTAATTGCTATACATCTAAAAGTGTGAACATTTGGTGTATATTTTGTGAGCCTTTAAAAGAAAATTATACAAGTGGCTCTTATTCATACCTTTAAAGAAATAATAAAGAGGAGTTAAGGATTTGATATAGGTTAAGGAAAGGCTAAACTGCTATGATTTGTTTGTGTTTCTATTTTTTAATCTCATTTATTATTATTGTGTTTGTAATTGTTGATTATATATGTTCTCATAGTTGAGATTATCATGACTGATAATGACTGATTACTATCCCTGTTTTGCTTTTTTCAAACATGGTATTAATTATTGTTTTTTACTTCACAAAAGGTCATGCTAAATACTGCATCTATTAATATATACAATCGAAATTGAGCAATACATTCCTATAGGCTAATATAATGATTAAATTTTTAAAAAAGATCAAACTTCTATAAATACTCAATTTACTTTGTTGTTTCCCTTTCTTGAGATTTTCTGAGATAAATAAGTTTTTATTGGAGTCTAGTGTCTCCTTCATTACACATAAACTTCTCATGATATTTAAGGAAAGATTATGGAACATATTGCATCATCATCTAACCAAGAGATCTAAAATATATTTTGGGATTCATTTTCTAACAAGAATTACTACTTTTATTATAATACTAGTGATGGGATATACATACATACATACATACATACATACATACATACATACATACATACATATAAAACAAAAAATAATACTAAAAGAAAAATCAATCCAAATAATTGGTTCTAAGGTTCATCCCACTTAAATATATCCCAATTTAGATCATAGAAATACAAACATATCCCAAAATAAATAAGAAAGAAAGAAAGATAAAAGCATGATTTCTTATAGATCTTAAATCTTGATGGGCCTTTTTTACTTTCTTGAAGGTTGCTTCCTACTTGATGTGTTCACCATTTTCTATCTTGTTAATCATGTCTCTCTTTTTTTCATATCAAGAAAATCATAAAATTTTGGCCAGCATAGGACCAAGATAGGTCTATATTGGTTTTGTGTTCTTCACAGCCACTGAAAAACCTAATTTATGTAAAGATTACTGCTAACATAGGTCAGGAACAAATTACTATATTAAACCATTTTTGATTAATAGCTCCTCTATCATACATATGAAGGTTCACCTGGTGAACCCGGGTTGAATCTATGAACATGGGTTTATGTTTAGGCTATGTTGGGAACATGGGTCCCTGTTTGACTTATATTCTTCATGTGGCATATTGTCCCAAGAAGCAAAATGCACTAGGGTGGAATAAAAGGCCATTTTTGTGTCATGTTTCTTCGTATGCCAAGTTTTTGAAAAAGCATAATGCACTAGTAAAATACAAGGGTTAGAACATAATCCTATATATTTAGGCCATGTTACTGAATATAAGACTATGTTCCACTTATTTTCATCCAAAATCACTTTATAAGTTCCTAAGTTTGTTTTAACTTGATCATATTCGTTCATTCTTCATAGGGAACTAAATAAAGGCCTATAAATAAATATAAACCATATGGGTATTAAATATTACAGAAATCATCTAAAGACAAGCAAAACACTTTCAATGTCATGCTAAAAATATAACCTAGTTAGCATATATCAAATTCCCTATACTTAAGCTTTTACTTGTCTTCAAGTAAATCAATTTCATCACTTTTAGCTTAACTAAGTGGAAACAATGAAAAAGAATTCAAATCACATCAAAAAAGATTTTCAATTATTTGTCCAGTTACAAATTCATCTAATTGTTAAGTATTTAGCTACTTGCATCAAGTCCTAAATAAAATTAATTCACTCTATAATTCTTTAATCTTTCTCAATCTATAAAATTCAACTTAATGTATAAAATGAACACAAATAGGAAAGATGTTCAACTTTTAAACATTTCCATACACTTTGTTTATAGAAAAACAAAAAATAACTTAAAAATGATATACAAGAGCATTTAGAAACTTGTTTGAAAATTCACTTAACTTTTTGAATTGAGAGTAAACACCTTCTCATGAATACTCCCAGTTACTCAATTAGGTCATCGTTTTAAATGGCTATGAGAACCACTCTTTAACTTCAACCTTTTTACTTGGTTAAAGCCCAGCAAAGTGAATTTTGTTAATGTTCACTTATTAACATATTCTTTTGTTTTCACTTTTCTCCTTTCTAAGCAGAATAATGAAAATACTTAAAAAGAATTTACTTTTATCTCAATTTTATGTATATATGAAAAGTATCATAATGTAATTCAAGTATTTATTTTCAAAATTAATAAAGCAAATTAAAATTAGCTTAACCATTAAAGCTCATAGCTATTTGCCTAAACAAATCAAATCATAATAACTCCAAAACTTATATTGAAAAGAAAAATTCCTATAATTTTTTCTATTAATCCAATTATAATAAAATTAATATGTATACTAGTTAATTGCCTCCTCCATACTCATTTTCTACATTTTCTTTTTTGAAAATAATAAATTTCATTAAATAAATTCGAAAAAATTACAAGAGTAAAAAATACAATGTTAGAAGTAATTAAAAATCTAGTCCATCTTGAAACCATGCCATTGTTCATCTCTCAGTAGCTTCTCCTCATAGGTTATTGGTAGCGCATCATAATACTATACAAAATAACTAGACTTAAAACTATAGCTAGTGATGAGTCTAAGTCGATCCTACAGAGAGTGTGTGTAAAGCTTTTGAAATGAAAAGAATTGGTGTTTAAGTTATGGGTGGTTTGGTTTAATTTCAAATATGAAAATAAAATGAAACTAAACTGACGAAAGCAAATCAAATCAAACAACATAAAAATGAGAAAAGTGATGAATGAGTTAAGGATCCGATCATCGGTTCAATCTCGACCTACATACAATTAAACATACTTCATTGAATTATTATTCCCATACCTCTCATAGTAATTATTAATCATAGGTTAATAATAAACTCTATTAATCTCAATTTTCCTTTAGTTCATGTTTATTTAAAACAAACTCTCTAACTAAACCTAGCTATCGAACAACCTAGAACAAGCTCTCTAGATTTGGTCAAATAGTTGCATTATGAGTTAAGAAAATAGATTAATTAAGGCAACAACCACATAAGCTTAGGTCATTTAATCAAATGTTGTCCCTAATGATTCTACATCATTAGTAGCTACTAACAAACCCAAAATACAATAATTACGTATTTTATTGAGGATTCTAGAATGTGTTTACATAAAAATAACCCAATGAATACATTCAAATCATTCTTATACAATGCCCAACTTAATAAGCATAAAATAACGTAAACAGTTTCGAAAGAGAGAAAGAACAACAAACATAATGTAGGTACGCCCAAATGTGTCCATCGGCATCAATTTCACCTCCGAACTAGGTTAGGGAGGCTTAGCCCTCCATTGGTCTCCAAAATATGCGTGCTCTGCCCCTCATTTTGCTCCCGAAATCATTCATTCTTTTTTAGTCGTCAAAATGTCCTATTTATACTAGAAATTAAGTTTCTAGCCTAGATTGTGAAAGTTCACGACCGTGCATCTTGAGTCACACCCGTGAACGTTGATGCATGATTGTGACTCTTGATCCACGGCCGTGAATGTTGATGCACAAATCATGAATTTAACGACTATGAACTTTGATTCACGAGTGTGAACTTTGCACTACATTATATACTCTTCATTTTATGGCATTTTCTTGTCTCCTTTTTGCTCTAATCCTTCTCTTTCTTGTTCCATGAAGACAACTGACTATGAATCTCAAGAAGACAACTTAAAAAATATGCTTTCAACTCACTTTAGCTCTTATACTTCCAAATTGTACCTAAAATCAAATATGAACCAAAATAAGTTTCTTAAACATTTCATAGCATTACTCACTAAGTGTTATGGAATAAATATACAATCAATCAAGCACATATTAATTACTATGCATACTTTATTCACTGTTGCAATGGTTGATCCTATGTTGCTCTTTTCATTCCCTTCTAACTTATGTTTCGTACTTAAACTTGTCTCCTCTCTATTAACCCCTGTAACTGTTTGTATCTCTAATATACTCCTACATTCCACTCTAATATCACCCTAGAACTTTTCTTCTATTGTCTGCTTCCTTCTTCTAGTTGAAAAATTGTGGTCCTTTTTTTTGTCTATAGTGTTTTGCAGCTTTGTGTGCATTCTGTAACCTGTAGATTTCCTTTTACCCAACATTCATTGGTTTTATCATATGAATACTAATGCTTTCCTACCTTTAAACTCAAATTGTCTTGTTTTGCAATCTAAGGCTCATACTTCAAAGGAACTTCTTTGATCTTCATTAAGCAATGCTTAAATCTCTGAGATGAATACTTAACCAATTCGAAAATCCTAGGTGTAGGTGGCTGGTTTCTAAACCTAAGCTAGACCTAAGCTGAAGCTAACTTATTGTCCACTTAGTGAAGCATCTGAGCATAAGGTTATCTCCTCATCTTTGGAGCTTCTTAAAACTAGAGATAATAGATGGAAGTCTACCATTCTTGGCCTTTTTTTTAGACAAGAGGATAGCCTTTCCAATTATGAAATAGCTACTAATAAGGAATATGATAAATATAATATAATTATATAATATAATATATTTTTATAATTAATTTTAAAGTAATATTTATTTATAAAAATAAAATTTTAAAAATTGATAATTCAACTATTATTTGAAAAATATGATTTAAGAAATATCTTACTTATTTAATTATTTATTTTTAATTAATAGGATAGTTCATGATTGATATTTATTTAATAAATTTTATAAGACATTAAAATTAAATTAATTTGTAATTAATAATAATTATAAAATTAAATTAATTTGTAATTAATAATAATTATCAATAAAATATAATTATATTGATATTAATAATTTATATATATATATTTAAAAATAAAATCGAAAAACGATAACTGACAAACTGTACGTCGATTAACATAACTAAGGTTTAGACGGATCATTTCCTGTCTCCATCATTGGGAACAAGGGAAATTAAAGCTTTGAAAGTTAGCCACCAAATTGGAAGCGTACGACTCATTTTTCTGGGACTCGCCCCGTGGACTGTCGCCTCTCTAGTCTCCATTCCACTCCACTCTAGTTCTTGAACAATGATCACGTTATTATAATATTAACGATAATCAGCTTACAGCTTACTTCTAAGTCGGACCGCCAGTGAATGTTATGTAGTTAAAGAAATCGTTTGGCTTGGAGACAAGTATTACTGTATTTAATTAGTTTGAGTTTACTTAGGGGCTGTTTGTTTCCATTTTTGTTTTTTGTTTTTTGTTTTTGTTTTCAAATTCAATAAAAAAACCTGTTTGTTTGAGTTTTTAGTTTCTGCTTTTGGTTTTGGTTTTGGTTTCTTCTAATTTTCAAAAATTATGAAAACCATAAAAAGTAGTTTTTGTTTCCTGTTTATGTTTTTTTTTCATAATCTGATTTACTATCATTTAAATATATATTATTTAATTATTTAATTATTAATAAAAATTATGAAT
>JAOQMS010000178.1:14720296-14738772 GCA_027563885.1 Erythroxylum longipes
TCCTAATTTCTCTTATTTACCTCACTTGGACCCGTTTCTCTGGTCCGACCCGTTCTACGGAACCGGGATGCTACATCGTGTTTCTACATTGTTCTATCCTACCTATTTCAGGCCATTTGGGATTAAAGGAATATGTTAATTTTCATCAACATGGAAAGAAGTTTAGAGATGTTTTCAAGAGATATGCTCACTACCATCAAGCAACACATCTATTTGTTTAATGACAAATTTCATATGAACTCAATATGCAACATTATATGTAGCTAATAGTTAGTTCTCACAAAGCTAGGATTTGCCATATTGTATATGGTTTTTATCTTGATTATAAGTTTTCTCATCTATAGTTGACGGGACTGTATAAGGCTTTGTAACTATCTTGCTTTTGCCTTTCATAGAGATATCTCTATGAAATTATCTCTAAACTAAAAATTATAGAGAGATCATTGATTTAAGATATTCCTATATGCCTAACCATGTCAAAACTATATGTTTTCCCGAAGGATGCAATAGTTGGGAGAAATATATTTTATAGACTGTCTCTTCCAAAATTCTTCCTAGTTTTCTTAATTTCTCTAAATTCTGTCACATAACAAAATCCACTAACCTAAGAAATCTTACACATATTTTATCATCATCATTAAACTTCAACAAAAGATTATTAATATTTTCTCCTGTAAAACTTATTTTTGGTACATAATGAATCAAAACCATAATAATAATTTAGGGATTTTCCCTCTTTGAGATATTTTATATGTTTTTAACTTTTGAACATTTTTTTTGAAACCTCTCTGCTAGTTAGGTGTAATGCTACGTACTACTAGACCTTCTTAGACCTCGCGCTTAAGCAGGATTTATACTGGATATTGTTGTTATCTTTTGAACTTTTTTCCTATCCAAAATAATGTGTTACTATCCAAAGTAAGAGGACTAAGATTAGATCTCATATAGTGCTCTAAGTAGCCACACACAAGCTATGAAATCATGCCACAATAAGCATACTATGCTTAGCTTGAATGGTACAAACTAATGCGCGTGGTATAGATACATAAAACTTACAACTTTTTAAAAATGTATAGATTAGATGAATTGCTAGCTAGTAAATTAGTAAAGTAAAATAGGATATATGTAGATAATTAAAGGTGAAAATTATTCTTCAATGTTTTGATGAATAAATATAGAGAACTCACTCATGAAATTTTGACAATCCTTCGTGTAAATAGGAATGCTAAATTATATATATGAAATAACATCAGGTTTACGTGTATGGTTAAAAATGTAGAAATGTCATTCAATGATTTTTTTTAATAGAGCTCAAGTTCTTTCCTCTCAAATACATAAAGGCAAAAGCATGTAAGAACTATATATAAGAATTCCCATTTAATTATTTTTAACATTTTCCTTTTTAGTTTTGATGGTTAGTCTTAGAGGGGAATTGACTTTAACCCTAAGAACTTTGAACGTTAATGTTATGTAGTGCCTATATTAGTTCTATGGTCTTTTAGTATCTATATAGGATTACTTCCTATACAATTTCTAGATAGAGTTAGAACAATGGTATAGTGACCTTTAAAGGTTTTTTTTTAATCTTTAGTGTCTCGTGGTAAGCAAATTGTGCAACTTTTGCATTATTTTGCTTTGTATGATAAGTTCTTGAATGATTAGTTATTAATTCCCTAATTCTTAGTGATTAAAGTTATTTTGAGTCTAAGATACTTATTTTGGTTTAGGTACAAGTTGGAAGAAAAAGAACCAAATTGAGTTAAATTCATATCTTTGGTGCATTTCTACTAATATTCAATCTTTTTTTTGCCATCTTGAAGCGAAAAGAGATGAGATAGGGTGAAAATGAGATAAAGAATAGAAGAATTAGAGTTGCTATAAAGTTACACACCTGTGTGTGTTACGTAAATGGCTGTAGATTTAGTTAGTCCAGCAAGTAAAGGATTCTTAGACGCAAGAGTTGACGCTTTATCCAAAATTTGTGTGGTTGGCCTTTGTAAGGTTAGATGTGGAAATATTTGAGGCGTTAGAGAGCTAGCGTTAGACATAATGAAAACAAAAAAGAACAATTGCACAATAATGTTAAAGTAAAAATAGAAGAAGGAGAGCTAGAAGAGCTAAATTTCAAACATTACAATAATGGAAAGGAATAGATAATGCATAAAAGGTCTGAATAAGGAGGAAAGAAGTCAAAAGCTAAATAACAAAACTTGTGAAGAATAAGTGGAGTTGGCAGTATAGGGGAAGAAGGAAGTAAAAGAAGGTCTGAGTCACCAAGAGAAGAAGAAACTAGCTCAGGACCTAGAAGCAAGCATACAACTTATTGAAAAACGATAGAGAGAAGTTAGAGTTTCTCTCTCATCCATTGATTTCTTACATGCTTCATATATTGGGCATGTTTTATTAATGAAAATTTATGATCATCATAATGGAACATGTCAATAATGAATTTAAACTATTTTGAGAAAAATTTTTAAAAGATAAGAAATTTTTAAATTTTAAGTGAAATTTAATTATTTATATCTTATAACATTTTCACTTACGAAGTAATCAAAAATTTTCCTAGATTTTAATAAGTTATAATTTTATTTTAAAAGTATTTTATTTAATAATATGATTTTTTCATAAATTTATTATTTAAAATTAAAATTATTAAATTTAAGTAAAAAAGATTATAAATTTATGGAAATAATTTGAATATAATTTTACATATGAATTAAAATTAAACATTAAACTTAATTTATTACTATAGACGGAATTCTTAATAAAACAAACTATAAGTTCTAATAGTATGAGGGCTCAATAATGATTAATTATTAATTTTTTAGATTTTTATGAATTAATAGTTTATTATTATTGATCCTCAAATTATTCTTATAAGATAAAGTTATAAAATATATAAAATTTTAATGAGATAAGGAAATAGAATATGCTTATTTCTCTCTAAATCTCAATTTTAGAAATAATATTTTAAATTCCATAATATGTTAAAACAAAACTATTCATTGAAACACACTAATATTTAGTAAATGCAAAAATATTTTAATATTAACAAGAAAATATGTCAATGATTTTTCAAGTGAAACAAAAACTACAAATTACAAAAAGAATAAACAAGTGATATCAGCCTTGAAATTTTAGTTATAACTTACTCTTTGTCGTCAAATGCAGTAAGATTTTTAATTCTCTAATATATTTCTTTCTTTCTATGTATGCAAAAGTACTCCTAACTTGTTCGGCAAAGATCCAGTTTCTATGTAAGTGCCAAAAGATTCCATCACGGCATAACCGTATAGCATGCGAAATTTAAGACAATTTCATCAGTTTGGTTGTTTTAAGCTATCATAATCATACTAAAACCGTGAACTTTAGCTTACTTTCCCAACCGTTTTGTTAATACAGTGATAAAGGTTTGATTAACCTACATTTGCTATATATTGCCTATTAAGGGTCCTATAGGCTATTCCCTTTACAAGTTCATACTAGGATTGTCTCGTCCTTGCATTCATCGCACTATATCATTATTTATCGCTCAGTAATGGACGTTTATTTCCGTATGGTTTTCTTAATATCCTCGGTTAGTTTTCGAAAACATGACATTCTTATTCAGAATATTTCCGATTCTTTAATCGTCATACAAATGGAAGTAGTATGGTACAATTATCTACCACTCTTTTGCAGCTTGTGCTAAGTAAATCTCTTGCTGCTTCTCCTTCACAAGACTATTGGCGGTCAGTTTTGCCTGATACTCCGATGCCTAAAGTTCTGCAAGAACTTTTACCAACTGGTAGAAAGTGTTACCCTCTGTTACTAAATATACTCTAGTTTCAATAAGTACATAGTTTTGAAAATAAATGCATGCATGGCTTTTAATTTTAGCAATCTATCGTGAACTTTGTGAAATTCCCGTGAATTAAAAGCAATTGCAGTTTTATTTTCAAATGAATATTCAGCACCATCAATATAGGTTCATTACTTTCAATTATATTGTTTCTTTTTCTTTTAATCTTTACGAGTTATTGTTACTTAACGTTTGCAAGTTTTCTCTTCAACTAAACAGTCCCAACGCTTGACAACAACGATACAAGTCTGACGAACTACACTGGTCTGAGTTACAATCAAAGTGCCATGAGTATAGGAATCAATTTGGGTGGTATTGGTATAACTTTAGGCCTTGGGGGTTTAGTATCTGTGAGCTGGAGCCCGTTCAGTGGACCAAACATAACACTATTACCTCCAAGTTCCCCCGGCGATGAGAGTCTATTCTCGTACAATTACGCAGCTATCAAAACTCAGCCAAGAAGCAGCACTAACATTTCTCTTTTCTTCAAGGAGAAAGACATGTTTCCTGGAAGAAAGTTCAACCTTTGTTTCATCAAAACAATACCTAAAACCAAATTGTTACCCCGCCAAATTGCAGATCTGATACCTTTCTCGTCGAGGAAATTCTCTGAAATTTTGAAACTGTTTTCAATTGAATCAAATTCAACAAATGCGGATATCATGAGTAGGACAATAGAAGAGTGTGAAGCAGAAGTATTGGAGGGTGAAAAGAAGAATTGTGCTACATCGTTAGAAGCACTGGTAGATTTTAGTACCTCGCACCTTGGAAAGTATGTTCGAGTTTTAACGACTGAGGTTGATAAATACGATAAGAAGCAACAAGAATATAGCATCGAACAAGGAGTCAAGATACTCGGAGAAAAGATAGTAGTTTGTCATGCCAAAAACTATATATATCCTGTTTATTACTGTCATAATATGCATCAAGTTAAGGGTTACATGGTTTCATTAATTGGTGCTGATAATAACACTCTCAAAGCTATTGCCATATGTCATCTTGACACATCAAAATGGAATCCAATCCACTTAGCTTTCCAGGTCCTTAAGGTTAAGCCTGGTACGATTCCTATTTGTCACTTCTTGCCTGACAGTCATATTGTTTGGGTTGCCAAGTAGATAAAGGAAAATGTCAAAAAATGTTTTAAGGCTCGATAAAAAGCTCTTCCAGTGTTTTTACGAGTTCTTTTAGATCTAATATGTTGTACTTTTTATTTTTCTTTGCTGCAATGTTTGTTGCAAACGAAATGTAGAGAAATATTATGTATACAATTTATTGTCTCAAGATAATACAATAACAACAACAACAATAACAGTAATAATATCCTAGTAGAAATTCTATTGAAATGTGGAGTTTGGGAAAGTTCAGAAATATGCAACCTTATTTCTAGCTAGTAAAAAGAATATTTCCAATCAACCTATAGAAAAAAAATTCTTTGAAAATGAATGAAAGAAAATAAAAAGAAACAAGAAAAGAATAATAGGCAAATATATAAACAAATAACTACATAAATTAAAATAAATAAAAGTAAAAACAAAAAAATATAGATAAAAGATAAAGACAAAGATAAAAATCAAAACAAATATATTCAAATTCAAAATAAAGGTAAAGATAAAAGTGAATAAATAAATAGACAAACAAGAAAGGAAACAAATAAGTAAAATAAACACACAATTGAAAAAGAAACAAAAAATGTTGTATGTAATAAATAAATAAAATAAATGAAAAGACAAGTACTTCAAACAAAAGTATTTAGGGTGAATACAAGATACCAAAAAAATGAAAGAAAAAATTCAAAAGACCTATGAACAGAGAAGAGTCTCTTTATAAAAAGAGAAGGACCTTTGATGTACAATCTTGTATCTGAATTGTATTAAGGCCCAAGTTCTCAGTAAGCTCTAGTAGGATCATATTATATATGTTGGATCACATCCTTGTAATTCTTTTTAGGTATTCCTCTTCTTCTTTTATATTGTCTAAGTACAATCTTCTCGTTAGGGCATTAGGATGTTTCTTCTTAACATGTCCAAATCTACTAAGCCTTCTGTCCCTTAATTTACCATCAATGTTAGTCACCCCTCAACTTGTCTCTTTCAACTACATTCCTAATCTTATCTCTTTATGTAAGATTGCACATCCAATGTAGCATCTTCATTTCCACTACCATTAACATATGAATATGCACATGTTTGATGAGCCAACACTCCACCCCCTAGAGCATGACTGACCTCATTGCTAAAACGTAGAATATATCTTTTAGATTGAGTGGTATCTTTTTATGACATAAAACTCTTGATGTGCCACTCATTTAAGCTATCCTAATTTGACACGGTAAACTATGTCATCATCTATCTCACCATTGCTTCGTATGATTGATCCAAAGTACTTAAAATAGTCATTTTATGATACGAAGTAGTCTTTTTTCTCTACATCAGGTGTAACTTTATAGCCTGAAAAGTTACACTTTAAGTACTCAATCCCAGTCTTGTTTAATTGAAATCCCTTCGACTCTAGCGTACCTGTTATAGTTTTAGCTTGACATTAACCCCCTCTCTTTTGTTTTATCTACTAAAACAACATCATCAACAAACAACATACACTAAGGCATATCCCCTTAGATATTCTTGATAAGCTTTCTATAACTATTGTAAATAAGAAGGGCCTCAATGAGGATTCTTGGTGTAGCCTAATACCAATAGAGAATTGCTTTGTTACTCTCTTCTCATCCTTCCTCTAGTCTTAATACCTTAATACATATCCCGAATAACTAGAACATGTGTCATAGGAACTCACTTAGTTTCTAAACACCTCCAAAAGAATTCCTTAGGTACCATGTCATAAGCCTCTTCTAATTTAATCAAAATTATATGTAAGTCTCTCTATTTATCCCTATAATATTCTATTAATCTCTAATGAGGTATACAATTTCTATCACAGACTTCCCTGGCATGAAACAAAATTGGTTCCCTTAGATAGTTTCATCCTTTCTCACTCTCTTCTTAGTTACCCTCTTTTATAACATTATAGTTGACTAAGTAGTTTGATGTATCTATAGTTATAACAAATTTGGATGTATTTGGATGTCCCTTTTATTCTTACAAAAAGGGATTTGTGTGCTAAATGTCTACTCATCCAGCATCTTGTTGGACTTGACAATCATATTGAAAAGCTTAGCTAACCAAGTAAGACCCTCTCCTAGGCTCTTCTACACCTTTATGGGTAACTCATTAGGTCCTACTACCTTTCCACTCTTCATTTACCTTAAAGCTCCTTTAATTTCTTCTCTCATTATGTTCTAGTAATAAGTGAAGTTTAGATGTTTCTTAGAAGTGCTAAGTTCACACAAGGAAATATTGTCATATCTACCTTCATTTAAAAGGTTATAAAAATATATATGCCATTTTCTCCTGATGTTGTTTACATCTACTAGCACTCATCCTACTTTATCCTTTATACAATAAACTAATCCGTGTCCATCGCTTTTAATTCCATGTATCTCGCCAACTTAAATTTGTCCTTTTCTCCATCATTAGTTTTCTAATCAATTATTTTATCATAGGCTTTACTTTTGGCTTTTGAGACTATCTTCTTCGCCTCTTTCTTTGTCAGCTTATAACTCTCTATATTAGCTACTACCTCTTTATTTGTGTTGCTATCTAATAAAGTTTTTTTAGGTAACCTTCTTGATCTTCACCTTTTATTATACATCTTAATGCCACCATCAAGACTCCTTTTACTACCCTTTGCCATTTAGAAACTCTTAATATTTTACTTATTTGTATTCCTTAAATGGGCTGCTACCCGCTCCCACATCTTGTTAACATCACCTTTTAGTTTCCATTATTCTTTAAACATTACTCTATCCCCAAGTTATTCCATAGTGTCCCATTTTAAATTCCCCTATCTAACTATAGTGCACCTCCAAGAACTTCTATTTCTTCTCCAAACCTTAATTATAAGATCCATGATCAATATTTTATGTTAAGTTGACAAGAATGTGTTATCTGTCACCTTATAATCCTTACAAATTGGTTGATTGCTTCATCTTACAAGGAATAAGTTGATCTAAGTCTTCACAGTTCCACTAATAAAGGTTACCAAATGCTACTTTTTTATTGAAGAATAAATTGGTTACCACCAAATCAAATTCCACTAAAAAGTTTAATAAAGAAGTGCCACTATTGTTCCCATCTCTTTACCTGAAGCACTCGTGAGCATAAGATTACTCATTTGAAGTTACCCCTATATGGCTGTTAAAGTCTCCATTAGAATAACTTTCTCATTAAGGGAAATCTACTGAATTTTCTCTTCTAGCTCTTCTCAAAATTCACACTTATGTTGTTCTTCCAACCTTTTTTGGGTGCCCAAGCACACACCAAATTGAAGACAATATTTTTCACCATAATCTTTAAAGACAAAATCCCATCATTGTTCGTCTTTACCCCCACAACATCATATATTAGTTCCTTGATAGCCAAGATAGCTACACCAATCCTTTGCCTTACACTCTAAATACCAAGTTTGAACTCACTTGTTGTCTCAATATAATGTTCTATTTTTATTATTTTTTGGAACAATATCCACCTAACATTTTATTTTCAAAGGAAATAGATAGTTAATGGGAAAAAAATCAACAACTATACTATAATTACCATTGTTAATAAAATAAAAATATTCATATCCTCTCTAATCAAGTGAAAGTCATATGCTATGTTAGTAAATTAGGACTGACTACTTGCCAACTATTTGTGGTCATCTCTGACCACTAACTTGTATATAAGCAAGTTTTATATAATTATATTAATAAAAGTAAATAAAGAATTTTACCATTTGGAAGAAAAAAAATCTCTACATTACAAAGTTGAGCACTCTTCCTAAAATTTCTCTTTTTCTTGTTCATTATGTCTCATGTTTTCCTAAAAATTATCAACTATAAAAGAGAATCTATTTTTTAATTTTTATTATTGTGATTTATGAAAACAAAATAAAAATTTTATAATAAGTTTATTTTTATATCATCCTAACTATTTGCATAACAATTTTAAAGAAATAAGAATTTTTATTTCATATGCATCAATATAAGTGCATTCTAAAATAAAAACAATGTTTTTTTTGCTAGCTATATCTAATCTATGTTCATTTTTATTATACTAATCTTAAACATAACTGTAATAATTTTTATTGGATGTTACATGCTAAAATTGAGACTAAGAGGAAGTTTTAACTTGCAATACCGTCTTTTTAAAAAAAATTGAAAAAATTTGTTAACTATAGTTAAACTATTTACATCATTACAATGAAGTCTCCTTCAAGGAAATCCAAAAATGCTACATTACAATGGTCAATGCACAAAAAGTTACGCTATTGGCAGCTAAAGCAATTAAGTTATAAGTTCCATCTAGATTTCATTCTAGTTGACAAGCAATGTGTGGCTTCCTTAGCTATTACAAGAGCTCTGATTTCATTAGTAATGTTCTCTGCTAGTTGGTATTTACTTGTTTCCTCCCTTATGCAGAGCCTTTTGTTTCTCTCCTTCCAAAAGTTATAAATTGATATTGTGAAAGCTGTTTTAAATAACATGCCATCTTCCTTTTGATGCTTGGAAATTTTGATAAGCCAGTTCAGCATAGCAATCCAATAATAGGAATTGCAGTAAGATTCTAATATGTGAAGCACTTGGCTCCACACAGTTTTGGAGTATATGCAGTTAAAGAATAGCTGGTTCTTGTCTCCAACTGACATCTTGCATAACTCATGGATTGGGTAAAAACTCCCATGCCATCTGTCTATAATGCGTAATCGATTTTTGATTGTTAGACAAGCGATTATGGAGCCCCTATGGTATGTGCTTAAATATTGATTCAATTGATCTACTACACTTAGTGATTAATGCCTTAGAAATGCTTAGGATACTCACTTTAGCTCATATTTTATTTTAGGTACATTTAGGAAGTGAAGGAGCAAAAGTGACCCGAAAGCATATTCATTGAAGCCATCCTCTCAATGTCCATACTTTATTGATTCGTGGATTAAGAAGAGAATTAAAAAAAGAAGAAGCAAGGAAGCAGTTGGGAAGACCACTTACAGCTTACTGGAAAATTGTCACAACCGTGAGTGAAATCTCATGGCTATGATAGCCAACTCCCATGCATTTTCTCATGCTTCCAGCTAACTGCCACGTTCTCATGCTTCTTAATAACTCTTATACACTTTCCATACTCTCACGGTAACAACTCCCAAATGAATGCCTGTCATCTAGATAGCTGCTTCTCACACTAATGCCTATGCATTCTCCTTCCAGCTAACTCCTATGCATTTTTCTCACGGTGACAGCTAGCCCATGCATTCTTACGATAGCTTCCTTCTCACCCATGCTTCTCACGAACAACACCCAGCAGCCAAGCATCTCATGCTTACCATGCAAGCCATGCTTCCTATGGTCATGAGAAGCTAGTAATAGGTGTGACATGTTAAGTCACACCTGTGTGGTGCTCTCATGTAACATCCCGTTTCCATACAAAGGGTTAGAACCCTATAATTTCTGTAAATGAGAAATAGCAATGGGAAAGTAGAAGAATGCATTTCATGGTCATGTAGAATATAGCATTCATGCATGTGAATTTGATTATTGCACACATTATAATAATTTGTTCATGCACTCATTTGACATTTCTGGGTATAAATGATTATTTTAATATGAATTATGGATTATGTGTCTTGAAAATTTAGTTGGTGTGTATAATTAGTGATTTAGAATTTTTGGTGAAATATGAGAATTTTTTGGAGTTTTGGGTATTTATGGACTAGGAAAAATGCTTAGTGGCAAAACAATTGATAAATGGTAGTAGAAATAAGTGATGAGAGACAAAATAAATAATTGATATATGATATTGGGACCTAATGACACATGTCATTTAAAATTCAGAGTCAATTGGATTAGAATTAGGAGAAAAATGGACTATTTATTTTAAATGACCAAAAGCGGACCATGAGAAAGAGACATTGCCACACGACATGCTTTAACGCACGACACCCACATATGTTAAAGACCATCCTTAGCTTTCAATCTTACTTTTGCTAAATGCTTTCATCTTCTTCATTTCTTTTTCTTCTCCATTTATGATTCTTGCTCTCCACATTCACAACCTTTATTTTTGTCGACAATAAAGCCACCCACTTCAAGATCCTTATTTTCCTCTTCATCTTGCTACAAAATGACCCAAATCACTCCTTGAATGATGATAATAGTATGATGCTTGGAGGCTAGGTTATTTGATGTTTTGAAGAAGTTTTGGAGCTAAACATGTAAGTTAAACCTTGTTCTTTATGGGTTGTCTAAATAGAAGCATATATGATGATAGTTGGTGATAAAATGACCATGAAGAAATTAATGTGTTTATATCTTGTTTTTGTATGATTTATGAACAATAAGGTATGGTTTGTTTGATGGAAGTCTTTGAGATGGAATTGAAGTGATTTTGATGAGGAAATGAAGTAGAAATGATGGACTAAGCATAAGATGTCTTGGTTGTAACAAATAAGAGTTAAAAAGGTGAAAATTTTGGAAGATAACTGATGGGAATTTTGGATTTGCATAACCCACAATCGTGGGAATGCATCCACGATCGTGGGAATGCAAGAAAATGGCTGGAATATGTTAACTGTAGTTTTTTCACTAAACATATGTCTGTATTTTAGCCATAACTAGATCTGTAGATATCCAAATAGGATGATTTTTAATTTAGATTAAACTAGAGACATATGGATACAAATTTTAATGGAGCAATTGAATTTGAATTCTATCTCTATGGGTCTTGAAATGGATCTTGAATTTGAGAACTATGTGTTGTCATGATATGAGAATAGTCTGTAGTATGTTGCATATAACTTGCAGAATACTAAACCAAACTACATGAATTTGATCTCCTCAGAAACTTAAGAGATAGAGGAACATTTTTTTAGAAGAAGCTGTTGTCTAAATACCTCATTTTATAGGTCATAATGGTCATACAAAACTGACATAAAAATTTGTCCTGAGAAAAACTAGAAAATTTTAGGAAAAATGGGAGATTTGTTTCTGTCACGATCGTAGCAGGGGACACCATAATTGTGGGCAGTGATTTTTCATTCTAATGTGTTGATTATGCAATGGTTAGACCAATTAATGATGAGGTATATAACTATGATGCTTTTGGACTTAATTGGGGCTTAAAAGGAACATAATTTTGATGTTAGAAAGGTTGGTTAAATGTGTGATAAGCTTTAATTGATCTTGATGTTATACTTTAATGAAAAGGATGTTTGATGACAATGCGTCTAAATGTTAAATGTTTAGAGTGTTAAATAAGGACATAACATGATGAATGAATTGTTTGATGTATTATGAATTATATATACTATAGAAAGAGATAGGATTTCATGAATGATGAAATTAGGTTTAAAATGATGAATTAAATGAGTTGAATTTTTGTAGAGTTAATGTAATCAATATGGTAATTGAATTATTACGAAATAAGGTCATATTAGAGGAGGTGAATTTTGGAAAATTTAGTGTGAAATGGATGTGAATATATATGTTGAATTCGAGAGAATGGAGGAAGAAAATGTAGGGCACGATTGTGCCCTGATAAAAATAGGGTTCTATCACGATCATGGATTTCACACCACGATTGTGGCCTAGCTAGAAAATGTTTTTGTCATGATCGTGGCAGGGACACCACGATCGTGGCCAGACCTATGGAGAAAAAGAGTTATCTTTTGAGTGAAGTTTGAACCAACCAATGTTAGGGTGATTCTATATGAGGTAATTAGGCTTGAATGAGATCTTAAGTGAACCTAGATGATGATGAATGAGGTGAGTAAAGTGAGTAAAGTGAATTAGGTATTAAAGAATGATTAAAAGATGTTATTAAATTATTATGAGATGTGAATAATGGAAATATACCCAGGATTGTCAATATGAGCATGCATTATACGTTACACATATACATATGTGTATAATTGAATGTTTATGTGATTATGCAATTAATAATATGTTTGCAATATGCGTATTACATAATGTTGATATACAAGATAAAACGTTAGCATCCAAATGTTTCCAGATCGTGGAAACTAATACTAATCTGGAGCGTTAAGAACGTCAGCATCCAAATGTTTCCAGATCGTGGAAACTAATGCTAATCTGGAGCGTACTGTGAGTCGACCTAGATGATCTTACTTAAATTAACTATTCTGTTTGAATTTTTGTATTGCATTATTATTGATGTGAATGTGAATGTGTGAATTCCGAAAATTAAATTTCCGAGGTGTTTGATGCATGAATAATACATTGGAAGTGCTCATTGTATGTGAATTTAACTGAATAAGTGATTCTTAACTTAAATGTTGAATGTCGGACCAAGGTCCGATAATAAATGTGAATGAGAATGCGAACATGAATGTGAAAGTGTAAAATTGAGCACAATTGATTGGCTGAATACATGTGATGCACTTCATTACATGAATGCATGACAACATAAAGGATGTTGTGACCAAAGTAGCCACTAAAAAAGAGCTTAAAGCTCAGAAAGTAAAAAATATCTTAAAGCTCAGAATGTGGTAAGAGCCTCTAGCTCACTATGTAAAATGAGCCCTGTATCTCCAACGGATAAGGGACAATTATTAATGAGCCCAGTATCCATAATAGATACGGGATAGTTACAGGCACTCAGTCACAATAATAACAGTTGAAAGTGAGTCTCATGAGCATTGCATATATAACTGATATGTATGATTTAAATGATTGAAATAAAAAAGTTTGCATGATTTTTGAATGCAAAATATGAATTAAGCGAATATGAAGAGTATATGATTCAACATGTTGATTAATGAAGTGGTGTGAATTACATGATTATATAAATTGATGTGTTATATGAATTGAGTGAGCCATTGAGGATAGTCCACTCACTGAGTTCGCAAAACTTACCCTAAAATTTGCACCATATTTTTTAGGCTCAGAGGAGACACCCAGTTAGACCAATTAGAGTCTAACCACTGCAGTTGAGTAAGTGATAGAGGTCAGGATTACTTGGCGTCTGCATATATTTTTTTTATAAATTTAGTATTAAATATTGTATTCCATAAGCTTCATTTGTTGTATAAATGAATTATGTTTGTAATGACAGTTATAATCAAATACAATTGTAATTGTAATGGGCCCAAAAGATTATTGAAATTTCGACAATGTGTTTAATGTTTGATCAAATGTGAGTTGTAATGACAATTGTAATTGGTGATGTTTTAAATAAAATGGGCCGAAATGATCATTGTTTTTCTAAAATAGCGTGTGATGTTCAAAAAAAATTTACAATGAGTATGATTATTTGACTATTCTAGCATACCATCCTTGTAGAGTATGTTTTTGAATATCGTCGGTGTGTTCAGGAATATGCCCTATGGGAGTGGGTTGCTACATCTCACACACGTGAGAAGTAACTAACAGGCGTGAGAATGCCCAAGTGTCCTATAATTGGCCATGTGTCCCTCGATTAAACCTAGTTTTATTCTGTAAAGGGAAATGTTAAATGATGGTAGAAAAAAGGATATTCGATACATAATCTAGCTGACAGTTTTTCTCTCATTTTCTCTTTAATTTGTCTTCGTTATTCAACACCGACAGTGTCGATGGAGAGGATGGACGACTGTGAGAGCTTGAAGATAGAGATGAAAGGTTAACTTCCCAACGTCGGTTCAACGGGGATATTGTCGTCAAGTCACATTTATGCTATTTCATCCTATTAACATTGTAATATCTTTTGAGATTATTGTGCTATTTGTTTTGATTGAATCAGGTTTTGTATGGATGATCTTAATACATTATGTTGATTGTTCTATTACGAACCTATTGCTATAATGTTGAATGTAATCTGTAATTGTTACATTTTATGTTTGTTCGTAGTATCTAATGATTTTTAATTGCTAGGAACAACATAACTTAGGTTAGATGACTTGAACATGTAATTTTACTGCATACATTGATTGTTTTCCATGTCGTAATGTTACTGCCAAATTAAATCTAGAGATTGTATCCTAGGTTATTCGGTAGTTAGGTTTAATTAACGATCGTATTTTAATTAAACACAACCTAATGAAAAACTAAAATTAGCAGACATACTGTTAGTCTCAGATCAATAACCCGAAGTGAGGTGTAAAGACATTAGGATGATGGAATATGCTTGATTATGTTTAAGCCAAGGTTGAACCTAGAATTGGACCTTACTCATATTCGACACTTTAATCATTTTTGGTTTCTTTCTTTAATTTGTTTTTGATTGTTTACTTTGATTTCATTTTTTAAATTGATTAAAATTCAAACCCCCCTTTTTTATTTTCCTTGCATCAATTAATTTTGTTATAAAAATTAACTAAACATTCCCTTTCAATTCGATCCCGACTTATCAGAACTACAAATTTTAGTATGTAGAGTTAGGTAAGTTTTATAGTGCAGTTGACACACGTTGTCAAATTTTCGCGTCGTTGTCAGGGAGTGTGGTGGTTTAATTTTCATTTTTGATCTTAGTTGGTGTTTGCTGTATATATTTTTAATAATCGTTCCTTTTTTCTATTTGTTAATTTTTAAATGGTTGTTAGTGTTGGTGTATAGTAGTGATTAGATCTCTTTATAAAGAAATTGAGCAGCTTGATATGGAGATCGAGAAAACATTATGGAGATTACGTAAGGAAGCAAGATCAAATCTAGTAGAAGAATTGGAATCGGAATCTGAATCTAAAGTTATGATGGAAAAACTGAGAACTTTGCGGGAGTTGGCTGTGCCCGATTTAACTCAAAGACCATTATGCATAACATTTCCAATTTTTGTTGAATATGTTACCTTTGAGTTAAAGTCTGGACTAATACATTTATTGCCTAACTTTTATGGTCTTATAGGTGAGGATGCACATAAACATCTCAAGGAGCTCGATATGGTTTGTTTGAGCACGATGCCTTCCGAGCTAACGGACGAGCAAATCATGTTGAGAGCCCTCCTGTTCTTACTCAAGGATGCAGTGAAGGACTAGTTATTTGATTTACTAGCTGGAAGCATAAATATGTGGCTTGAAATGAAGCAACTATTCTTAGAGAAATAGTTTCTAGCTTCAAAGACAGTAAGTATTTGGAAGGAGATTTATGGTATCAACTAGCGTAATGGAGAATACCCTTACAAGTAATAGCAGCAATTCAAGAAGTTATGTGCCAATTGTCGACACCACAACATACCAGAGCAACTCCTCATCCAATATTTCTATGAAGGATTGTTACCGATGAAGAGGAGTTTGGTTGATGTAATGAGTGGTGAGGCACTTTGTGAGAAGAATCCGATTGAATCCAGGATCTTACTAGAGTGGATGGCTACTAGCACACAACAATTCAGCGCTCATAATGATGTTTGACAAGTAAACGAGGTAAGTAATTCATCCATTGATATGTGCTTAAATGTTGATTCATTTGTTATACTACACTTAGTGATTAATGCCTTAGAAATGCTTAGGATACTCGCTTTAGTTCATATTTGATTTTAGGTACATTTAGGATGTAAAGGAACTAAAGTGACCCGAAAGCATGTTCATTAAAGCCATCTTTTCAATTTCCATATTCACTTGTCGTCGTGGAAAAAAAATGATAAATATTGGAGCAAGAAAAGATAAGAAAATTATGATGATGAAGCAATATAACTTAGGACTACTATACATGGAAATTGAATAATTTTGCATGGCCCAACATGAAATTAATGGTTGGAAGTAGAAGCACGAAATGATAGCAGAAGAAGAAAACAAAAGAATGAAACGACAATAGTATGATGAGATAGCCCCACACACAAAGTGAATTAAATCACAGCAGTCTGTGAGTAAAGCATGCAGTAGTTGATGAGCTAAATGACGTAGAAGCAAGGAAGGATTGGCATGAGCGTTTGTGTTTCACGTAAAATTTTTTTGTGTAAACGTAGATGTTTCACACCAGTGTAGACCTTATATAGGGTTTTTAAAGTAACGAGGGGTGTGAATAGTAACGGTGGACCAAAAATTAAATCAGAAAATAAAGAGGAGCGTAGAATAGAGGGTGGAAGTGCTTGGTTCTCTTTTCATTCTTTCACCATCAAAGCAACTACGAAGAAGATGATTGATGCTTGGAGCATAAAAATGGAGATGGAAGGTTAGCTTCCCGATGCCGGTTCAACAGGAATATCGACGCCAAGTCATGGTTAAGCTACTTTATCATTTTTATGTTGTAATTTCATTCTGGATTGTTGTGTTGTTAATGTTGATTTGATCAAGTTTTGGGATGAATGATCTTAGTATGTTATTTTGATTGTTCTATTTCAAACCTATTGTTAAAACATTTAATGTAATATGTAATCGTTGTTTTTAATGTTTGTGAGTAGCATCTAATGATCTTGTATCGTTAAGAACAACATAACTTAGGTTAGATAACCTGAACGTGTAAGGTTACTACTTATATTGATCATTTTCCACATCATAATGCGAATGCCAAATTAAATTTAGAGATCGTATCCTAGGTTATTTGGTAGTGAGGTTTAATAAATGATCGTATCTTGATTAACCAAAACCTAAGGGAAAATCGAGATTAGTAAAGCATTCTATTAGTCTCAGATCGATAGTTTGAAGAGAGTTGTAAAGATGTTAGGATGATGAAATATACTTGATTATGTTTAGGCCGAGATTGAACTTAGAACCGGACCTTAAGTATATTTGAAAATTTAATCATTTTCAATCATTTGTTTTAATTTTTTTCATAAGTTTGCGTTTATTTTATTTTCTAAATTACAAAATTCAAACTCTCCTTCTATATTTTCCTTGCATCAATTAATTTCATTATAAAAATTAACTGAACATTCCTTATAGATTTGATCCCAATTCACCATAACTACAAATTTTAGTATACAGAGTTAGGTAAATTTTGCAGTGCACTAGACATGCACTGTCAAATTTTGGCACCATTGCTAGGGAGCGTGGCAATCTAATTTTTGTATTTTATTTTAATTGGTGTTTTGTGAGTATATTTGTTTCTTTTTATTTCTTCTTTTATTATTTGTTAACTTTTAAAAGTTTGTGAGTGTTAGTGTATAGTAGTGACCATATTCTCATAGAGAAATTGAGGGATTTGATCCAAAAATTGAGAGAACATTACAGAGGTTAAGAAGAGAAGCAAGAACATCTTCAGTAGTAGATGATAAGTGCTTAATTGATTATTATCCATTGGTTTATTGAAACCTTGAATCCCGATATATTCAATTTCAAGTTATAAAAATAATTGGCCATGTTAGACCCCGTTTTCGGAGTCTAACTCCTGCTTGCTCTGATACCACAACTGTTGGACCTCGTTTTCAGAGTCTAACTCAGAGGTCATAAAACGTGAGCTTATTACCATAACGTGGGCGTAATCCAATGAAAAACTCCTTAACCATTATTAATTCATCTTAATGCTTTTATACCATAACATATCTTACTTACATGTCACCACAATTCCTATTCAAAATTCATCATCTCTAATCGACAGCTTCTTCAAGTATACCTAATTTCAACTCAATCTTATCCATACGCAAATTCATATGTCCACTCAAATTCATCCATACATAAT
>JAOQMS010000178.1:14738872-14753838 GCA_027563885.1 Erythroxylum longipes
TTGCATTTCTTTAAATTTATATTGAAGTGTTCATTCCGCAACTTTTGTATAAATTTGTATTTCAAAGCAACTAAAGTATTTTATAATTGTGAAAGGGCCCAACTGGCTATTGTAAATATTGATGATTGTATTGTGTTGATTGAAAATGGTTATGAAACAAAGTGAGGCCCTATTTGGTTATGGATTTTTGCATATCATGTTTGTGGTTTAAAACAAAAGAAAATTTTTATATTGATTTCTGAGTGATTGATTGCTCTAGCATGCCACTCTCGCGGGGCACGAGCTCGGACATCACCCATCGATGTCGGGTTTGGGTCTTACGGGAGTGGGGTGCTACAAAGCAAGTCATGAGCGGCATCTAGCAACACATCATGACCCCCATTTGATCTGAAAGTAAGTGGTTTGACGAGCGAACTCGTGCTCGTCATGAACCATCTCACTAACCCTCCCTTAGATAATTGCTGTGCAATTAGTCCTTTCACCATACTATACGCCACTTAGTTTTGAGTATGGGCAAAGTGTCAACTCTTACTAGACTGACTATGTCAAATATAGCCTAAGTGATATCAGTTTTTGTCCTAGGACTAATTATTCTATATGTCAATGAAGACATTCTTCATGACACATGTACTCTGGCCAGAGATTTCCATGTAATGACCTCGACAAAAGGCCATGGGTATCATCTTATGCTATCACAGAAGTGGTGAATCCTCTATTGGATACTTAATTACCTTCGAATACCTCAAACAGTAACCAATCACCACCTTATGAGTGACCTCTGTAAAGCAATAAGGAATGGTGTCAAAGCACAGAATCAATATCCAAGATATCCTTGAGTACCTCAAGTCTAAGGATACTTGCACCATTGCTATGGTGAGATTATCACTGACATTAGAATAGGACATCCATGTGATGATCTCATGGTAGGTCATCCAATGTACTTACTAACTCTAGTAAGCATCCACATATCAACTCTAAACATCTTATGTTTATAGTTTTTAAGATCCACTACTTGATCAAATCAAGGAGTTTGACATATGCAAGTCTATCCGAATTAATGATATCTAGTCTCATTAATCCTATTACTAGGGATAATTTAGATACTGATATAATTACATATGATAGGAATCTCAGAAGTATGATCACATAATAATTTCTTTCATGCTATGTCATATGTCATGGACTTCATTAATTTGCTTATAGATCAATATCAATTCATAAATAATGAACACCAAATTAATGATATATGCTTTTCTTTATTATTGAAAATAAATTATGTAAACAACTTTGTACAAAACGCACTAAAGGCAATTGCCTTTAGGGCACCACTCTAACACCCTCCTTGACTGGTGGCATGGCTTTAGATTATAGACCCAATTTATGTCAAAAGGACTCCTACATCTCGATGAAGCGCCCTTAGGGTAAATTCACTAATGATTATTGCAAAGATATATCAAAACCTTAATGTCAAATTCCTTTATAGTATAATATCATCTATAATACAAATGCTTTATCCAAAGTCTCAGCATTCATATGGTTAGTGCTAAAAAGAGACTTAAAATTATGCATAAATTAGGTTTTCCTTAATAGAGCTCAAAATCCACATCCAGAAGCATTAACTTATCTTTTTTCCTAAGCATGAATTCTTATATGGAGTGTGGAGTACCATTCAAGCATTGTGCAAGTATCTCTATAGAAAACCACATTATTCTAGATTGGTTATACATAATTAGGGTAACAAGCAAGAGGACTAGAACTATCTGCATAACAGCCTTTAGATGTACTATGTATGTTATTTAGAAAGAGAGAGAGAATAAAAATTTTCAGAAGATTGAAAAGTACAAAGAGATTGTTGCTTCTGAATTCGTAACTTCAACAAAGGAGCAACTTATAGCGAACCTTGTTAACAGGACCTGTGACCATTCATTAGGTACTTTATGAGGTATAAATGATTAAGTTAATGGTGATATGGAGTTAAAATTTGAGATTCTAGAGCACCTTTATTGGAAATTCTTCAAACTTTTTCCAATTTGATTTTCCAATTGAGCTTTGCTTGGCTTGCTTCTTGAACTAGTTTTTACTCATTATTCTCTTATTCATATTAAGCTTCAAGTTCTATATTCTTTAATTAGTGATGGTTTTAATTAGGTTTTGAGTTTCCTTTTTTGATTTTGACCTTATAATAAACATAATCTCCTTTACTTTTAATGCATTCTATATTTACTTTTCATTAAAAAAGGAAAAATAAAAATAATATTAACATCATTTTATTTGAGCTAGTTAGTCCTAATTTTTTTAGTTTAAGAGGGTATTAAAGTCTTCCAAATATTGAAACGAGGTCATATACCTTTTTTGTTCTTGAATTTTGAGAAGTTTGTCAAAAATTTACAATACAAAAGATTCTGACAAGTATAAAGCTCCTCTTTAATTATTTTAATGATCTCCATTGTGTTCCCTATAATTGAATAAAGGGAAGTTACCATTCATGTTTTAAAAATGCAAAAATATAAGTACTACTAATGAGTTTGTTTTTTATAAAAAAATAATGGTTATACACAAATCAAGATACATTTGACAAAAAAATTTGAGAGAAGTTGGAGCTTAAGTCATTTAAGTTAAGAACAATAACAAGACTGAAGAAGAATAAGACATAATAACCTTGTAAATAAATATCTAATGTTTATTATACTTCTTACTTGGCCACTTTCTTATTTTAGAGCTGCTCATGATACGTAAACATGTTATCAATTTAACTCATTCTGTAAGTTTTTTCAATCATTAAGAGGAATTAAGATTTTTATATCAAAGAAAATCCTTTTGATCTTTCGGAACATTTTTTATGAAATGTTTGAAGCGGTGTTCAAGTTAATTTCCTTGAGTTTGTAAGGACATTGATTAATTCATTGGTCAACCAATGTTTTAATGGTTAGTGAATTTGTGTTTTTAATGTACATTAGTTGATCAACATGTACACTAGTAATGTATGCTAGACGTACATTATTTTTAGCCCTATATTCAAAATGCATTACTCGTGTTTTGGATGATTTTAAAGTATTTGATACTTACTTTTAATAATTTTTATCATTTTACATCATTTTTTATATAAGAAAAGAAGCAAAGTTGGAGAAGAATCGAAGTAATTTTAGAAGATTTGGAGAACAAGCACATAATACAGTAGTTAACATGATCCCATGTCAAGGGCCATGTATAGATGTGGTAGTTTCTATTTCTTTAATGAACCTTACATGCCTCATGTCACCCCTTCGGATAGAAAACACATTGTCATACACAGTCTTATGCATGTATGTACCTAAGTTGGTAATGTCATTTTAAAAGGAATTTATAAAGTACACAGTTAGCAATATTGGCTCGTGTTTAGGGTTATGTAGCTTATTAAAATATAGAGTTTGTGTTTTTAACAAAGAAGATAGGAAGGAAAGAAAAGATTTGTCCTAGGAAATAATTCAATAGTCACTTTGAAACTATTTTGCATTGTTCTTAATCAAGAGTTCACCATTCCTTGGAGATAAAGGAAGTGAGATTTTAAGATTCAAGGTCAAGATGTCTTTATAATGATTGATTTATTATTTTTATATTGATGTTCTTTATGCGATTATGAACTAACTAGCATATAGATTTAGGCATGAAGAACTTATCATTTGATATAATCTAATTCCTTCTTTGATTAATTAGATTATATTTTTCTTGTAATTTATTCATTCTGTCATATTGATTGAATCAAAGGATCGAAAGGAGAAGATTTAATATACAATTTATATATCAAGACTTAAGAGATGAGGTATATGTTTAGGTCACAGTATGAAAAAGGAGGTTAAGCATACGCTATTCGATAAAAGGTCGTAAGATCTGCCAGTTCATGGTAAAACCTATGAAGAATGTTCATAGAAAGAATTATAATATTCTTAGGTTATTGATTAATCCTTGAATAGGGATTATAAGTCTCAAGAGAGAATATAGTGTAAGTTAGGAACTATTACTAGTCTAAAAAGTTAGAATAATTTGTTAATCAAAGGTGAAAGTGAATATAGCAAAGCTCTAGGAGAATCTAACCTAAATATAATTAATTTATAGTTTAGTATATTCTTTATGATTGCATTTCATTGGGATTTAGATTTGTTATTTACTTTGTTTTCTTTATTCATCTATATATAATGGTGGATCTAGCTTATTAATTGTGTGGGAAATGGTTATTTAACAAATAATGCTAGTTATAGCTACAGGTTCACTTATAGTAAATATAATAAGAGCAAGTAGTCGATCAACATATAATAACTTATTGTTGACAACAATTTCATGTTTCTAATGACTAACTTGAAACCTAAACCTTATAAATACATGATTTTTCATTGCTTTAGAAATGGGGAAATATTTTGGTGTTGTATAAATAAAATTTAAAAAGTTTTACAAAGGCTTTTTGTTCAATCATTGTTGTATTTTAAAGTTAGTAAGTCTTTAAGGTTATTAAAGTTATCAAACAAGGTGTTCTGAGTTATGAATTCTTTTATGAGTGGGGATAATATTTACTTTAGAGAAATATTGAAAGAAAAATTCTCTTTAAATATAGAAAAGCTTATTATATAAAAGTTCCTTTTTGCCTTGTTAAAAGAAGAGACTTATTGAAAACTCCAAGAAGTGTCATTTAGAGGGCATGTAAGCAAAGTTTATTTGCTTAAACACTATTAATTAGTTTTCATTCTTCTTCCCTTATACTATTTAAATTATTATTTGATCATATTGTAGATTTAAATTAAGCTATTTTCGTCATATAATGATTCTTATTCAATTCATTTACTAAACAAGAAATATTTGTTTAAATTTATTGACAGCCAATTCACCCTAATTTTGGTTGACACAAATAGTATTAGAACGAGCTTCTCAAGTTAGTATTTCAAACAAAATTCTAGGTTGATGGTCATAATGGCATACTTATTTGCATCCTCATATAACTAAAAGGGACAAAAAATTAGTAAAATCCTTTCTTTGATGGTAATGAGTACCTCTATTGGAAAACTTTAATGAAGTTTTTCTTAATGGTTGAGAGTGATGATTTGCAGAAAATAATTTAAAATGACCCGTTCTATCCTATAAAAGTCATAGATGATAAAATTTTTACTGAACTTAAGGAAGATCAAGATCTATAAGATAACAAACTTATTTCTTTAAATTGCAAATCCATCCATATATTAATATATATACTAGGTAGAGATAAATAAAATAGGATATTTATGTTACTCACAAAATTTTACACACACTTTAAGTTACATATGAAGGTACTAACTAGGTTAAAGAAAGTAAGATAAGCATACTAACTCATTAATATGAACTTTCCTAAATGAAACATTGTAAAGGAAAATTAATATAAATACAAGATTCATTAATAGTATTAATGCTCTCAAAAGGCCTGGATGGACCTATACTAATGTTGAAAAGATAGCGGAAGTGCCTAGGTCACTTTGAAAGACTTGGAAAGCTAAAGTGATGGTTATATAAGAAGCCTTAGATCTAATAACACTACAATTAAAGGAAATCATTAGATCTCTCCTCACACACAAGTTAAGGATCTAAAAGAAACAAGATGAAATGGTTCAAAAGGGAAAGAACATATGATTTAAAACCTTAAAGGAAGAATTGAGTGAAGAAAAGGAGTACTAATTCTATATTATACATATTGTTAGGGGTTAGGTTAGTTTTAAATTATCATCTTTATAGCATGTTTTATAAGAATTATGTGATGTTCTTTTAATGTTTATTTTAATTTCTTATAGGTGATGATTTGGAGGAGAAATTATGTATTTAAGATCATTATTCTCCATAGTTGTTCGATTGAGAGGATATTGGACTCATTTAGATGTAATTAAGATGGAAATTTTTTAAATAAAAAATCAGAGATCAATTCAAGCTTGAAGATGTAAATTAGAAAACTTAGTGGAAAATGCCAAATAAGGGCCAAAAATATCTTGGAGATAGGCGATGATAAGTGCTTAACTGACTATATATTTACTCCATAATGCTTAATAATTAATGTTATGATATGCTTAAGATATTTAATTTGGTTAATATTTTATTTTAGTACAAGTTAGAGGAACAAGAACCAAATTGAGTTAAAAACATATCGTTGGAGCCATCCTATTGATATTCCAACTTATTTGACTTTTGGAATAAAAAGGTAATAAATTAGGGTGAAGATGAGATAATGAATAAAAGAAATCAAGTTATTGCAACTTTTATGGTCATGTATGGGATTGTGCAACTCACTGGAAGAGTGTATGAGCTCGAAGACAACATTTTAGAGACCTTTGCATCCTGCACAATTGTGTGCATACTTATGCAGTAGTTTAAGTAAGCTACAAGGTTGTGTAGCTCACCATGCCTGTGTAAGTTCACAGCTCTTATAATTTTCATACACATAATAACCTATAACCTATGTAGTTGACTATGTACTGTGACAGATGACCCTAATATTCACTATAAAAAGGCATTTAAAAGGCAAAATGAGGTATGAAAACTTTAGAGACATAAAAGAGGGGCATATTTTTTAGAGAGTTATAAGGAGCTAAACTTATCCTTTCAGTTCAAAGTGGATATCAAGGTAGATGAACATGTTTGGACATTTATTAATCTCGTAGTTTTCTCACTCTCTTTGGAATTGATTATGTTATTATATGATTAATGTTTTGGGATTTATGCATGAAAGATTTAAATATCTCAAATAAATTATTAATGTATGACCCCATTGTCAGAATATAGATTGCAATATGTAATCATTGTAACTCTGATTCACTTATGGTAAACTAATTATCGTGCATTATTAGGGTTAACATAAAATAGTTTAAATGACTTGAGCATATATGTTTGTTACCCAGATTAATCTATTTACCTATTTTGTAATGCCATTGTCACACTAAATTTAGAGATCTTATTCTAGATTTTTTGACAGCTAGACTGAATTAAGAGCTTATTCTGATTATATACAATATGAGGGGAAATTAGGATTAACATAGCTTGTTATTAATCTATGGTTGATAGTTTCAAGGAGAGGTCTGAGAACAACATAACCATTGATTGTGCACTTTCGTGTGAATGTTTAAATTGAAGCACAAGCTCAATTTGAAACCTATTAGTTAATTTTATCAATTTTGTATTGTTTGATTTGATTTACCTTCAATAGTTTAGTTTTATATTATTTTGTTAATCGGATTTAACCAAAACACTCCCCAATCCTAAACACTAGTTTATTCATTAGAAAAGCTAAACACACCCTCTCTGTGGATATGATCTATGCTCACCTCAACTATAAATTTAGTTATGCAGAGTTAGATTTTACTTTCTAGTATGTTTGACAAGTATTAAAACTTTTGAACTTGTTGATGGAAAGTGAAGTGATTTAGTTTTTGTTTTTTATATTAATTGGTGTTTTTCTTATATATTTGTTTTTATAGTTGTTTTATAATCTTTGTATGGTTATTAGTGTAGATGTAAGGTAGTGACGAGATCTCCTCATTAAAACCCTGTATAATTTGGCCCTAAAATTGAAAGGACATTGTAAATGTTTCAAAAGTAAACTAAAAAATTATAGGAATATAGAATGGAATTGAATTTAAAGAATCTATAGCGAATCCAAGCACTCTAAGACAGGTTACTACACTAAACTTGACTCAAAGACCATTATACATTACATTTCCAAATTTGGCTAAACATATTACTTTTGAGCTTAAGTCTGAGTTTATCTACCTTTTACCTAACTTTCATTGACTTGAAAGTGAGGAGCTTATAAGCATTTTAAGGAGCACGATGTGGTCTATCTTAGTATGAAACCTTAAGGGGTGATGAGGGAGCAGATTATACTAATTTTCACTAATATATGCAATGAAAAACCAGCTTTTTAATTTTCTTACAGGAAGTGTGAGTATATAGATCGAAATAAAGAGGTTATTTTTGTATAAATACTTTCCAAAATTAAAGATAACTACTATAAAAAGTCATGGATAAAGCAACATCATGGAGAATTCCTTTACAGGTATTGGGAGCACTTTAAGAAGTTATGTGCTAGCTACCTACACCATATTATCATGAAACAATTCCTTATGTAATACTTATATGAAGGATTATTACTTATGGATAGGAGATTTATAGATGTACACAGTGGTATAGCACTATATGAAAAGATTCCTATGGAGTTGAGAACTTTAATTGAGCACATGATAGTGAATAGTAAAAAATTTGGAATTTGCAATGATGTTTGTAAGGTAAATAAGGTGAATAGTTCATCTATAACACATCGTTTAAATGAACTGACATCTTTTTTTTAGAGAAATTGCTATAGAGTAGGCACAAGTGAAAGCCTCTGGTATATGTGTAAATGTGAACCATCCAATAGATGGTTATCTAACTTTACAATATGGAAAGATAGAATATGTCAATGTTATAAGGGAAATTATCTGACAATATAACCTATAATCCCAGACCTGTAACCTAGGTTGGAAAGATCACCCAAAAATAAGTTATCGAGGGAATAGGTAGCAAAACTATTTACCAAATGGATCACAGGGTATATACCAATTTCAACCTTGACCACAAGCCTCCTCCTCTAACTGAGGTATGTTATTAGAATATATATTTAACTCTCTTGTAACTAACACTTTGTATTTCCAATAGGATGTGTAGTAGTTTCAATAGGAAATGAAATCTAATTTTCAGGAGATGAAATTTAACATTTAGAATATGGAGAACTAGACAAGTTAAATGATAGTTTCTATTAATCATTTACAAGTTCATAAAGGAGGAAAACTACCATCGCATCCTGAAATGAATAGGAAGCTTGAGGATCCTTGAAGGGAGCTTGAATAAGAAACGAATGTAGCATCTACCTCTAAGGTAAATCCTAAATCCCAAATTGCTATTAAGGATAAGGAGATCTAGGAGACTTTTTGGAAGTTTAAAGTGAATATACCATTATTAGATGTGATGAAGCAAGCATCTAGGTATGCAAAATTAATTAATGAATTATGAACTAACAAGAAAATTTTAAGAGGTAATAAAATGATTAGGATAGGTGAAATTATTTCTATGGTCTTTAAAATGAAAATACCTCATAAATGTAAGGACTTAGGACGTTTACCATTCCCTGTAAAATTGGCAGCACTAAGATTAAACAGGCCATGTTAATGTTATACCTTGTTTCATTTATGCTTTTTTAAATTTAGGTTAATTTAAAGAACCTAGTGTTATCATATAATTGGATGATTGTACTAATGCTTATCTAGATAGGGTGGTTGAGGACGTGCTTGTTGTAACACACCACCTCTATAGAGCATATGCCTGAACATACCAATGAATATTCGAGAACATACTCTACAAGGATGGCATGTTAAGACGATCAAAATAACTCTTTACAAAATTTTCAGGCATCAAACACATCTTAATCAAACCAATATTCATTTTTTGCCCATTTCATTTATAAACATGACCAATCATAAATGTCATTACATTTCAGAATTCACACATACATTGTACAATATTTGAGAAATAAAATTCTTGATATGATTGAAGACTTGTGCGAGTACAACTGATCACGACCACTAAATTATGTCCAGTTGTAGTAGCTATACTCCAAATAGTGTAATTAGATCTCCTTTGAATCTAAAAATCAACAATCTAATTTTGATGAGTTTGCAAATTTAATGAGTGAACCGTCATCGATGTGCTCACTCAGTCAGAATATGAATATCATAAATGTATTTCCAATTCAACAGATGTATCACATCTATTCTTAACAAAACATCATGAACTACAAATAGTTCTTACAAACATTCCTAACAATCCAATCATTTATATCAACACTCATATCATTGACATTTGCACAAACACAGCATATCACTATTTTAGAATAATCCAAATAATTCATTTCAACCATTCGTGAAATACATATCAATTTGTAAATGCAAATGCACATGTGACTCCCCTTCCATTTTTACTTTGTTATGACTGAGCGCCTTTTTATTGTCTTGTATCCGTTGCGGATACCGGGCTCATTTCATATACTGTCTGATACACATTGTGGATACCAAGCTCATTAATAACTGAGTCTGTAGCTTTTTATGTGCATTTTTGAGTTTTAAGTTCTTTCTCACTGGTCACTCTAGTCACAACTTCTTTATTTGATCATGCATAACAATGTAATGAAATGCATCAATTCTCATTATATGTAATCAATCTCTTTCATTCATTACATAAAGTGATTTTCACATATACATCGGATCTAAGTTCGGCATTCAACATTTCGTTGAGTACACATATTTTTCCCAATTCATATTTAATTAGGAAACGCTCCCAATACAATGTCAATTATCAAACTCCTTGGACCATAAGTGTTTGGAATTATCTCAATCACATCAACAATAGTTCAATAGCTGAAATTTAAATAGAAACAAATCAATCCTAGTGAGAAAACATCTAGGTTGACTTACAGTATGCTTTATATTAGCTATTGCTTTGATGAATTAGTAATGTCTGGATGATGACGTTCAATCTTGTGTATCTATCTTCAAGCAATACACACATATTTCATACATCATTAAGTTGCTTAATCATATAAATATCCAATCATACACACGCACACCCACACCCACATTATTAAATCACAACTCTTAACCATTTATACTTTATAACTTGCATTTGTCTAGTTTGCACTTTTAGGTTTATACCTCAACTATACTTGATTATTCTAAATTCATCAATCATACATTCATCAATCCTTTTCTTGCATTATTAAAATCATACAATATCCAAATTCTTATTTGTTCATACCAAATTCACATTTCTCATATCCTTTGGATCACAATTGTATTCGTAAGAACACCTTCATTCCTACAATACTCATAATTTTCTAGATTTGGATACATGATATCTATCAATCCATTCCTTAGTTATAACATCAATTAACAACCTAAACTTATCGAACCTTTAACTAATTAATCCAATATCTAACTAGGTTCATTTTAAGCCTTAATCAAGTCTAAATGCACCAAAGTAAAGTAACTTATCCTTAGTTAATTCAACAATCACACAAAAGAGAAGATTTCACTTTCAATGCATTTCCTATGATCATGGAAGGCTTCCCACGATCATGGGATGGGTGATTCGTGAATTTACCAGTCATTTCCTTCATTATTTTTCTAGATTTTAACACATACATACCATATCCAAAACATCTTCTTTACAATTCATTATTTAGACTTCAATTCCTCATCAATATCACCTCAATTCCATCTTAAAATCATCCATACAATAATTCATAAACTATTGTTTATCATTTACACAAAAACAGAACCCAATTGTGTTCATTCATTAATCAATATTCCATTACTCATCAAACACCATTATCACAATCAATCTACCCGTAAACAATCATCATAAATGCTTCTACTAAAACAATCCATGAAGAACAATATTATACTTACTTGTTCAACTCCAAAGCTTCCTCAAATCATGAGTTAACCTAGCCCCCAAGCTTACATGATCATCACCATTTTAAGGTGGAATAAATTGGGTTTTCATCAACAAGGTGAAAACAATGAAATCTTAGAGTGGCAAAGTGAAGGATGATAGCAAACTCAACGTTGATGGTTGGGTGAGAGTGTCATGAGTTGAGAGAAGGAAGAAGAAGAAGAAGAAAGTATGTAGCATAAAGTAGAAATGAAATATAGTCTTTCAAGTGTGTATAACGTGTAGGTTAAGTGTGTGGCAAGTGTTGTGACACTTATCACATAATGAGCTATACTACATGTCTTATACTTATAGTTCCAAATGTCACTTAATAACTAGTCCATTTGTCTCTAAATCTTTAAGCCATTGTTACTCAATTATCTAGGCCACTTATCACTCAATCCTAATGCCACGTGTCACTTATTTCTACTGTCGTGTGTTACTTATTTCTACTACCATATGTTAATTATCTAGGCCATTTGTCACTCAATCTTAATGCCACGTGTCACTTATTTCTACTACCATGTGTCAATTTGTCTTGCCACTTGGCATTTTTCTCTAGTCCAAAAGTACACATTAATTCACAAATCTCCCAATTGTAACAATTAATTCCAAATTACTAATTGTAATCCATCAATTCTTATCATTGGTAAACTAAAATACAAGACATTGGAAATGCACATTCATATCACATTCATTATGATCAGTCATTTATCACATTCATCTTAGCTTCATAACTCGGAATATGTCAATTGAGTGCAATTTGTCTAACTCACAATTCATGCGCATATGCTAGTATTAGGCATTCGATCACAATTATAAAAATCATGTTATAAATGTATCAAATTCATTTTATATGATGTCACTCATATGACTCAATAATCTAACACTTTAAATCTTTCAACAATTTGAGAGACGGGATACTACACTTGTACAGGTGAATAAACTAATATTTCTTGGTAATTATTATACGGTGGATATGAATGATGAAACTTCCTATAATCTAATAACTAAACTTCCTATAATCTAATAACTATCTTATTGAGGAGAGTTTCTTAACAATGCCCAATCTAAGATAGATATTCATGAGGGGACCCTCACAATAGAAATTGATGGTGAAATTGCTCATTTAAATATTTTTTATCTTAATAAGCACCCTAAAAATGACCATTCTATTTTTTTATTAATGTGATTGACCCTTCAGTACAAGAAGATTACGAGAAAAAATGTAATTTCAATTTAGAAGAAGACCTAAGCCTTTTAATATATCGAGGAAAAGCTTTATTATTAGTCAAAAAGTGCTTCTTTATTGCTTTTAACATAAACTGTTTCCATATAACTTACGTCCTTATTAGGTTAATCTTTTGGTGATTACTAATATTTGTCCTTATATTGCAGTGGAGATTAATAGTCTAAAAATAAGGAAGACATTGAATGTAAGGGGTCATTGACTCAAGCCTTATCCTAAAGAATTTCAAGTGAAAAAAAGTAGAAGTTGTGATCCCTGGAGATTAACATTTTATCACATGATAAGGAGCACATAAAGTTGAGTTGATGACAATAAACAAAGATACTACTTGGGAGGTAAACCAAAGGGTGTTTATTCATTTTCGTTTACATTTTCATAATTTTTTTATTAAGTACTCCATTTCTTACATTTAATGTTACAATGTGTACAATGTAAGTTTTAAGTGTGGGCTGGGGAACTTGCTTCTTATGTTTGTTTTAAGTTCTTTTTGGGTGCTTTAAGTTTGTTTTGCAAATGAAAAAAATAAGCATTCTCTCTTTTTCTATTGCTTTTAAGACTATACAGTTATATTAGAGAGTATAACTAATGAGAAAAATTCATGGAAAATTGAGAATGTATTTTTGTTCTTGTTATTGGTCAATGTACATTTTCTTTAGAAGGCTAGTGACTAGTGGATAGACATAAGTCAGCAAGATTTTAAACCTTTTAAACTAACACATCTATATTAGTCTCATTGTCTTTTGTTCATGTATGACCTTCACGACAAGTACACCCTAGCTTTGACTCAATTTTCTATTAAAGAGCGCATTTTTATCATATGACTTAACATGGAAATGATACAGACATTCTTTTTTTTTTTTATAATCTACATTAGCCAAATAACCTACCTGGTAATATGAATTTTCCTTTTTTTAAGCCCCTTTAAGCTTTGTAGCCTTTTCTTTTTTTTTGTTAATGACATCATGGGCTTAACCTAACAAAATGTCTTACCCAAGCCTTAGAGCTAGTGGAGCATTTGTGACATTTGATTTTTGTGGATGCACAAGAGAATAAGTGTGGGCATGGCATATATTTGATGGAATGTAATTTTTATCTTTTATCAATGAATTCCACCATTGATTTAGTTTCTTTCAAATTTTTTCTTTATTAAAAAAAGAAGAAAGAAGAGAGTAAAAGTTATTTGGGTTAGTTATAATTGATGGAATGTGATTTTTATCTTTTATCAATGAACTCCACCATTGATTTAGTTTCTTTCAAAATTTTCTTTATTAAAAAAGGAAAAAAGAAGAGAATAAAAGTGAAGAAGTTATCGAGGAGGAAAATCATTTATTGTGCAAAGTAATTTATGTTATTCTTCCCTCCTAAAGATGTATGAGATGAGTAAATTGATTATGATGCAAATAAGGGAGAAGTTATTGTGAAGGGTCACTCCTAATGGTTATAACGTATTGTTCATCATTATCTTAATGTGTGATTCCTCCTAATTCCTTCTGCTTTATGTGTTTAGGGGTGCAAAGGTGTGAATCTAACGTGTGAAATAGAGTTTTTGCGTTTATTATACCTGTGGTACCTAGTTTTGAGTGGACGTTAATTTTTGCACTTGATACTCCATTAAATGTTCATCCTACTTCACTAGTTTTTATGGATTTGGAACCACATAACCCAAATATTTCTCACCTTAACCTTTGGCCACATTACAACCTTAAAAGGTCCTTCTATTTATATTATGTATGTGAATCTTTAATGGTGGAGAAGTAAAATGATTTACAAAGTCCTTAAATGTCTTTATCATGAATGGTGTTTAACTGTACTTGTAGATTTATCTTATTTGTAAACACAACTTGTTAAGGTCTACCCTTATATTGCTAAATTTTCAAAGGGAATAGTTGTTGATTGATCATTAGGAAAAATGTTGAATGTTTAATTCATGCCATTATTTTGAAAATATTCCTCATTTCTTATAACTATCAATTATAGGAAATGTGGAAAAGAATGAAGTGTTTTGGTTATTGATTTTGAATTTTTAGTTTTGCTTAAAAATGCTCAAAAGCTAAATGTGAGCAAACTTAATAAGTGCTTGATTGACTGTATATCTACTCCCTAATGCTTAGTGATTAAGGTTTTGATGTGTTTAATGTTAAGTCAGGAGGACTTTATGATGATTAATTTTGATGACAATCAAATAATAATAATGTTAGAAATAAATGAACTA
>JAOQMS010000178.1:14764678-14788270 GCA_027563885.1 Erythroxylum longipes
AATATTAATAAATGTGATTTTGATGTTATGACAGAAAAGAATGGGCCCAATTTTAATTACTGATTTCCTCATATGTGCATGATAAATTTGAAAAAAAAATTCACCGAGTTGCAAATGTTTGACTGTTCTAGCATGCCACTCTTGCGGGTTATGTACTTGGACATCATTCAGGATATCAGGTACGTGTCTGGCGAGAGTGGGGTGCTACAACAATTCACATATCAATGGTTATAAGAATTCATCAATTTTATACTTTGGATTTATAGGCCCTGGCACAATCACTAACAAGAACATATATGCCTCATTCATACACATCTGTGGAGGCAAATTATAAGGAGTAGTTTTGATTGGCCATGATGAATATTGATGACTGGATTGACTAAAAGGTCATAATCCATCCATTGAAAATCCTAACCTATCATTTTGACTTTCAGCTGCAAACTCATAATGGGTGTTATTGAAATGTTTCCATGCTAGTACATCCGATGAATGACTTATTATTTCATCTTCTTGTTCGTGTTCATTATGCCATCTCATGTGATATGCAGTAACATTAGAAGTATATAGTCTTTAAAGTCTCGGAGTTAGCAAGAAATAATACATCCGCTTCTAGGATACTAATTTATTCTTCATAAAACGTTTTGTAGGCTTGAACCTAGATTGACCACAAAATTTGCACTCTTTGTAATTCCACATCATCTCCCCAATACAACATATATCCCAATTTGCAACAATTAATTTTTTCAGTAGGCAAACCAAGACCCGTAATAAGTTTCTTCATATTGTAAAAACTATCAACCATTGCATGATTAGGAGGCAATGATTCATTATACCATCCAAGAATTTTACCAAAACTAATATCAGAAATATGCCTTTTAGACTTTATGCTCAATATCTGAGCAATTGAAGATAATTGAGTCATTATCTCACAATTTGGTCATAATTCTTGGTCAACTGAGTGTAGTATGTTAAAAAATTGTTTTGCATGTGGATTTAGTTCTTCTTCAAGATTTTTTATATTTTCTTGAACGGTATAAGCGGCTGCATCATAAACCATTTGCATATAAGGATTTTCAGTTGCACCAACATTATTTGTTCTAAATCCAATCCCCCTTTCAAACTCATTCACATTTACTAACGAGTTTACTTCATTACCCCTAGAGGTGCTACAAATCAATGGCTTCCTATGTAGTGTCTGTTAGCTCAAGGTTACACACACTAAGTTTTAATAATTATAACCTTTGTAATTACTGCAAGCATATAGGTCGTTCACGTAGTACCTAAGGTGTCTATTCTACAAGGAAGGGAACTAGTCCTAAAATCTAAAGGCAACTAAGTTCGCAATTAACCTGATTAAACAACGAATGCCTAAATTAAATCAATCAATAATCAGTATGAGAAATTAAAGTGCTAGAGAGTAAAAAAAATAGCAAAATCACAGCCCAACCTAAAATTGACCTAGAAATTACCAAGGGAGAGAAAGGGGATTTTAACTCGAAACTAAGAAAACCTAACCAATTATGCAATTATTGAATTAATAGGTCTAGGTGGTCCTAGGGTGAATTACTCTCTCTCGAGTAATACTTCTTAACCCTAATTAGTAATCCCTAATTCAAATTATGGGAATTGCAATCTCTCAATTTGCAATTGGTCTAAAACCCAAATTAGTTCTAAAATTACCTACTGGGAAATCTATGCTCGATCTCTTGTTACACGACTCTACTGGTTTGAGTAAATTCTCTACCTATCGATTCACCTAACTCTCATTAGCCCAAATCGATGATTTTTAGCCGTCTCACCCTTTCAGTTTGTTGTCAAATTAATAAGAACAGAATTGAAATCACGATCAACTCAATAAGAAACACAATCAAATAAATTTTATTAATCTTTAGAGTCAAATTCCGAAAGTGAGTATAAATGTAAACTCAACGTTCACAAAATGAAGCTTAACACCTATTTCAATTTTATACATAAATAAAACTGAAATAAATGGAAATACTGTCAGGAACCGAATCTCGAAGCAACAATGGCAGTAAACCACCTGCTCCTGGAAGTACTTTACGTTTAGCATGTCTCCGTGTTTCTCTTCCTTCATCTCCTTTCTTAATCTCTTGATCTCTCTCTAGGTTTCTCTCAGATTTGACAAAATTTCACTCTTTTGTCATGATTCTCTTCACTCTCTAATGACTGCTGGCGGCTATCTTATATTGTGTTATTTATTTTTTAGGTAAAACTTAGGGTCGAAACGGTTCAAAAATTACTCAAAATTTGAGTTTTCGTGTCAGCCCGACGTAGGGAACAACAGTGGCCCTGCCTGCCACGATCGTGGCTAGTGATTTATACTTTCTGTCGTGATCATGGCTTGAAGTGCATGATCATGGCCTGACTTGACGCTCTCAGTCATGATCGTGGCCCTTAGCGTTGGATCGAAAACAAAAGCATGCAAGATTTGGTTAAATGGTAGATTTCAAAACTTTTTCAAAATCAAAACGCAGCAGAAATAACATAACCAAATCAACATGTTTCATCTATACATGATACGGTATAAAGAAGATAATTTACATAAGAACAAGGTGGTAGAAATATACTGACTCCTTGCTATGGCTTTGACTCTTTGCTTTTGTATCCTCTCCATATCCTTGCTATAGCTTAGACTCTTTTGTATCCTTTCCTTTGTCAATGTATCCTTTCCTTATTGTTGTATCCCTAACCAATCTGATCTACCACTTGTTCTTCTTGGATAAATTCGTTAACAAGATCCTTTGGTGGGAAAGGAGAAGAAGTATTTTGAGGAGATTTTTCTTAGAAGAAAGAAGCCAAAAAAAATGAGACTCTACTCATTCAAGTTTTGACTATGCAAGCTTGAGAGGAGAGAGTGAGTCAAAGAAACAAAATGCAAGAACCCTTCTTCCTTTCCTTGTCAATTTCGGTTATCATAAAAGAAAGATGTGATGTGCATCCAATGCATCACTTCATTCTTTAATCAATCATAAAAAAGCCAATAAATGAGAATCTTCTCATTTGTTTAAGATGGCTATATGAAAAGACCAATAATCTAAATAAGACCTTCTCATTTTCGGTTATGGATGAAAGAAAGAAGAGAGAAAACATCAAATGCACCTCTTCCTTTCTTTAATGAAATAAATGTTAAAAGGTTACATTACATGCCATCATTAAAAGACAGCTATTCAACCCTTTAATGATAAGATCATTACTCCATTTAATAGTGATAAAGCATGATAAAAACCATCTTTAATTTAATAATTCAATGCTAAATGTGGAGCTGCACATTTAGGTATAAAAAACCAAAATATGCCCTCCTTTCTTTAATAACTTTGTTTTAATTTAATTAATCTAATTAATCAAATCAAACCAAAGTCAAGCCCAATATTAAATAGTCATTTGGGCTTCTAATTAAAGTAAGCCCAACATTTAATCATGGGCTTAAAAACCTCTATTAATATTTCTTACTTTTCTTGATAACCTTCCTAGAAGCGAATTGGGAATCTAATTAGACTTATATAATTCAAGCTCTAGTAAGCCCGGAATTAATTTAATCTCATTAGAATTAATTCTAGCTTATTAACCAAATATCATTCCACTAAAGACAATTGGTTGAACTCTTGAATTACTAAATATTATGAGAATACATGTTTCAAATAAGATGTCCAATTGCAATCTTTATTATGAACCATATTATAGCCATCCACCTAATAAAGGGTAAAATTACCGTTTTTCCCTTATGTTGCTTTTTCCTTCTAGATCTCTCGTTTTACTCTATATGGTGGTTAACACACAAGATCTCATCTTGTTGCTAAGACTTGATGGGTAGCTAGTCCATTAAACTATTGGAGACAATTAAATCACCAAACTTCGTAAAAACATCTAAAAGTGATGATATCACTATAAACTCTTATTTGAGTGAATGTTCCCTGATATATGTTTCAATTAATAATTCCAACATACAGACACTGTACAATTCCATTTTGATCACATGAAGAATTATAATGAAACATATGAGTTCACCACTCATCAAGATTGAGGTTCATAATAACATAATGTTAAGGTGTAAGTTTTAAGATTACAGTAACGATCCACTTTATTCTTTAAAACATACTTGATTCTAGATTCATTTAATAGTGCCATTATTGATAGTAAACTACTATCATGATATGAAACTCGTCATTCCCTTGAAGTAAACTCTTTCCTTACAAGGAAATAAATCGCAACACTATAGTCTAAACCATAATCAAATGACCAACTTGATTATTCAACTGTGAATCAACTAATTTAGATTCTAATAATATACATGTTTCCCATACATCTCTATGTATATATATATTAGTTACAAAAGAATCTTAGTACCTTATGACTAGATATATAATGCTCATACAAATAAAACCAAACTCTTTTATTTTATTAATAATAAATATTTTGATTACAAAAGTAACTGGAAGAAAATTAAGTTATATGTAAATACACTTGCTTTCTAGGGCATTATATTTAGATAACTCCAACACCTGGTGCACGATCCTGGCCTGGCTGCTTCTGGATCATCCTTCTTTGCTATCTTATAGCGTGTTATTTATTTTGTAGCAACCCTAGGTAAAACTTAGGGTCGAAACGGTTCAAAAATTACTCAAAATTTGAGTTTTCGTGTCAGCCCGACGTAGGGAACAAAAGTGGCCCTGCCTGCCACGATCGTGGCTAGTGATTTATACTTTCTGTCGTGATCATGGCTTGAAGTGCATGATCGTGGCCTGACTTGACGCTCTTAGTCATGATCGTGGCCCTTAGTGTTGGATCGAAAACAAAAGCATGCAAGATTTGGTTAAACGGTAGATTTCAAAACTTTTTCGAAATCAAAACGCAACAGAAATAACATAACCAAATCAACATGTTTCAGCTATACATGATACGGTATAAGGAAGATAATTTACAAAAGAACAAGGTGGTAGAAATATACTGACTCCTTGCTATAGCTTTGACTCCTTGCTTTTGTATCATCTCCAAATCCTTGCTATAACTTTGGCTCTTTTGTATACTTTCCTTTGTCAATGTATCCTCTCCCTATTGTTGCATCCCCGACCAATCCGATCAACCACTTGTTCTTTTTGAACAACTTGGTTAACAAGACCCTTTGGGGGGAAAGGAGAAGAAGTATTTTGAGGAGATTTTTTTTAGAAGAAAGAAGCTAAAAAAAATGAGACTCTTCTCATTCAAGTTTCAGCTATGCATTTATGAGATGAAAGAGTAAGTCAAAAACAAAATGCAACCCTTCTTCCTCTCCTTGTCAATTTTGGTTATCATGAAAGAAAGATGTGATGTGCATCTAATGCATCACTTCATTCTTTAATCAATCATAAAGAAGTCAATAAATGAGACTCTTCTCATTTGTTTAAGATGGCCATATGAAAAGACCAATAACCTAAATGAGACCTTCTCATTTTCAGTTATTGATGAAAGAATGAACAGAGAATACATCAAATGCACCTCTTCCTTTCTTTAATGAAATGAATGCTAAAAGGATACATTACAAGCCATCATTAAAAGACAACCATTAAACTATTTAATGATAAGATCATTACTCCATTTAATGATGATAAAGCATGATAAAAACCATCTTTAATTTAGCAATTCAATGCTAAATGTGCAACTGCACATTTTGGTACAAAAAATTGAAATATGCCCTTCTTCTTTCTTTAATATCTTTGTTTTAATTTAATTAATCTAATTAATCAATTCAAACCAAAGTCAAGCCCAATACTAAATGTTCATTTGGGCTTCTAATTAAAGTAAGCCCAACATTCAATCATGGCCTTTAAAACCTCTATTAATATTTCTTACTTTGCTTGATGACCTTCCTAGAAGCCAAATGGGGAATCTAATTTGACTTATATAATTCAAGCTCTAATAAGCCCGGAATTAATTTAATCTTATTAGAATTAATTCCAGCTTATTGACTAAATGTCATTCTACTAAAGACAATTAGTTGAACTCTTGAATTATTAAATATTATGAGAATAATGTTTCAAATAAGATGTCCAATTGCAAACTTTATTACGAACCATATTATAGTCATCCACTCAATAAAGGGTAAAATTACTGTTTTGCCCTTACATTGGTTTTTCCTTCTAGATCCCCCTTTTTACTCTATATGGGGATTAACACACAAGATCTCATCTTGGTGCTAAGACTTGATGGGTAGCTAGTCCATCAAACTACTATCACCAGTTTAATCACAAAACTCTGTAAAAACATCTAAAAGTGATGATATCACCATAAACTCTTTATGTGAGTGAATGTTTCCTGATACATGTTTCAATTAATAATTCCAACATGCAGACACTGAATTGATACTCTGTACAAATCCATTCCGATCACATCAAGAATTATAATGAAACACATATGAGTTCACCACTCATCAAGATTGTGGTTCGTAATAACAGAATGCTAAGGTGTATGTTTTAAGATTAAAGTAACAACCCATTTTATTCTTTAAAACATACTTCATTCTAGATTCATTTAATAGTGCCATTATCGATACTCAACTACTATCAAGATCTGAAACTCATCATTCCCTTGAAGTAAACTCTTTTACTTACACAGAGATAAATCGCAACATTATAGTCTAAACCATAATCAAGTGACCAACTTGGTTATTGAACTGTGAATCAACAAATTTAGATTCTAATAATATATATGTTTCCTATACATCTCCATGTATATGTATATTGCTTACAAAAAAATCTTGGTACCTTATGAATAGATATATAATGCTCATGTAAATAAAACCATACTCTTTTGTTTTATTAATAATAAATATTTTCATTACAAAAGTAACCGGAAGAAAATTAAGTTATATGTAAATACACTTGCTTTCTAGGGCACTATATTTACACAACTCCAACACCTGGTGCACGATCCTGGCCTGGCTGCTTCTGGCTCATCCTTCTTTGTCACGATCGTGGCCACTGTGCACGATCGTGGCCTATGTCTTTTAGCCCGAAACTCTTCAAATCTTCATTATTGTTCCCCGTTTACCTTGCAACACTAACACAAACATCAAGGTACCTAAAAAGTATAAAAATTAAGCTCAAAGATTCACACTATCCCATAAAAGAGACATAAACATACAAACTAACATAATTGACACATAAACACAAACTTAACTCTCAATTTAATGCTAAATACTTACCAAATTATACCCTAAAACATCATGCAACTATCAACATCCCCACACTTAAACGTTTGCTTGTCCTCAATCAACCAAAAGAACAAAACGCATAAAAACACATAACACACAATGCAATAATGAGACAATGGCTCTGACTTCATGAAATTACTTTAATCTTGGACAAAATCATTCGAATTATGGCAAATCATTAACAAACAAAATATGTGTCTAGGGCTTTGAACTAAATATACAACTAAATCAAGACCTAAGTGTTACTTAGTTACCCTTTTCAATTGTACACACACATTAATAAATCTTCGGTCCCTCGGACTTTGTAACTGTTCCTAAGTATAATTCCATGAGAATTCAAGCTTATTACAAGTCCTGTCGGTGTTTCTTTAAAACACTTTTTTTATTTAAACCAAGACTTATTCTTTTACTCAGAGGCAAACATTTGTGATGAATGTCGATCCGGCTACTTAACTAAGTCATTTATTAAACAGCTTGGTTCCAACATCATTATAGCCTTTTTACGCGAAGGCACACATTTGTGATGCGTGTCAATCCGGTTACTCAGCTACATCATGTTTTCAACTGGCTACTAGCTCTATTCATAACCCAAAGGTCAACAAAATAGAAATTTATTAAACTAACATTTTTTTACCTTGTTGCTTTTAGTTATTTGTTTTCATGAAAAATACTAGTTAAGCTACTTAACTTAAAAGACCTCAATTTCTGAATGACTGTGACAATCTAGAGAGTGCCAAATTTACACTAAGTCTAAATTATGCTATATATTTATCCAAAGGCCCCTATTTCACTAATTTCATAGGCTAATGATTGTTCACAACTTGATAGACTATGTCCAAAAATTAAATAAATTTCATGCAATCTAAGCCATTGACACATTCACACACTTCACATAATGTAACCTATTACTATCATACAGTATGCATAATTAACATACAAAAGAAAAACACAGATTCCCTCCCCACACTTGACCAACACATTGTCCTCAATGTGAGAAGGAAACACACACAACACATACATGACGGGTAAAGAAAAAAACTTAAGTAACAAAGAACATATAAAATTAAGGAAAAAAAACAATAAAACTAAAAAATAAACATAAAAATAAACAGAAAAAATAAAATTGAAGAAAATTTTGGGTTAGACTTGGATCCTAAGGTGACTGAGGTGGTGATGGTGTTGGAGGCGGGAGTTAAACACCCTGAGACTCGAAATACCGATGGATCCATCGAATATCTCGACTCTGGCATCGTTGTGTGCATGCCATGTCCGCAAGTGTTCTGTTGGTCTTGGATATTGCATCCAAAACCTTCTTCCAGCCTTGCTCTTCCTCTACTTCTTTTTCCGATTCTTCACTCGTTGACTCCTCTTATCGAGGCTGCGCTGCACTCGAACTCGCTTGACCTGCTTTGGGCCACACATGTGTCTTCTTGTGAATCTCCTGCAGACTCATGTTCTTGGAATGGATGACCTTCTTTTGGAATAAATGGTGGTGATTAAGGAAGTTAGGAGGGTGAACTGTTAACCCCCTTCATTCCATATTAAAATGTTTGGCAATGGCTGATAATATATACCCTATTTGCAAGTGGTTGCTCCGCTTATGCGGAATCGCAACAATGGCATTAAAGAAAGGGGTGGACGTGCATACTGGAATACTATGATCCATGCACCACAGCATAAAAAGTTCCTTGGTAGAACACTTGTTGGTTTCTGACTTGTCAGAAACCAGCTGACATATAAATTTGTGCAGCAGCAAGTGTTCATGTGATCGAATAATGTTGTTGTGTGCATTCTTTGTGTAGAATCGCTCAATTCCAGTCAGCTTATACCAATATTGGGAGACATTAAAATCATCATGTTGATCAATGATGGTGGATTTAGGGAATCCACACAACTCACACATATTTTCTACAGTTAATTCACATGCTCCCCCGCCCAATCTAAACCACATTTCTTTGGTGTTCCTAGGGTTAAAGGTCAAGGAAGTAAAGAACTCCAGAGTAAGTTCCTTATAAACAGGGAAATGGAACCATATGAATTAGCCCCATTGGACTCTCTCAACTAGGTTCTCTACTTGCTCATACAGTTCTAGCCTGTCTAATATGTCAGCATCAAAGTATTTGGGAATTAAAATTTGCCTAGAACGAAGGGATCGAAAATGACTACTTTCCTCCTCGGTGTAGATAGGAAATGGTGCTTTGAAGTCCGCTGCTAGGTTCCTTCTCCCTCATCCCGTAGCTTATTGGCTTCCATAAGGCTCCGGTCGGGTTGATTGCTTATTGCGTGGCATAGTTACAATAGGATGTGGAAGAATTTTAGGAAGGTAAAAATTATAATGAGAAGTTAGAGCATTTCAAAACTAGAATTCTAGAGAGATAAAATGAAAGTGAAAAAGAAGCAAAAACTGAATATATAGGTGGTGAAAAGGGTAAAATGGTAAAATTTTCATTTAAGAAAATGCACCCCTGTTCCTTCATAATCGCAGGCCATGATCATGGCATGCGGCATACCACCACAAGCATTCTAAGTGGCCGTACTTAGGTTCTTCCTCACTCTTTTCTAATTCTTTTCTCCTTCACTTCATGATTCTGTTTCACTTCTCTTTATACGTATGCGTATTCTTCCCCATGATTCCGAACTCCTATTCCTCTTTTTGCTTTGATTCAACCTAAACAGAAATAAACCTAACCACAGAATTTGACTAATCTAGCAAAAATTCAACTCAAAGCTAATTGTCCTATGGGTTGCCTCCCATGCAGCGCTTCTTTTAACGTTAGTAGCTCGACGCTAATTTTACGCTCAAGGTGGTTGGAATGAATGGTTCTATGGTAGCGTCGCCATTAATCTCAGAGTCTAAACCTTCGCTACCATATTGTAACTACCACCATCCTTGTGATTTCTTTTCCTCGCTTTCTCCTTCGCAAGCGTTTCTTTCGGGAAGCATTCACAGGATCCTCTATGTCCTCCCATTCACCTTGAGGTTTAGGTTCCTTGAGATCCACTGGAGGTGAAGGAGCTTTATTCTCTCTAACCGTCACCTTGAAGATCAATTTCTCCTCTCCAACTCGGAGAGTTAGTTCGCCCTTATCTATAACAATAATTGAGCATGCAATGGCCAAGAATGGTCTTCCAAGAATTATTGGGGTGTCCACATCTTCACTAATGTATAAAATATAGAAGTCTGTTGGAAAGGTAAATTTACCAACCTTTACCGGTACATCTTCTATAATCCCCATCGGTCTGTGCAAAGTCCTATCTATCATCTTATCTAAAAATTTGGTGGGCACTAACTCTCGTAACCCCAATTTAAGGCTGAAAGTGTAGGGCATCATATTTATACTTGTGCCTAAATTCACGAATTCCCTATCTATAATGATGTTGTTGATACTATAAGAGATGAAAAAGTCCCCTGGATCATCTTTCTTCACAATGTTGGGGTTGTCCTCTAGTGGTTGCTCCTCAACTTTCTTCTTGACAGACTCTTGTAGTTTGAGCTTTGACTGTATTTGGTCCGCCACTTCCTCGATCTTGTTATGCTCGATTTCCCACAATTCTTTCACTTCCCTCTTTACATATAACTCTCGCTGCTGTATAATAGGGAACGGAAATACCCATCTAGTTACTTGAATTGATTCCATCGCGGGCTCAATCGAAAGATCTTTTCCAACTTCTTGACCGTTTTCTCTATTTTCTACCATTTCCCACACATGTGAAGTTTCTCCATCCTGATTCTGAGTTATGACCATGATACGCTCCTTCGGATTTGACTTGGTGTTACTTGGAAGAATTCCAACATTCTAAGTTGACATTGTTTCCACTAACTGGCCCACTTGGACTTCTAAATTATGTATAGACAAAGCATGATTTTTTGTAACTTGCTTGAATTTACTCTTGAGCCTCCTTTGTGCTTCCTCCATTTCTCCTATCTTGTCTAAAATCCTATCTAACTTCAAATCCATAGAGCTTATCTTATCCTGCTGAAAGCTCGATTGCCCTTGAGGCCTTAACTGCCCTCCACTATTATTGTTCGACCAGGAGAAGTTAGGGTGATTCTTCCACCCAGGGTTATATGTGTTAGAGTAGGGATTATTACCCCTCCACGTCTGAATTGGGCCCCTATATAATTAACTTGCTCTGGGTTACCGTCTCTCATCAGATAGCAGTCCACCGTATTATGATTTAATTGGCCACATAGCTCACACTTAACTTGCACGACCTTTACCGTAGTTGAGGATGACCCCTTCGTATTACTAATTTGTCGTGTCAAGTTGCTGATCTTAGCTTGCATTCCGTCATCTGATCGACAGTGACAACTCCTTTCGGCTCCCTAAAGTTAGTAGATTGCCTACGATGTTCACTCGCCCATAAAATGCTATTGCTGGCCATCTCCTCTACGAACTCCTCTGCTTCATCGACCATCTTTCTCATTATTGATCCTCCTGATGCCGCATCAATGGTGCCTCTAGTATATGGGTTCACTCCGTGGTAGAATGTCTACAAAAGGAATTCCTTCAGTAAGTTATGGTGTGGGCATCTCCTCTGTAGATTCTTGTAAAGCTCCTATGCTTCATAAATAGACTCCCCGTCACCTTGTTGGAAATTTGTAATTTCCTTAATAATTTTGGTAGTCTTTGTTAACAGGAAGTATTTATTTAAAAAGGAATGAACTAAATGTTCCCACGTTGCAATCTTAGTGGGGCTCAGTGAATGATACCAAGCCTTTGCTCTATCCCTAAGTGTGAAAGGAAACAACCTAATCCTCAATGCATCTTCTGACATTTGGTGATACCGGAAAGTACCACAGATCTCGAGAAAACTCATAATGTGAGCATTCAGGTCTTCGTTTTCTTGTTCATAAAATTGGACGTTTTGCTGAAGCATATTTAGGAGGGTCGGCTTAATTTTAAATGAGATCGCTTGAACTGATGGTCTAGCCACTCCTTGGTTTGTAGAATTAAACCCTAGCCTTATAAAATCCACGAGGGTCCTCTATTGTTTCCTACCAGGGTTGACTTCTTGATTTATGTTTCTTTGGAATTCCTCGGCCATTTGTGCTTTCTTGATCTCTTCTTCTTTTTGTCACCGAGCTTTCCTAAGGGTTAGTTCTAAACAAGTTATATCTAAATCTAAAGTCTAGGCTGCATGACTCGAACCCCTTATGACTCTTGTGTTCATACAAGAGCACAATTCTTAAGTAAAACTAACGAAAAACGAAGACAAAATTTTTTTAAACTATTCTAACTCCTTAAACTATAGAACTAAGTTACCTTTCCCAGCAACGGCGCTAAAAACTTGTTTGCTCAAGGTTACGCATGCTAAGTTTTACTAATTATAGTAAAACTTGGTAATTACCACAAGCACACGCGTCGTTCATATAGTACCTAAGGTGTCGATCCCATGAGGAAGGGAATTAATCCTAAAATCTAAAGGCAGCTAAGTTCGTAATTAACCTAATTAAACAACTAATGTAGAAATTAAATCAATCAATAATCAATATGAGAAATTAAAGTGCTAGAGAGTAAACAAAATAGCAAAATCATAGCCCAACCTAAAATCGACCTAGAAATTACCAAGGGAGAGAAAGGGGATTTTAATTTGAAACTAAGAAAACCTTACCAATTATGCAATTATTGAATTAATGGGTCTAGGTCCTAAGGTAAATTACTCTTTCTTGAGTTATAATTCTTAACCCTAATTAGTAATCCCTAATTCAAATTATGGGAATTGCGATCTCTCAATCTGCAATTAGTCCAAAACCTAAATTAGTTTTAAAATTTCATATTAACTTACCAAGAATCTATGCTCGATCTCTCGTTACACGACTCTAACGGTTTGACTCAATTCTCTACCTATCGATTCACTTAACTCTTATTAGCCTAAATTGATGATTTTTACCTAGATCATCCTCTCAGTTTGTTGTCGAATTATTAAGAACATAATTGAAATCACAATCAACTCAATAAGAAACACAATCAAATAAATTTTATTAATCTCCGAAAGTGAGTATAAACGTAAACTCAACATTCACACAATGAATCTCAACACCTATTTCAATTGTATACATAAATAAAATTGAAATAAATGGAAGCACTTTTGTGAAAAGAATCTCGAAGTGGCAACAGCAAGAAACCACATGTTCCCGGAAGTACTTCATTTTTAGCATGTCTCTGTGTTTCTCTTCCTTAGTCTCCTTTCTCAATCTCTTGATCTCTCTCTAGGTCTCTCTCAAATTTGATGGAATTTTGCTCTTTCGGCACCACTCTCTTCACTCTTTAATGACTATTGGTGGCTGTCTTATAGTGTGTTATTTATTCTGTAGCAGCCTTAGGTCAAACTCAAGGTCGAAATTGTCTGAAAAATAGCTTAAAATTTGAGTTTTCGTGCCAGCCAGACGCAGGGCATGATCGTGGCCCTGCCTGCTATGATCGTGGCTGGTGATTTATCCTTTTTGTCATGATTGTGGCCTAAAATGCATGATTGTGGCCTAAATTGACGCTCTTTATCAAGATCGTGGCCCCTAGTGCACGATCGTGGCCTAGCTGCTTCTAGCTCTTCCTTCTCTGTCATGATCGTGGCCACTGTGCACGATCGTGGCCTATGCATTTTAGGCTGAAACTATTCAAATCTTCATCGTTCTTCCCCGTTTATCCTGTAACACTAACACACACATCAAGGAACTTAAAAAATATAACAAGTAAGCTCAGATATTCACACTAACCTATAAAAGGCATATAAACATACAAACTAACATAATTAACACATAAAAACACACTTAACTTTCAATTTAATGCTAAATACTTACCAGATTACACCCTAAAACATCATGCAAAATGCAACTATCAGTGTCCACTTAAAATAATTTGGAACAAACCTTTTTTTAGCAAATGGCCATTCACTTCATCAATATGAAGGAAATGAATATGTTTGCACTTTTTACATGGACATTTTATCTTTGGGCCATCCATATATGTAGGTTGAGAACATACATAATGAATAAGAGCTTAACTCCCTTAATAAACTTAGGATTATTGAAAAGATCAGGTGTTAATCATTTATACATCCAAGATCTATCAACATTACTCATTTCTGCAAAACTGTTTATTTTAAAAAGTAAGTTCATAGCTAGTATCCTTCATGTCCCCTAAGTTTATAGAGCATTTAAACTTTACACAACATCCCCTAAGTATTAATCAATTGAATTAATCACCTAAAATTGATTTCAATACTATGGTACGTGGCATTGTTTACACCTGTAAATTAAGAAGGCAAGTCTCACTGTGACTCCTAGATTTGTGGAATTTTTCACCAATATGCCTCATGGGAGCTGTATCACGGGTTTTTAGATTATATACCATCCTAGGGGTTTATTATGCAAAGAAATTTCATGTCTATTAAACCTGTGAATTTCTTGTGTTAATACTAAGTTTAAATTAATCACATTGAAGTTGAAGTATTTAGGTGTGAATTAATCACCTACCATTAATTTCAATACTATTGTACGTGACATTGTTTACATTTGTGAATCAAGAAAGCAAGTTCTCACTGTGACCACTAGGCTTATGGAAATTTTCACTAATAAGCCTCACAGGAGCTGCATCACGAGTTTCCAGTCTATATACCATCCTAGGGGTTTATTATGCTAAAAGCTTTCATGTCTATTATACTTATGAATTTCTTATGTTAATACTAAGTTTGAATTAATCATATTGAAGTTGAAGTATTTATGTTTGAATTAATCACCTACAATTGATTTCAATGCTATAGTACGTGGCATTGTTTACACCTGTGAATCAAGAAAGCAAGTTCTTGCTGTAACTCCTCAGCTCGTGAAAAATTTCACTGAAGTTGCATCACGAGTTTCTAGCCTTTATATAGTCCTAGGAGTTTATTATGCCTCAAATCATCTATAAGATCTTAAACACATTCGACATACAGTAAAAGACTATTAAAAAAGAACATAAAAACTGATCAGTGATTATAAGAATATTCTAAACAACAACACAAAATCAAGACCTCCTTTGCATTCACACAAAACCGAAACGCATCAGAATCGTATTATTAAAGTAATACAAATGGTAGACATTAGTTGGATGACTTACCCACATAGATGGACAACTACAGACTACAAAGAAGAAGGATAAGCGATGATCTTCAACACAATATAGGGCCTGCGAAAAAGAATATTTCGTATTTAATATAATACACTTGTTCAATAGTTTTGTTATATTTTTAATACATTAAAGCAAGTAAATCAGAAAATAAGCAATCTGAGTTTTGATATATAATGCAATATAGAAAAAAAATGTTATTTAAGCTAAAACACAAACATATGATGCTAATTAGTTAACTATTAGGAATAGAACACTGTTTGAAAAGGATTGTAAAGTATGCAAGATAAAACAAAGACATCGTGAACATCAATTTAAGAATTTCAATGATCAAATCCATTAGGCTTTTTGGCCAAATATAGCAAATTCATTAAAAGTAACATCATTACTAATTATAAATCTTAGAGCTTTATCCTTTTCCATACACTATAATCTATACCCTTTTAATCCAACAATATACCTAAAAAATATGCATATCATCACTTTAAGCTCCAATTTACAATCATTGACACAAGTATAGGCAGAGAAACCAAATGTCCTCAAGTTATAATATTAATTAGTATCATACCAAATCTTTTACGGAGTTTTAAAATTTACTACACTTTATGGAGATATATTCACAAAATAAGTAACAATGTTAATAACTTTAACCTAACATTGCTTTGGAAGACTAACATTTAACCACTATATGAGTATTTAGTTTATCCATTTTATACTATATTTTATTGTGGCATATGACATACAGTGCAATGCCTCACTATACCTTCCTTCTTATAAAACTCATGTCTATTGCAATTTTTCAAGTCATTTTTCCTTCTGAATGTCTTAACTAATCTTCCAATACATTTTCAAACATTGTCTTCAACTTCTTAAACTTTTCAAATACTTCATCCTTTAATTTCATAAAATGCACTCTGTACTTTTCTTATGTGATCATTAATGACTGTGAAAAATAACTGCATCCTTTATCGTATTGAACAGGAGCTGGACCTCATAAATTTGAGTGAATATAATTAAGAATATTAAGTTATGCATGCCAAAACTAAATTTTAACTTGCGTTGCTTTCTCAAAACATAATACTTATGTAAATTTATTTTTTTACCTTAACTCCATCCAACAATATTTTTTACTCAAAATAGTCTTTAGTTACTTGTGCGACTCAATCTATGATGCCACAACTCTATACTACCATTATTCTCCCCTAATTATTGAGGTATAGCCATCAATTCTAGTAGTATCCTACTTATTAAGACATAAATTCTATACTATAATTTTCCTTTCATTATATTTATGACCCCCTTTATCACTTTTTGCTGCTTATCACCATCATAAAACTTATATATCAAGAGTACCTAAGGATATCCAATTCTTTAAAAGCTCAGGACTATACAAGACATCTAATATTCTAATAATCCCATCATACATTTGGAATTATAATAAATCAGTACCTTTAATAAAATACTCTTTATTATCTTCCAATATGATAGTACTATTCCATTGTTTGAAAGGATAGAACTAGTCCTTGATAAAGGTCATATAACAAGATGTGCCATTATCTATCACACACCAATTTTCATAATCAAAATTACCAACTGTCAAATAATTACTGTCTCTTCCATCCTATTCTTTAAAATTCACTTGCATTACGATAATACTCACTTTCCTGTTTATCTCCTTTTTCTCGTTTTCCTTCTCCTGCTATAGATAGTCCCTTTTAAAGTTACTATTCTTTTTATATTTAAAGCATTAAACAATTATCCATTGATTTGGAAAGTGACTTGCTCTTATTTTTAGTATCATTTTTCTTACTCCTACATCTATTGACGACCAAACCTAAATCTGATCCATTTTCATGTATATAAAAGATGTTTTTCGTTAATTATTTAGATTTTGGAGCATCCTTCACACCATTGGTATAAGCAATCTTTCTCCTATATAATATAGTATCAACAAAATGTACATATTTACTAGAGATTGTTTCTATACATTGCACATGATTCACAAGATATTTGGAAATTTAAAACAAGGAGAAAACCTTTAAAGAGACCACTCAAAACTTTCATCGAACACTTCCAAGGCATGACATATTCAGCCCAAATAACCTAAGCAAATCATGTATTTTTCCTTCCTTAACATTTTCCAGAACATTGCAAAGACAAATACACAACAGAAAATAAAAAATGCAATAACACCTTAAAAACTCTTAGGTTTGTGTAATGTTGGAACATATATACCAACACTATGTATATAAAAAATCACAGAGAACAAATGATGAAAGATTTACCTCCTCCAAAGGACATAAAGACAGTGGCTGGAGAAGGCAGAGGCATACAAACGTCGATGAGGAGCAGAGGAATTGAAGATGGAAAAATGGGAGAGAGGAAAAGAAAGAAAACAAAAAAGCAAGGGAGAGGGAGGGGGGACTTCGGGTTGGTTAAATGTGTAGGAAAATGGCATCATTTTTGTTTTTATTAAAAACATTGAAGCCTAAGGCAATGATGACATTTACCTCTAAAATTTACCTACGGAATTTACTGACAGAATTGTATTCCATTAGTAAACTAAACACTTATTTATTCCGCCAAGCATTCCCGCCTTCTTTACTGATAGGAAATTTCTACTATCTCTATATTTTTTCGAAAAATTTGTTAGGATAATTTCTCTCCATATTTATCGATGAATATTTTTCTTGTCGTAAAATGAAATTTTTCCTGACAATGTTAGCGGATAAAAATAAATTTCTGTCGATAATTTGCTATAGTTTCGTTTCCATCAGTAATTTTAAATCACTAATTACTAGTTTTCTTGTAATGATGTGTTTATTGAATTCATGATTGACGTAATGACCAATGCCTTTCCTATTATTGATAGGTGCTTGAAACTCCAAAAAGAAATCCTACTTTTAATTTTGTCTAAAAGATTAGAGAAATTTTTTACTTTCACTTTATGAGGAGATATAGGGATGTCAAGGTATTTAATTGGAATGGTTTACTAAGTGAAACTAGTAATATCAGCAATGATTTGGTTCCTAAAACACTTTTGGAAAGATATATGTTGCTCTTGGTGTAATTCACCTGCAAACTAGATAATCTCTGAAACATTTTTAAAGCCTTCATTAAGGTGGAAATGGAACTTACATTTACTTTGCATAATGGGATGAGATCATCTGCAAAACAAGATTGGTTAATTTAGGTTTCTTTAGAGTGGTATTTGAACCCGTTAGTTCTCTCAACAACTCTTAAGAGAACTTTATGAAGAGCCAGCATGACTATTGCAAAATTGTAGAGGGATAATAGATCATTATAGCACCCTACTTTCTTCCAAAACGTGTTTGTACGCCTGTCAGACATTCGTGCATCATAATTTAAAACATAAGAATCACAATGACTAAAAACACAAATTCCTCATTTCATTTCATAAACAATATGTACATTGTAGCTTTACAACATCATCCATATAGGTACAATATCAACAACCTATTAGAGTCCACTGCTCTATCTACAAAACATGTTCCATATATGAGGATTTAACAAAAATCTAGTTTAGATCCTTCAGTCTAGCTGATGGACCTTTGATCCATGTCTTCAATCCAAAAGCAGTACTAGGTCTCTTCTAAATTGATTTAGAAGCTATATCGTCTCTCTCTCGAACCTAAAATATCAATGTTGCAATTTTGGGTGAATTTTGTGAACTCCGTGAGTTAACAATCCTCGATGGGTCACCAATATCATATAACACATCACACATACAAACATATAATTCACATCATTTCATTTTTCATAAATCATCATAAATCACTTTGTACATAAGTTTTCACAATTTTCATTCACCTTAATTCAATTTTACATTGCAATCATACAAATCAAATAATTCATGTGTACATGCAATGTTCATGAGACTCACATTCGTTTATTACTTTGTTATGATTAAATGCCTTTTTCAATGTCCCGTGTCCGTTGTGGATACAAGGCTCATTATTACTGTCCCTTATCTATTGGGGATATAGGGATCATTTTACATAGTGAGCCATAGGCTCTTACCACATTCTAAGCTTTAAGCTCTTTTTCACTGGTGACTTCGGCCACAACTACCATTATGTTTCATGAAGTCATGTAATGAAATCCATTACACTTATTCAATCATTAGGTTCAATCAACCACATTCACATTCTCTTTCTCATTTACATTATATGTTGAGAACATTTAGTCAATCATATTCACATTCAAGGACCACTTTCAATATATTATTCATTCATCAAATGCCTCAAACACTCAATGTCTGGAAATTAGTGTATACACATCACAAAATAGTCAATACATAGTTTAGCAAACACACAATCAAGGTGAGACCATCTTAGGTTGCTCACAGTTTGCTCCCTTTAGCTTATTGTCTTGAAGTCTTGGCAATGTCTAGAAGCGGTTGCTCAATGTGCTCTTCTATATTATGCAATCACACACATTCATACATTACTAATTTGCACATTTACATAAATACTCAATCTTAAGCATATATATATATATATATATGCCATGTATAATGCATGTTTTATTACAAATTCTTGGGTATATTTCCTTAATACATATCTTAGAACCAATTAACAACATCTTCCAATACCTAATTCACTTTGTCCACTTTGATTACCTAAATCAACATCAACTAGGTTCCTTCAAGATCTCATTTAAGCCTAAATACCTCATATGGAAAAACCCAAGCATTGGTTGGTTCATAAATTACTCAAAAGACAAGTCCCTTTCTCCATAGGTCTGGCCACGATTGTGGTGTCCCTGCCACGATTGTGACAGAAACTTTTGGAGCTGGCCACGATCGTGGTGCTCCTGCCAACATCATGATAGAAACTTTTTCTGTCTAAGCCATGATCATGGGGAAGTGCCATTATCATGACAGAACCATTTTCTATCAGGCCACGATCATGGGGGTGAGAGCCACGATTGTGCCCTGTAATTTTCCTCCCCATTCATCTAAATTCAACACACATTTTAAAACCAATTTCATATTAAAATTTCAGAATTCATTACTTCTAAAACTACATCATTCCACACTAATTCAAATACCAATTGGATTGCATTAATCCCTCAAACCTCTAATCATTTGATTTAGCATCTTTAACTACATATTATCATTCATGCAATCCTATCCTTTTTCCACTATATCACATTCACAGTATCAAACAATTCATTGTCAAAATTCTATCATTTCAAGTTGATAACCTCTTCATTTATACCTAAATTTTAGTTCGATATCACCTATACACAATTCAAACCCATGATTGATCACAACACTAAAGCAGAACATATTCATATACTCTTCCATCATCAATTTTCTGCATATTTTTCTACTTAATTTACACCTTCTTTTTTTTTTAACCCTAATAGCTATCACTTTAACTCATCTTAGTTTAAAACACCAAAATACACCCTTTTTCTTAACTCAAAACTCATAATTTATCATTCCTTACAACGTAAAAATAAGATATGACTCCATCTACCTCTTCATCCACACATCATCATCTTTCAAACTTCATTGTTCATAATCAATCGTCTCTTAAATTTTATCATCAAAATTGCTTCTTACTAAAACAACTCATGCATAACATCGAATCACAAAAATTGAAACATAATCTCTTTATTATCAATACCACCCACTTTAACACTAAAAAAACCAATTTCATGATCATGAATATCAATCTCAAATTACCCATCATATTAGTTTCATTTAACACCACCCATAAAGATAAAGGTATAACTTACTTGCTTTACTCTTAAACTTCTTCGAAAATCACCAAGAAACCCTAATCCTCCATACTCACGATCATCAACTTTCTAAGGTGGATTAGGTTGGGTTTTAGAGACAAGATGAAGAAGACTACAAGATAAGAGTAGTAAGTGAAAGGAGATAGCTAGGTTCAAAGTGAATGGAGACTGGTGAGAAAAATTTCGTGAAGAAGAAGAAAAGAAGAAGGTCACAAAGGAGAAGAAGAAGAAAGCAAGATTCTAACAATTAAATGGTCTTCCTATTAATTAAGAGAATTGTGGGATGAGGACATGTGTCACTTTCCACATGTCCCATCCCTATAGGTTCACAATTGGTTCTTTTATTAAACTTGCAACATCCCACTACCATAGGGTACATACCCAAACTATTAGGAACATAAGCAACGATAATGGTATGTTAGAGCAATAACAAATCCAACTTACGCATGGCATCATCTAATATACTCGAAAATCACTAAATTTTTTTTTGAAACATTCACTTCATTCATTTATAAAGATTACACTGTTTACATCAAACAAATATTTACAAAACCTTATATAGGTTCTAGCAAAACTACAAAATAATAAAAATTATGTCACTTTTGGTGTCAGCTGACAGACCTTTGAGCCATTTCTCTATCCAAAAGATTCCTTAAGTCTTGACTAAGGAACTAGGTCTCCTGTCTCGTACCTAAAAAGCCACATTGCAATTTTTGATGAGTTTTGCAAACTCAATGAGTGAACCATCATTGATGAATTCACCGGATTACATATACACATCACATGTATCATAGCTATTCATTCAGAACATATAATTATTTATCAGATACTCACACATCATGGCATAACATATGGTCACTCATTACAGCTTTGCAAATCATTCATGAATTTCAATCTTATATGAAAGTTGTATGCATGAGACTTATATTTGTTCTTATTATTGCGACTGAGTGCCTATCACATACTTATGCAAAGATTGGCCCATAGGGCTTAGTCAGAACAGAATCACGGAGCATAACTCTACGTGTAGAACATATATCACAGAGCAAAGCTCTACGTGGAAGCACTTCAAACTGGATACTCAAGTCACAACGCCTTTATTTGAGCATGCATTTTATGAAATGCATTAAATATTGAATATGTCATATATCACAATCTTATACAAATGCTCAGATAAAGTTTTTTACAGTCATCAGACCTAAGTCCGGCATTCAACTTTTGTTGAGAATCAAATGTCATTCAAAATTCATATCAAATGAAAACACTTCCAATACATGCCCAACTATTAAACTCCTCGGAGCTCAGGTCCAGAATCCAGAAACAACACACAAACAGTTCAATACTATTGGAAGTTTAACAAATCAAATTAAATTCAAATCAAATCAATCTTAGGAAATCATCTAGGTTGACTCACAGTATGCTCCAAGAAGCTATTGCCTGGATAGTCCAGTAATGTTCGACTGGCTTCCGATGTGCTCCTCTAAAACATAAACAACACATTCACAAATATCACATTTTTGCAAAAATGTACAAGTATTCGTTTATGCACATCAATGTATCGAAAATATGTAAAATGCATGTTTAATGACAATCCTGGGTATCCTTCCATCAGTTTCTTCATAAAAATCTCTCTCTCATATCAAAACTCATCTAAGTATAATTCATGTTTAGGTTTATGCCTCACTAAAACTGTTAAAATCACAATTCATTTCCCATTGGCTTACTTTCAGATCTTTCCACGACACTCTTTCGGTTCTACTGTTCATATTAAATCAGAGAGGGCAATTGATATAATTTGGTTATACCGTCTTCTAGGAAAGTGTTCCTCAATTATACAGAACCTATTTTGGGACAATTGGCATAACTCTCTCTACAAATGTCAGATTAAGATAACCTTACGATGATTTCAAAGAGGACTTCGAGATCTACCAATTTTTTGAAGACTTGAAGACAAATTCAATTGTTTAAAGGGTCAAAAACGGACCAGATGATAGCATTAGACAATAGTGTACAGAAGAAGAAGTTTCGGTCATATAAGTAAAAAGTAGACGAAACAGAAAGCAGAAGAAACAAAAAGTAGACGAAACAAAAAGTATACGAAACAAAAAGTAGAAGAAACATATAGTCAACGTAAGACGAAACAGAAGTCAACCTAAGACGATACAGATGGTCAACTTAAGACGAACCTGAAGTCAACCTAAGACGATACTTCTTCACAGACGATATGGCGTCATCACAGACGATACTATCTATACTCCTCAACTCAAAAGCCTTTTTCTTGAACATCTCTTAGTCTTCATCAACTCTCGTATAAAAACTTACATATTCAAACATGCTCAGTGAAGAAACAGAACATATCACCTTTCGATATCTAACTCTCTACACTAGTCCTATACATCATTTCATTGCTATTTCACCTCCAAGCATGAAACATCATCTATACTACTCCCCTTTTCAGCTTAAGAACACCAAACAACTCAAAAATCCAAAATTCACATAAACACC
>JAOQMS010000178.1:14788370-14803111 GCA_027563885.1 Erythroxylum longipes
ATTATTTATATGTGAAATATCTAAAAATTATTATTATTTCATATTAATTGTGATTATTATTTATTATTTTGATTTTTCGAGACAAGGTTAAAAATATAAAGTATAATTGTACAATATGATAATGGACTATTTTGCAATTTTAAAAAAATTCAGGGACTATTTCCTAAATTTAAAAAATTACCCGAAATGGTATCCAGTATTGACCAGTACTAGTATAGCACCATACTAGAACCCAATCTGGTATCAAATTCGGTACGGTATTCGTAACATTACATCCAAGAATCAACTTAAGGGAATTATCAATTAAGATAAAGGGAATTTTATCTATCCTTAAGGCTAACCTAATCGATTATGAATTATTGGTTCTAGATGGTCCTAAGGTTGATTACTCCCTCTCGAATTATAACCATTAACCCTAAATCATAAACCCTAATCAGATTATGGAAATTACAGTCTCTCGATTAATAATCTATAGAAACCCTAATTAGTTCTGAAGTTGTCTATTAAACTATCGGAAACCTATGTTAGATCTCTCTTTGCACAATTTATTGATTTGATTTAATTCTTGTTCTATTCAATCACCTAACTCTTGTTAGCCCAATTTAATTATTTTTCATTTGATTCACCCTCTCAATTTATTATCGAATTATGCACATCCAGAATTAAACCACGACAAATCTAATAACATATAAACAATCAAATTTCATTAATTCAAAGACAAAACTTCGAAGGTGAGTTTAAAACATCTTAACATTCAAAATCTTATTGTCAAACTGTTATTCCTAATTCTATACAATAATAAAAATGGAAAATAAATAAGAAATACAGCCTGAACAGATGATGGGAGGCAACGACATCGAGGAACTCCTTATCTGGGAAGTACGTCGAGTCAACTTCTTCTCAACTTCTCTCTTCCTTCTTCTCTTTTCTTAATCTCTCGATAAATTCTCTCTAGAGTTTCTTCAAGGTGGCTGATGTCAAAAACTCCTCTACCTCTTTGTCTTGTTCTTTAAATATCCTTTGTGTTCTAAGCAGCCCTAGGGTTTTTTCGGGGTCTGAAAGGTTTAAAACATCTCTCGAAACTTGAAGTTTTTGAGTGTCTACGCGTTTGTCTGACGTAGGCCATAATCGTGGGCCGTATCCGAACCTACTGTCACGATCATGGGCCATGTCTAGGGCTTCTGTCATGGTTGTGGCCATGATTGTGGGCTAACTCTAGTGTTTTTATCACTATCGTGGGTTGTTGTGCCATGATCGTGGGTTGTTGTTTCAGCTTGAATGTCTCCGAAACTTCTCCGTTCTTCGATGTTGACCCTGAAACACTAACAAACACATCAAGGTACCTTAAAAACATAATATTTAAGCTCAAAGACTTGTACTAACCCAAAAAACATTTAAACACAAATAATTAACAAACTAACACAATTATAATCTAAACACATACTAAACGATTGAATTAACAATTAAATACATATTAAACTAAGCCCTAAAACATGATGCAATATACACTTATCAACATCCCTACACTTAAACGTTTACTTGTCCTCAAGCAAACAAAACAACGAACACACAAAATCACAAAGCACACAATGTAATAATGAGAAAATGGCTTCAACTTCATGAAATAAATTTAACTTTAAACACAATCATTTAAGTTATTTCAAATCATTAACATGCAAAATCTGCATCTAAAGGATCTGGACTAAACATACATATTAATCAAAACTTAAATGTCAAGTTACTAAACCCTTTCAATTATACACACACATTAATAATTCTTTGGTCATTCAAACTCTATAACTACTCCTAAGTACATGTTTATGAAAAGTTAAGCTACTTATAAGTTTGGTATGTTTTATTAGAAAACACAGTTTTTTAAAAAAATTTTGTTGAACATTGACCTAGTATTTTACTTGGAGCAAACATTAGTGATGAATGTCAACCCGGTTACTCGACTAAGTCATGTTTTTTTATTAAGTTGCTTGGTTGAAATGTTGTTATAGCCTTTTGATGAGGAAGCATACATTTGTGATGCGTGTTAATCTGATTACTCAGCTACATCACATTCTTAACTGGCTACTAGCTCTATTCATAACCTAAAGGCCAGCAGAATAGTATTTATTTAAAATTAACCAATATTTTTTATTTTTATTTTTATTATTGCCTTCCTAGTTGCTTAAGCTACTCATTTTCATGAAAAAATTCTAGCAAAGCTACTTTAGTAGAAAGACCTAAAATTATGAATGGATGTGACAATTTAGAGGGTGGAAAACTCACACTAAATCCTAATTAACTTCCATATTGAGCCAAAGAACCCAATTCACTAATTGTGCGAGCTAATGACTCTTCAACTTAATAGACTATGTTCAAAATTAAATCAATTTCAATCCATATAAGCCATTGACAAATTCACACAATTCATAAAATACAACCTAATAAACTATCATACAATATGCAAAATTCACATTCAAAGAAAAACACATAACCCTCCCCATACTTGAACAACACATTGTCCACAATGTGAGAAGGAGGCAAACAAATAAGCATGGCAATAAGAAACATAAATTAAAGTAAAAACAAGAATAAAATAAAGACTAAATTTAAAAAGAAAAAGGGTTAGAAACAAAGCCTCATGGTGATGGAGGTGGGGATGGTGTCGGAGGTGGTAGTTGGATGCCTTAAGCCTCGAAGTAATGATGGATACGATGTATATCCCAGCTCTGACGTCGTTGAGTTTGATCCATCTCCTTCATTCTTCTAGAGTTCTCCATAAGTGTATATGCAATTACTTTGGTGTTTGCGAAGATTGTATCGTGCACTTTCTTCCAGCCCAGTTCATCGATATCTTCTTCCTCTTCAGACTCCTCACTAATTGAGTCCTCTTCTGCCTGTTGAGGTGGCACTGTGCTCAAACTCACCTGACTAGCCTTGATTTTCACATGAGTCTTTTGGCTAATATCTTGAAGTTCCATTTTATGGGACTTAAGGATTTTAGCACATTATAGATGATGTGATTTAGAAAATCTCGAAGGTGGATGGTTAAACCACTATAGTCCATGCCATAATACTCAGTAATGGTAGAAACCAAGTACCTCGTACCCAAATTGTTGCTCCTCTTAAGTAGAGTTGCAACAATAGCGTTCGACAAATGTGTGGAGGTGCATACTAGGATGTTGTGATCCATGCACCACAACAAAAAATTTCCTTTGTTGAGCACTTGTTAGTTTCTGATTTATCAAAAACCAATTGACACATGAATTTGTACAATAACAAGTGCTCATGGGTTCTTATGATGTTATTGTGGGCATTTTTAGCATCGGATCACTCTAACTTAGTAAGTTTATTCTAATAGCGAGAAGCACAAAAGTCATATGCTGATCAATAATGGAAGACACAGGGAACCCATGAATATCACACATGATTTCAATGCTCAACTCATAGTTTCGTCCCCGTAAGCTAAACCACATTTCTTTAGGGGTACTAGGTTCATAATATAGCAAAGTGAAGAATTCTAGAGTGAGCTCTTGGTAGACAGGATATTGGAAGTGTATGAACTTTGCCTATTGAATTCTTTATGCTAGGTTATCTATCCAATCTCGCAGTTCTAATCTATCAAGTGTATCAAAATTAAAATATTTCGGGACTACAATTTGTTTAGTATTGAGAGATTAGAAATAAATACCTTTTTCCTCTGTGTAGATCAGAAAGGGTGCTCCGAAGTCCACCACCTTGTTCCTTCTCCTTCATCCTAAGACTTGGCTTTGTTTTGATGATTGATCGTGCTTTGCTGATTGCTTAATGCGCGACATACTAACTTGTAAGTAGGTAGAAGTTGGAGGAGGCTAGAAGTTTGGAATTTGGTTAGAGAGAAGTAAGAGTGTTTGGAGTTTCTAAACTTAAAGAGATAAAGTTAAAATGAAAGTGAGTCAAAAAGTGAAGTAAGAAATGAGTATATAGGTGAATGGAGGTGGCTTGCAAATTTTCCACCAACTTTTTGTTTTCTTTTGTCCTTCTACACTTTCCTGAGATTACTTCTTAACTCTTTATAGCTCTTTCACCTGTCTTGTGCTTACTTCCTCGATCATCTAATTCTTGTCCAAGTCTTATGCCTTCCCAATTTATTTGGAAACGAAATAACATAACTATAGAATTCAAACTATCTAAAAATCAAAGGAAATAACATCAAATTAACAATACATGGGTCGCCTCCCATACAACGCTTCTCATAACGTTGAAAGCTCAACGCTCTATCCCTGGAAACTTAGCCGGGATCAATTATGAGTAGCTTGCTTCCACCTTTTTTTGTTCAACATTAATTTTGTAACCTGTAAGTAAGCTATAAGTTGCAAAATAATCAGAAGAATAATGTTGATAACATTATGAAAACCAATTAAGCTCAATAATGTCCTTTTTTTAAGCAAACTGTCAAAAAAATAAGGAATAACAAAACTCCCTTAATCTTCCATCGAATCTAACAACTTGTCCTATAAGAAGGTGAGTTGCTCTCTTTCTTCCTTAATCACCTTCTTCTCCTCTGCTTCTTCCACTTCACGAACGGAGACTTTCATAGCTTCTTCAAACGCGATTTCTATTGTCATTTGTTCTTCATCCTTCTATTCTTTGGAAGATTCGAACACATCAATTATCCTGAATGAGATACTATCCTTTAGATTCTTTAATACATCGTTTATGTTGAATGTCACTTGGTCATTGATAGGTGTGCATTGGTATATGTTTTTCCATGTAATTGGCATGTGTTTTCTTGCATAATTGTTGATTATTGTTGTAGTTTAGGATTCATTTTGTATGTTTTCGTTTAGTTTAATTTACATTATTTTTCTTTTATGTTTGATGTTAATTTAGGGTAAGAATTGACTATTTATGTGTAGGAAGGAAGATGAATCAACTTGGAGATTGAGCTAGAAATCAAGAGGAAAAGAAAAGAGGAAGTGTTCTGTGGCCAATTCCCACGATCGTGGGAATCATAATCCCAGACAATATGTGGGGCTTCATTAAACTTAAGATTTTTGGACTATTTAAGCATAATTAAGCCTCCAACTTTGAGGGAGACGAAACCATTCTGTAAAAGCACCATCCTTGAGTGAAGAACACATGTTTGGAGACTTGAGGAAGGATTGAAGTCAAGGATCATCATCAAGATTGGGGAAAATAGCACATCAACACCAATATTTCCAAATTTTGACAAAGAAGAGGAGTTTTTTTATTCAATTTCTATCAATTCCACTTATTCTATTCTTTGTAAAATGGTTTATTTGAATTTGATGATGTTATGGAGACCATGTTAGGTTGATTTAGTTTTAGAGATTGCTTTTGAACTATTTTGTTAGAACTCCTATTTTATTGAATTGAATGAAGTTGTCTTTAATGATTATTGATTTTATTTGTTATCTTGCAACAAATTGAGAGAGTGAGTGAGATAAATTTGTATAGGATCGTACAATGAGAGTTGGCGACCTATAGACTTACAATCATCATATTAATTGAATAGTTAGAAGAGAGATCTCGGCTAATCAATTGATCACCCATAAGATAGTGTAATAACTAGTTGAATCGGTAGAGTCATTTGGGTAGGTTAAGAGATCGTCCAATTGATTCCCTTTAATTCAATTAGGGATAATTAATTACACCTTGAGAGAGGGTAGTTAATACGTTTGGAAATCTAAGGTGAGACACAATTCAATCAATAAAATAGGAGGGAGACAAAATAGGAAAAGAAGTAATATCTAGCCTTTAGATTCTTGAATTTCAATTTTTTTGCACGTCAGTATTGTCTATTGTTTTGAGTTAGTCTTTCAATTTTTATTTAAAATTTCCAAATTATTTTTATTAAACAATTTTGTTTCTTAAACAAAGTTTTATCTAAATTAAGTGGTGTCTGGGCATCAATCCCTGTGGGATCGATATCTGCTCTTTTAAGCTACAATTCACGACCCGTTCACTTGCGATTTTTGAGCGTAAAACAAGTAGATAGGTTTTACCATCAACAATCATCATTGATCCGAAGGATAAGGTTCTTTTTATGGACATCTACCCAAGTTTTTTCAATGTTTAAGCATAGTATACCAAGATCTGGCAGATAATATAAGGGGTTTTCATCCTTTTCTTCATCTTCTCTTTTGATTTCTTGGTCTTCTATAAGGTAGGGTCCAATATGGTCTTCCATTGGATCTTCTTGTTCTTCCCTATTTCTAAGTGTGATGGCCTCATACTGCTCTTGTTCATATAATTTCATATTGCTTAAAGAATCTTCCACACTTCTCTTACAAAATTTACCAGAAAGTCGTCTTACTTGAATATGCAAGTTATGAATAGAAGCAGCATGATTTTTCGTTACGGGATTAAATTGCTCTTCTAGTCACTTCTGGTTCTCTTCCATGTCTGTTAGCTTATCCATGATTTTGTCCAATTTGGAATCCCATGAATTGGACTCATCTTGCTGAAATTCAAATAGGTCTTGATGTCCTGTGTGAGTACTTGTATTATTGGACCAATAGAAATTTGGGTGGTTCTGCCACCCCAGAGTGTACAAGTTCTAATAAGGATCATTACTTTCCCAACCATGTTATACCTCATTGTAATTCGCAAAAGTTCCTTCCTCCCTATAATATCTATCCTCCATCATTGCTTTTTTCATTTCTTCTTGCAACCTAGCTCTTTAAGTGTCTCATTCTCACTCTAGGATGTCTTGATGTGTCTCTACTTTACGCCCTAAACTTCTTTCTTTATTTTTTTTAAAACAAAAGATCTTGAAAATGCCTTAGACCAAAGAACTAAACTAATCTCCTCCCCGGTAATGGTGCCAAAAACTTGATCGAGATGTTTGATGTGTGTAAATTTTGATAAATACCCTCAATAATCCGCAAGTGCATGGTTTGTTTGCATAGTACCTAAGATGTTGATCATATAAGAAAGGATAATCTAATCCTAAAATCGAAGGCCAAATAAATCACATAAATTCAAAATATAATGAAACTAAAATGAGAATTCAATTCAATCAATCAAATAAAATTAAGAATCAATCACGAAAATATTAATAATTCAGTAATTACAACGCACACCCCCAATAATCAACCTGAGGGAATTATCAATTGAGAGAAAGGGAATTTTATTTATCCTTAACACTAACGTAATTGATTATGAATTACTAGATTATTAATTCTAGACAGTCTTAGGGTTGATTACTCTCTCTTAAGTTATAACCATTAATCTTAAATCATAAACCCTAATCAGATTATAAAAATTACAATCTCTCGATTAACAATCTATCCAACCCCAATTAGTTCTAAAGTTGTCTATTAAACTATCAAAAACCTATGCAAGATCTCTCTTCTCACAATTTACCGATTTGATTTAATTCTTGTTCTATTAAATTACCTAATTTTTGATAGCCCAATTTAATTATTTTTCATTTGATTCACCCTCTTAGACTATTATCAAATTATACAGGTCCAGAATTAAACTACAATAAATCCAATACATAAACAATCAAATTGCATTAATTCAAAGGCAAAACTCCGAAGGTGAGTTTAGAACATGTCAACATTCAAAATTCTATCGTCAAACTGTTATTACTAATTCTATACAATAATAAAAATGGAAAATAAATAGGAAACATGATTTGAACGGATGATGAGAGGCAGCGATGTCGAGAAACTCCTTATTCGGGAAGTACATTGAGTCAATTTCTTCTCCACTTCTCTCTTCCTTCTTCTCTTTTTCAATCTCTCGATGAATTCTCTCTAGGGTTTCTTCAAGGTGGCTGATGTCAAAAGCTGCTCTGCCTCCTTGTCTTATTCTTTAAATATCCTTTATGTTCTAAGCAGCCCTAAGGTTTTTTCGGGGTCTAAAAGGTCCAAAAAATTCTTCGAAACTTGACGTTTTTGAGTGTTTGCGCGTCTGCCTGACGCAGGCAATGTCTATAGAGCCTACTGTCATGATCATGGCATGTGGGCCATGATCATGGCCAACTTTGGTGCTTCTATCACAAACATGGCCTATTGTGCCACGATCGTGGGCTATTATTTCAGCCCAAATGTCTCCGAAACTTTTCCGTTCTTTGATGTTGACCCTGATACACTAACATACACATCAAGGTACCTTAAAAACATAATATTTAAGCTCAAAGACTTGTACTAACCCATAAAAACACTTAAACACAAATAATTAAAAAACCAACACAATTCTAAACTAAACACAAACTAAACGATTGAATTAACAATTAAATACATATTAAACTAAGCTCTAAAACATGATGCAATATACACTTATCACACAATATAATAAGAAATAGAGAAATACATGTGTAGATCCATGTGATGAATCTTGCTGAAAGAGCCAGCTTCTTTAAGGAATATATTAGGAAGTTCCAATCTACTGTGTCCAAAAACCTTGTTGATGTCAATTTTTAGAGCACAATGCCTGCCTACTCCTTTGGTGTTGTAATGTTTATAAAGATCCTGAGCTATGAGGATGTTGTCACTGATGTATTTGCCAGTAATAAAAACAACTTGTGGTAGACTTATGATGTTAGGAAGAACTTACTTCAACCTTTCTGCCAGGATCTTAAAGATGATTTTGTAGAAGGTGGAGCAACAAGAGATAGGTTTATGATCTCTTATGTAACTAGGATTAGGGATTTTAGGAACCAAGAATAAAAGGTTTTATTCCAATGTTATGAATAATGTACCAATACGTATACCAAATTTGGTTCTGGTACTGTACTATATCAGTACTGGTCAATCCCGGTTACTATTTTAGGTAATTTTTAAATTTATAAAATAATCCATGACTTTTTTTAAATTACAAAATAGTCCTTAAATATATTTTACTGTATAATTTGTAATTTTACATCAATCTTATCTCAAAAATCATAATAATAGAAATTTAAAATAATAGTAATATATTTATTTATATTAATATTATTTTCACATATTTCACATATAAATAATAAAACAATTAATATGAAAAAAGTTCATTTAATCATTATGCAAATATAAAATTAAATACAATACAAAGTATTTAAAACATTACATTTTCATCATATAATAAATAATAATTACATCAAAACAATCAAACAAAAAGAATAATTTTTGACATATATATTATTAATAGTAGGTCTATAGTGGTGGAATTGGACTTAAGATGTAACACTAACTATTCAAATTATTTATTAAAATTCAAATTATTTAATTTTGTAAGTTAACTTACTTGAGTAAATAAGTTGGTTAATTTATATATATTTGGTCAATATAATTTCAAGAATGAAGGAAAAGAAAAGAAACTACCTTAACTTTTGTGTATAAACTTTATTAATCTAATTGATTGGTAATATCAATCATATTTGATCCCTTTATGTTGACATGTTGTATGATAATCCTTTACTTTAGGTTATCAAGTTTAAAATTCAATATTACCTAATATAGTTTTGAACAACTCTAATCGTAGGTATTCTATCTTTGGTACATTTAAACTAGTAATAAAAATTTAGAGTCTACTTAGTACTCATTTAAAATAATTTTGGATTAGTACTCATTTAAAATAATTTTGGATTAAGTCATTATATATTATTAGATAAATTATAATTTAAATTTAGAACTTTTTCTAATTTTATAATACTAGATACAATTATAAACTATATCAATCAAATATTTAAAGTTTCAATGTATTGCAAATATATTTATTGTTTTATTATTATTACTAATAAAAGATCATATTTTATGAGGATTATAAAATTAAATATCAAATAAATAAAAATTTTCATTCTAGAATGACTTGTTTATCCCTTTAACATGATTTTTTATTTTACTTTGTTTTGCTTATGTTCTCTCTCTTGCCTTCCATCGACTTCTTCTATTCACCTTTTTCTATTGCGTTTTTTCCTCAATAAAGTATTCAAAGAAATGGCCACCAATCTACTCCTATAAAGCAGATGATAATCGTTAAAAAATTTCCTTAGTCTCATCCCTGAACTGGTGGTCCTTGCTATTTGATCGGTCCTCTAAGCTTGACTATGTTGCCGTAGAGGCTAAGCTAGAAGATCTCTTGAATAAAACTGGCTATAGCATGATTCGCTTTGGGCGGTTTCATTGACGAAAAGGCCAGGTAGCTCTATATATTGACCACAGAGATGTCATCATTCCACGACGCCATATACCAGCCAGTATTTGGGTTAAAATTTCTTTTTTTACAAATAGGTCCTTCAACCTTTTGAAGTTTATTGTATTGGATAGTACCATGCAAAATTGTCGATACCGATTGTAACTGATGACCGATACTAAAAAGCTAAATTTCTTACCATTTTCCAGCCAGTACCGATCGGTATAGTACAAAACTATTGTTATTGTTTTATTATATTCTTTTAGGAGTTTCTTAGTGGAGAAAAATTCCTCAATAGCTTCATGAGCATCATTCCTGATTAATGGCCAAACTTTTTTGGAACAAATGGGCTTTGAATCCATATTTCCTAGGAGCTTTGTTGTGACCAACGTTCCTTAGAGCTTTTTCAGTTTCCTCCATGGTAACATGCCTACTCATGTTTTCACCTAGCTGAGGGAAGAGAGTGTTTTAAAGGAGGGAGTCTAAATTCTGTAACTTATCAATTTCTACTTTAAAGCCTAGGATTTTTTCAAAATAGCCTTTGGAGTAATCCAAGATATCCTCCTAACAGAGGGAGGGTTCTTGATTCATCTTAGATGGAGTGGAAGCTATTGCTATTCCTTCTTCACAGAAGATTCCTGTGGAAGTATTAAGAGTTTGAGTCACCTTCTTTCGGTCAAATGAACCTACATTTCTATCTGAGAATAGAGTTTTGAATATGAGGTGCATTTAGAAATCTGTCAAGGGCATCTTTCTCTTGTTATTTTAGAATGATGCAAATAAGCTTATTTTATAGCTTATTTTGCATGCATTTAAGTTCCCTTTTTGCAACTTGTGGTTTTTCCTTATAATTTGGAGTAATCTTCTTATGTAGTTTCTTTAATTATGCTTTTATAGATAACATCTTCTTATATAATTGAAAGGATTTGTAATTTACTATTTGCTTTTAAAGGCCCTTTTGTACTGATTTTTTGAACTCCTCCTTTTCTAAAAGATAATTGAAGAATTTGAATGGGGAGGTCCTCTTCCTTATAGCACAAAAATTCTAAACAATTATAAGACTATGATCAGAACATAGGCTCTCATGATAATGTGCTTTGAAATTTGGAAAACTTTGGATCTAGTATTGGATAACTACACTCTTGTTAAGCTTCTTTCCTATTTTCCATATGCCCTCCTGCTTTTTTGCCCATGTGTATAGGAATCCACTAGAGTTTAGGCCAGTCACTCCCATTGAAGCCAAGCATGAAACTAATTCCCTGATTGGTTTGGTGTTACACCTTGCTCCTTCTAACAAAAAATGGTATACTTTATAGTTGAAGTCTCCTAGAAGTAGCCATGGTCCTAAGATCACTGAATTTAGGCTAGTGAGCTCCTTCCCAAGGGCCTTTAAAATTGATGGTTAGGTGCATATATGAATCTGATCCATTTTCTTCCCAACTCTCTATTTTCAATGTGTAAGTGAATTCCTTGAATAGATGATTGCATATGTAATATTTTGGTTGGTTTAAGGTTATAAGCAACGACTATCCTCCCTTTATTATAATGGTTTTGGTTTCTGGTTATGCTCTATTTTTTTCAGGAACTAGGAGCTTCTACATGCTTCATTACTCAATTTGGTTTCAAGCAAACCAAAAATGAATGGTGTAACTCCATTAATAAAATCAACTATTAGAAGATGTTTTATAGGGTCATTTGTACCTCAACATTTCATGCAAAAATTGACATATTAAGATGATTTACTAGTTTTCTTCTTGGCTTTGCACACAAATTTTGTCTTCTCTATTATCATGAACTCATGTTATTCAAGGTTTGTTGCAACAGTGTTTTGAACTATCTCCTTCCCTTTTTCTTTTGAGAGATTAGCAACAACAGTAGGCTCTATTCCATCATTTTTTTTGTAGTTTCTGGTGGATCAATTACCAGTGAAATTTATGATTCCTTCTCCTCCACATTGGTGAGTTCTTCTTGCCCAAGAGAGGCTTCATCAAGGCCTTAGTCTATTGCTTTTTGAATTGGGGAATTAGCAATATCAAGGAGCTTTAAGTCATTTTTTGAAGTTTTTAGTAAGGGATAATTGACATTCTTTTCGATTACCACAGTGCTATGTGATTCCTGTTTTGAATCTTTTTCCTGTTTGTTTCCATTTTTTGCCTTGGGTTCTTAAGAAGGGACACCATTGGTAAGAGTCCCTGTCATTTAGGTGCATCAAGGGAACTGTTTTTGGTAGATCCCTAGATATGTGTTGAAGGTAAAGCCTATCTAATTTTTTAATGCGCAAAAACTGCAAGTGAATAGGTCGTGAGTTATAGTAAAAAGAGCGGATATCGATTCCACAGGGATTGATGCCTAGACACCGCTTAATTTAGACACAACTTTGTTTAAGAAACTAAATTATGAAATGAAAATAATCTGGAAAATTAAATTAAAATTAAAAGAGACTAATGTAAGCAATGAACAATACCACAATTGCAAAAAATCTAAATTTAAGAATCTAAATACTAGAGATTACTTTTTCCTTATTTTGTCTTCCTCCTATTTTATTGATTGTATTGTGTCTAACCCTAGACTTCCGAATGTACTAATTACCCTCTCTCAAGGTGTAACTATTTGTCCCTAATCGAATTAACGGGAATCGATTGAACAATCTTTCAACCTACCTAATGACTTTACCGATTCAACTAGTTATTAAACTATCCTATGGGTGATCAATTGACTAATCGAGATCTCTCTTCTAATTATTCAATTAACATGATAATTGCTAGTCTATAGGTTGCCAAATCTTGTTGTACAATCCTACACAAATTTCATATCACTTACTCTCTTGATTTGTTGCAGGATGATAATTAAGAACAACAATCAACAAAGACAATTGTATTCAATTAAATAAAATAGGAGTTTTGACAAAATAATTCAAAAGCAATCCCTAAAATGAAATCAGCTTAACATAGTCTCCATAACATCATCAACAATCTATTAAACCATTTTTACAAAGAATAGAGGAGGCTAAAATGATAGAAAATTGAATAGAAAGACTCATTACAAAGAATAGAGGAGGTTAAAATGACAGAAAATTGAATAGAAAGACTCATTCTCTTCTTTGCCAAAATCTGGAAATTTGATGTTAATGTGTTATTTTTCCCAATCATGATGATAATCCTTGTATTTAATCCTTCCTCAATGCTCCAAACATGTGTTCTTCACTCGAGGAGGGTGTTTTTACAGATGGATGTTGTCTCCTTTGATGATGGAGGCTTAATGATGTTTTTATAATCCAAAAACCCTAAGTTTAATAAAGCCTCGCAGATTGCCTCAGATTACAATTCCCACGTTCGTGGGAATTTGCATGATTCCCATGAGTGCGGGAATTGTACACAAATGCACTTCTCATTTCTTCTATGATGCCCACGTCCGTGGGAATTTGCATGGTTCCCACGAATGTAGGAATTTGGCACAGATGCACTCTCCCTGTCTTCTCTTTTTTAATCTTCTGTTCAACCTTTAATCTTTCTTACACAAAAATAGTCAATTCTTACCCTCAATTAGCATCAAATACACAAAAAAACAATGGAAATCAAACTTAATGAAAACATATAAAATGAATCCTAAACTAGAACAATAAACAACAGTTATGCAAGAAAACACATGCTAATTACCTATAAAAACATATCCTAATGTATCAACATACCTACTGTTGGACCCCGATTCCGGTGTCTAACTCATGCTTACTTTGATACCAAAAATGTTAGACCCTATCTCCGAAGTCCAACTCGCATGCAGCATAACCTAATACGTGAGTTTATCTTCCAAAGGGAACGCCTTAACCATTATTGTTTTATCTTCTCTTCTCCGATACTACCACTAATGCATACTTATTATGCGTATTCATCACTCATACTTGCCTTCAACAACTCTCCTTCTTAATTCAGCTCCACTCTTCGACTATCCATTTATTCATTTAAACCTGAAGAACCTCAAAGAACAGCGTTGGCGAGTCGCCACTTTACATATACGTGCTTCAGGGTTGATGGCATAACTTTTGCTATAGACATCCAAATCAGGGTTTCTTTGGCTAGTTTGAAAGAGAATTTCAAGAACTATAACTTTCATAAAGACCTTTAAGGACAATTATATCATATGGAGGGTCATAAAATGGGATAGAAGATAATTGTAAACAGTGACCCAGACGATAGCGTGAATAATAATACAGACGAAGTCTATGAACAGTAACACAGACGAAGTCTGTGACACAGATGATGTCTTCCAATTGCCATAACTTTACCTAGAGGAATCGGATCAAGGTGTTCTTTATATGTTTCGAAAGATAATTCTAAAATATACAACTTCCATGAAGACATCCAAGTCTGACTCTATCGTATGAGGGGTCAACAATGGGACAGAAGATAGGTATAAATGAATATAGTCTGTGAACAGTAACACAAATGATGTTTTCTGATTGCCATATCTTTCTCTATAGGGATTGGATCGAGGTATTCTTTATATGGATAGAAAGAGAATTCTAAAATCTACCACTTCCATGAAGACATTCGAGTCCAATTCTATCGTCTGAGGGGTCAACAATGGGACAGAAGATAGGTATAGGTGAACATAGAAGAACCAAAACA
>JAOQMS010000178.1:14803211-14814310 GCA_027563885.1 Erythroxylum longipes
AACTGTAACTGAAGAAGATAAAGTTACATGTAAATACACTTGCTTTCCAGGGCACTATATTTACATAACTCCAACAGGGTATACTCATGCAAGAACAGTTCATATGGGATCTTACCACTAACAACAAAGTTTGTGATATCTGCGAACCATGGTGTCGCTATACTATTAAGAAGCATCAGGGTGTCATTAGGGATTTTTTTGAAATATCACATATCTCACATTCCCCTCCTTCCAGATGTGATTAATGGTCCGCGACAACATTCTTCGCTCCTTTCTTATCTCTTATTTCTATATCAAACTCCCGTAAGAGTAATACCCATCGAATAAGTCTCAGCTTTGCATCCTTCTCGGTAAACAAATATTTAAGCGCAGCATGATCCGTAAATATGATCACTTTAGAGCCTAAAAGGTATGAACAAAACTTATCACATGTATACACCACAACAAGTAATTATTTTTCTGTGGGGGTGTAGTTTAGTTAAGGTCATGCAAGAGTCTTGCTTGCGAGGTAAATTGTGTGCAACTATTTATCCTTTCTTTAACCCATCATGCAACCTATAGCTTGGTCATTTGCATCGTACGTGACCTCAAATGCGAGTGTCCAATTAGGTGGTGCTAAAATTAGGGTAGATGTTAGTGCCTCCTTTAATTGATTAAATGTGGATGAACATTTATTATCAGAAAGGAAAGGCACATCCTTGACTGACAAATTTATCAACGGTCATGCAATCTACAAGAAATCTTTAATAAAGCGACAGTAGAACCAACATGACCTAGGAATGCCTGCACGCCCTTGACATCGTTTAGAGGAGAAAAGTTTTTTTATAACCTCCGTCTTCACTATGTCCACTTCAAAGCCTTGATGTGAATTTTTTAAGCCTGAGCACTATCCCCTCTTGCACCATAAAGTGGAACTTCTTCTAATTTATCACTAAATGTGATTATTCACATTTTTGGATTACCTTGTTCATATTAGTTAGACAATTCTCAAAGGATTCTCCAAAGACAGAGAAACAATCCATGAAGATTTCCATAAGATCTTCAATCATGTCCGCAAAAATAGACATCATAAACCTTTGAAATGTAGCTGGGGCATTGTGATTGGATTATTATGATGTGTGTAAGTTTTAAAAATTAACCTCAATAATCTGCAAATGTACGGTTTGTTCACGTAATACCTAAAATGTCGATCCAACGAGGAGGAATAATCCAATCCTAAAATTTAAGGCCAAAACAATTCTCAAAAATTCAAAATGTAACAGAACTAAAATGAGAACTCAATTCAATCAAGTAAATCAATTCAAAAATCAATCATGAAAATATTGATAATTTTAGCAGTTGCAACATACACACAAGAATCAACCTAAAGGAATTACGAATTGAGAGAAAGGGAATTTTACCTATCTTTAACGCTAACCTAATCGATTATGAATTACTGGATTATTGGTTCTAGATGATCCTAGGGTTAATTACACTCCCTCGAGTTATAAGCCCTATCAGATTATAGAAGTTACAATTTCTTAATTAACAACCTATCGAAAACCCTAATTAGATTTGAATTTGTCTAATAAACTATCGGGAACTTATGCAAAATCTCTCTTCGCACAATTTTACCGATTTCATTTAATTCTTGTTCTATTAAATCACCTAACTATCATTAGCCCAATTTAGTTATTTTTCATTTGACTCGCCCTCTCAATCTATTATCGAAATTCACGTCCAGAATTAAACCACAATAAATCCAAATAACACATAAACAATTAGATTTCATTAAATCAAAGATAAAACCTTGAAGTTGAGTTTAGAACATCATCAACATTCAGAAATCCTATTATCAACTATTATTCCATTTCTACAAAATAAAAAAACTGAAAATAGTAGGAAATACGAATTGAATGGATGAAGGGAGGCAACAACGTCTAAAAAATCTTGATTTGAGAAGTACGTCGAGTCGGCTTCTTCTCCTCTTCTCTCTTCCTTCTTCTCTTTCTCTATCTCTCGATAGCTCTCTCTAGGGTTTCTCTAAAAGTGGCTGATGCAAAAGCCCCTTCTGCCTCCTTGTCTTATTCTTTAAATACCTTTTTTGTTTTGAGCAGCTCTAGGATTTTTTCGGGGTCCAAAAGGTCCAAAAAATCCCTCAAAACTTGTTTTTTAGTCTCTGCGCGTCTGCCTGACACAAGCCATGACTGTGGCCTTATAGGCCACTATCATGGGCCACATTCGAGCCTTCTATCATGATCTTGGCAAACAAGTCATAATCGTGGGCCATATCTTGGGCTTCTATCATGATCGTGGCTCATGGGTCACAATCGTGGGCTAACTCTAGTGCTTTTGTCATGATCGTGGCCTAATATGCCCCGATCATGGGCCTTTGTTTCGGCTCGAGTGTCTCTGAAACTTTTTCGTTCTTCGATGTTGACCCTGAAACACTAATAAACACATCAAGGTACCTCAAAAACATAATAATTAAGCTCAAAGACTGGTATTAACCCCTAAAACACTTAAAACATCAATAATTAACAAACTAACACAATTCTAACCTAAACACATACTAAACGATTGAATTAATAATTAAATACATATCAAACTAAGCCCTAAAACACGATACAATTCACACTTATCAACATCCCTATACTTAAGTGTTTGTTTTCCCTCAAGAAAACAAAACAAAAAAGACACAAAATCACACAATGCACGATGCACGATGCACAATGCAGTAATGAGATAATGGCTTCAACTTTATGAAATAAATTTAACTTAAAGCACAATTGTTCGAATCATTTCAAATCATTAACATGCAAAATCCACGTCTTAGGGCTTTGAACTAAATATACATATTAATCTAGACCCAAGTGTTAAATTATTTACCCTTTTCAATTGCACACACACATTAATAATTCTTTGGTTAGTCAAACTCTGTAACTACTCCTAAGTACATTTTCATGAAAAGTCAAGCTATTACAAGTTTTGTAGGTTTTAATTAAATAATATTTTTTAATTAATTTTTATGGATATCGACTTAGTCTTTTTACGCAGACCCAAACATTAGTGATGATTGTTGATCCAGTTACTCAACTAAGTCATGTTTTTATTAAGCTGCTTGATTAGAATGTCATTATAACCTTTTGACGCGAAGGCACACATTTGTGATACGTGTCGATCCGGTTCCTCAGTTACACCACGTTCTCAACTAGCTACTAGCTCTATTCATAACCCGAAGGCCAGCAAAATAGTTATTTATTTAAAATTAATAAACACATAAAATTTTATTTTATTGCTTACTTTGTTGCTTTAGCTACTCGTTTCCATTAAAAAATTCTAGCAAAGTTATTTAAGTCAAAAGACCTCAAATTATAAATGAATGTGACAAATTAGAGGGCAAAAAATCAACAATAAATCCTAATTATGCTACATATTTAGCCAAAGAACCCAATTCACTAATTTTGCGAGCTAATGATTCTTCACAACCTAATAGACTATGTTCAAAATTAAATCAATTCCAATCCATCTAAGCTATTGATACATTCACACGATTCATAAAATGCAACCTAAAAAACCATCATATAATATGAAAAATTCACATTCAAAGCAAAACACATAACCTTCCCCACACTTGAGCAATACATTGTCCTCAATGTGAGAAGGGTATAAATAAACACACATGCAAAGAAGAAACATAAAATAAAGTAAAATCAAACCAAAAAATAAAATGAAGACTAAATTTATAGGAAAAGGGTTACAAACAAAGCCTCGTGGTGATGGAAGTGGGGATGGATGCCTTAAGCCTCAAAGTAATGATGGATATGACATATATCCCAACTCTGCCATCATTATGTTAGGGCCATCTCCTTCATTCTTCAAGAGTTCTCAACAAGTGTGTCTGTAATTACCTTGGTGTTTGCTGAGATTGTATCAAGAACTTTCTTCTAACCCAATTCTTTTGTTTCTTCATCCTCCTCGGACTCTTCACTAGTTGAGTCCTCTTTTGCCTGCTAAGGTAGCACTATACTCAAACTCACCTAACTAGCCCTAATTTTCAAATAAGTCTTTTGGCTGATATCCCAGAGTTCCATGTTATGGGACTTAAGGATTTCAGCACGCCATAGATGGTAATCATTTAGAAAATATAGGAGGTGGGTGGTTAAACCACTACATTCCATGCCATAATACTCAGCGATGGCGAAAACCAAATACGGTATACCTAAATTGTTGCTCCTCTTATGTAGAGTTGCAACAATAGCGTTCAACATATATATGAAGGTGCTCACTGGGATGCTGTGATCCATGCACCACAATAGGAAAAGTTCCTTTGTTGAGCACTTGTTGGTTTCTAATTTATCAAAAACCAATTGACACATGAATTTATGCAATAGCAAGTGCTCAAGGGTTATTATGATGTTATTGTGGGCATTGTTAGCGTTGAATCACTCTAACCTAGTGAGCTCATTCCAATAGTGAGAAGCAAGAAAGTCATTGTGCTTATCGATAATGGAAGACTCCAGGAACCCATAAATGTTGCACATGATTTTGATGTTCAACTTATAGTTTTGTCCTGGTAACCTAAACCACATTTATTTAGGGTTACTAGGTTCATAATATAGGGAAGTGAAGAATTCTAGAGTGAGCTCCTGGTAGACAGGATGTTGGAAGTGTATGAACTTCGCACACTGAATTCTTTTTGCTAAGTTCTCTACCCTATCCTGCAGTTCTAGTCTATCAAGTATACCAAAATCAAAATATTTTGGGACCACAATTTGTTTAACATTGAGGGATTGGAAACAAATACCTTCCTCCACTATGTAAATCGGGAAGGGTGCTCTGAAGTCTGCCTCGTTCCATGACTTGGGTTCGTCCCAATGATTGATCGCACTTTGGTGACTACTTAATATGCGGCATGCTAGCTTGCGAGTAGGTAGAAGTTGAAAGAGACTGGAAGTTAGGAATTTAGGTAGAGAGAAGTAAGAGTATTTGGAGGTTCTAAACTTATAGAGATAAAGTTAAAATGGAAGTGAGAGAAAATGTGAATTAAGAAATGAATATATAAGTGAATGAAGGGTAAAATGGCAAAAAATTCAAACAATTTTTCCACAAATTTTTAATTTTCTCTTCTTTTGTCCTTCTCCACTTTTCTGAAATCACTTCTTAACTCTTTATGGCCCTTTCACCTCTCTTTTTCTTACTTCCTCGATCATCAAATTCATGTCGAAGTCCTATGCCTTCCCAATTTTATTTGGAAACAAAATAACCTAATTATGGAATTCAACTATCTAAAAATCAAGGGAAATAACATCAAATTAATAGTCCATAGGTTGCCTCCTATATAGCGCTTCTTTTAACGTTAGTAGCTCGACGCTCTTCATGTGCTTGAGGTGGTTCAAATGATTCATGCAATGGTAACGTAGTCATCGATCTTACAATTTGCATATGAGCTACCATGCCCTGGATTCCGCTCTCCCTCTAATTTTGCTTCATTCGCCTTCTTCGCAATCATTTCTTTCTAGATGCATTCCTAGGATCCTCAATATCTTCCCATTGTCCTCGAGGTTCGGTTTACTTGATATTAGTTAGAGGTAATGGAGAATTGTTGTATTTCTTTGACACTTTGAAGGTTATCTGATGCTTGCCGACCAACAGAGCTGGTTCACCCTCATCAATGTCAATTATGGAGCGGGCAGTAGGACGTCCAAGGACCATAGGGGTTTCCACATCTTCTCCAATATCCAATATATAGAAGTCTATGGGGAAGGTAAATTTATCAATTTGTACTTGCACATCCTTAATAATCCCTTTTGGTAGATGAACTATTATGTCCGCCATCTTTACTAGCATCTTTATGGGTTCTAACTCTGTTAACCCCAACTTTTAACTAAAGGTACAGGGCATCATATTGATAGTCGCTCCCAAATATTTGAAAGCCCTATCTATATTGACTTCATTGATATTGCAATGAATGTAAAAATACCCTGGGCCCTCTCTCTTCTATGTTATGTTAAGGTTTTCTTCCACTATGCGGCCCTTAACCTCCTTCTTATTTGATTCCTTTAGTGTGAGCTTCATTTGTAGATGTTTTGTTATGTATTCAACCTTGTTTAATTCAACTTCCTTAGAATTTCTCATCGCCCTACTTGAAATTAACTTCCGCTGAGCTAGAATAGGGTACGGAAATTCAAATTGAGGTTCCTCAATTAGCTCGATTATGAGCTCACTTGGAAGGAATTCCATAATTATTTGTCCTTCTCTTTTATCCCTATGTTCTTTCGCATGTTTGAGTTTCTTTTATTAGGTCTGAGTAATGGCCACAATTCGTTCCTTTAGGTTAGACTCAATATTGCTTAGAATTCCTGCATTCTGAGTAGAAACTGCCTCAGCTAGTTAACCTACTTAGACCTCCAAATTATGTATTGAAGAGGCATGGTTCTTAGTGACTTGTTTGAATTTGCTTTCAAGCATCCTATGTGCATCCTTTTTGCCTCCAATTTTATCTAAAATCTTATGTAGCTTAGATTTTGTTGAGCTTAGTTTATCATGTTGAAAGTTTGGCTGTCCTTAAAATTTGAACTATCCTCCAACATTATTCGTCCACAAGAAGTTAGGATGATTCTTCCACCAAAGGTTATAAATGTTAGAGTAGGGATTATTTTCCCCTCCTCGTCCGTACTGAGCTCCCATATAATTCACTTGCTTTGGATCACTTTCTTTCATCAAGAAACATTCCACCTTATCATGGTCTATTTGTCCACAGATTTCACACTTTAGTTGCACGACTTTTACCGAAGCTGAGGATGAAGCCTTCATATTGTTGAGCTTTCGAGTCAAGTTGTCAATTTTCGCTTGCATCTCTGTTATTTGATCAATAGCTACAATTCCTTTTTGTTCTCAGAAGGCAGTGGTTTGTCTACCCCGCTCATTAGTCCATAGGCAGCTATTACTTGCCATCTCCTCTATCAGTTCTTCCACTTCATCTATCGTCTTTCTCATCAATGATCCCCCTAAAGTTGCGTCAATTATGCCTCTTGTATGTGGGATTACTCCGATATATAATGTCCGCAATACGAATTCATTGGGTAAGTTATGGTGTGGGCATTTCCACTGCAAATCCTTGTATCTTTCTCATGCTTTATAAATCGATTCCCCGTCTCCTTGCTAGAAGTAGGTAATCTCCTTGATGATCTTCGTGGTCTTATTAAGGGGAAAATACTTATCTAAAAAGGCACGAACTAACTGATCCTAAGTTGTGACGTTGGTTAGGTTGAGAGAATGATACCAAGCATTTGCTCTATCTCTAAGGATAAAAGGAAAGAGCCTAATTCTGACCTCTTCTTCCGACATCTAATGGTACCGAAAGGTATACAAATTTCAAGGAAGTTCACTATATGTGCGTTAGGATCTTCATTCGTTAGTTCATAGAACTTCATGTTCTGTTGAAGCATGTTTAGGAGAGCTGGTTTGATTTCAAAAGGTGATGCTTATATAGGTGGCCTAGCTACTCCTTGGTTAGTCGCATTGAACCCTGGTCTCATGAAGTCTATAAGAGTCCGTTGTTGGCGTCCTTGGTTCACTTCGTGATCCAAATCTTACTGAAATTCCTTGGCCATTGTTCCTTTCACTATTTCTTCTTCTTCTTCACCAAGACCATTCCTAATGGATCGTTATAGTTGAGTGATGTCTAAATCTAAGGTTTTGGATGTATGAATCAAACTTCTAGTGACTCTTGTGTTCACATAAGAGCACGATTTTAGAAATAAAAAGAAAGAACAAAACAAAAAATAAAAACTAACTAAACGCCTTAAATTAAAGAATCAAACTAATCGCTTCCCCAATAATGGTGCCAAAAATTTGATCAAGTTATTGTGATGTGTGTAAGTTTTAAAAAATTAACCTCGACAATCCACAAGAACACGGTTCATTCACGTAATACCTAAGGTGTTAATCCCACGAGGACGAATAATCTACTCCAAAAATCTAAGGCCAGAATGATTCGCAAAAATTCAAAATTTAATGGAACTAAAATGATAATTCAATTCAATCAAGTAAATCAATTCAAAAATCATTCATAAAAATATTAATAATTTTAGCAATTACAACAGACACTCAAGAATCAACCTAAAGGAATTACTAATTAAGATAAAAGGAATTTCACCTATCTTTAACGCTAACCTAATCGATTATGAATTACTGGATTATTGGTTCTAGATTGTCTTAGGGTTTATTACTCTCTCTCGACTTATAACCATTAACCCTAAATTATAAACCCTAATCAGATTATGGAAGCTACAATTTCTCAATTAACAACTTATCCAAAACCCTAATTAGATTTGAACTTGTCCAATAAGCTATCGAAAACCTATGCAAGATCTCTCCTCGCACAATTTTACTAGTTTGATTTAATTCTTGTTCGCTTAAATCACCTAACTCTCGTTAACCTAATTTAATTATTTTTCATTCGATTCACCCTCTTAGCTTATTATTGAATTATGCACATCCAGAATCAAATCAAAATAATTCCAAATAACACATAAACAATCATATTTCATTAAATCAAAGATAAAACCTCGAAGGTGAGTTTAGAACATCATCAACATTCAGAAATCTTATCATCAACTGTTATTCCAATTCTATATAATAATAAAACTGAAAATAGCAGGAAATATGAATTGAATAAAAGACGGGAAGTAGCGATGTCGAGAAACTCCTGATCTAAGAAGTACGTCGAGTCGACTTCTTCTCCTCTTCTCTCTTCCTTCTTCTCTTTCTCTATCTCTCGATAATTCTCTCTAACGTTTCTCTAAAAGTGGATGATGCAAAAGCTCCTTCTACCTCCTTGTCTTATCCTTTAATTACCTTTTGTGTTCTGAGCAACCCTAGGATTTTTTCAAGGTCTAAAAAATTCCTCGAAACTTGAATTTTTATGCATCTGCACGACACAGGTCATGATTATGAGCCACATCCTAGCCTTCTGTCACGATTGTGGAGAGCAGGCTACGATCGTGGCAAGCAGGCTACGATCGTGGGCCATGTCCTGGGCTTCTGTCACAATCATAGGCTAACTTAAGTGCTTCTGTCATAAAACCATTGTTTTGGCCTGAATGTCTCTGAAACTTCTTCGTTCTTCGATGTTGACCCTAAAATATTAACAAACAAATCAAGGTACCTAAAAATATAATAATTATGCTGAAAAACTTGTATTAACCCATAAAACACTTAAAAGATCAATAATTAACAAACTAACACAATTCTAACCTAAACACACACTAAACGATTGAATGAATAATTAAATACAAATCAAACTAAGCCCTAAAACATGATGCAATTAACACTTATCATATTGCATAACTCGAATAGCATCTATCTATACATAAAGGTATCATAAGGATATATGAACGTGGTCTTTTCTTGATCCTTGAGGTAGATGAATATCTAATTATAGACCAAGTAACCATTTAAGAAACAGTAGAATGAGTGACCCGCCACTCTTTCTATCATTCGATCTATGAATGGGAGAGGGAAATGGTCCTTTTTAGTCACCTTGTTGAGTTTGCAATAGTCTATGCATACTCTCCATCTCGTAACTTTTCTTGTCGATATTAATTCTCCACTTTCACTTTCCATGACATCATTCCACCTTCTTTGGTACACATTTTACCAAGCTGACCCATTCGCTATCAGATATTGGGTATATGATACCTGCATCTAAGAGCTTTACTACCTCCTTTTTTACACTTCCTTCATGTGAGGGTGTAACCTATGTTGACGTTCCTTCACAACTCTGCCTCCTTCTTCAAGGTTTATCCTATCCATACACACTTTTGGGCTTATACCTAAAATGTCAGATCATTGTCATACTATGGCCTTCATCCGCTTCCTAACAGTCTCAACCACCCTACTTTCTTGTTCTTTATCTAATTGATTAGAAATGATGATAGGTAAAGTTTGACCTTTACCTAGAAAGGTGTGTTGGAGATGTGTAGGCAAAGGTTTAAGCTCTAGGGTTGGTTGTTTCTTTGTGAATGGTGGTATGGGTGCTTCGGTTCACACTAATATTTACTGATGGTTCTAAATACCCGACTCCCCCATTTCAGCATCTCCTTCAGACTCAGCTTCGTTTACCTTTTCAACTTCATTTTCTGTCTCCACTTCTACTGAATTAACTTCTGCAAAGTAGCTTCTTACTTGTTCTTGTACACTTTCATCTGTAATTTCAATGTTTATTCAAGTGTTGTTTTCTTTTGGACTCTTCAATGCCTTGTTTATATTGAACTCCACTTGATCTCCCCCAAACCAATTTACCTTTATGAACATCAATCAATGCTTTACCTGTGTTCATGAAAGGTCATCTAACAATTAGTGGAAAGTTCTTATCTTCTTCGAAATCAAAAACAACAAATCCATAGGTATAATGTACTTGTCCACTTATACCAAACATCTTTCACCACTTTAAACGGTCTTTTAATAGATTCATTAGCCAATTAGATTAGCATCAAAGTTGGCTTAACCTCACCAAGCCCCAATTTTTGGAATATTGACAAAGGCATAAGATTAATGCTTGCTTCAAAATCACATAAGCATTTTGTAACTCAAATTCACCAACCACACAGGATATTATGAAACTCCCTAGGTCTTTTAGCTTGGAAGGCATTTAATTGGTGATTATGGAATTACAGTTGCCAGTTAAGGTTACCATAATAATATGTCCTTCTAAAACTTAGCATTCTTGGGCATATTTTCTAAAGCCTCAACAAACGAAAGATTTATTTCCAAAGTCTTCAATTTCTCTATGAATTTGCAAATTGTGCATCTAATTTTCTCTTATGGAATTGTTGGGTGTATGGAATTTTGGGTGGATATGGAAGAGGGGCAACATACAGAGAGTATTCACTCATGTCCACACCTTTCTTGTTTTCCTTATCTTTCTCTATAGAGTGGGGTCCACTTTTTGGTTTTATAGGTTATTCAAATTCCTTCCCTCTTTGTAACGTAATTGCTTGTAGTTGCTCCCTTGGGTTTGATTATGTATTACTTGGAAGGTGATTGAGCCCAAGTTTATTATCTAAATTGGCAACACTTTCATGGCCTTTACTATACTTTTTGACTCCTAATTC
>JAOQMS010000178.1:14815117-14832881 GCA_027563885.1 Erythroxylum longipes
GGACTTCATCTGTGTTATTGATAGCGCTATCGTCTGTGTTACTGTTCACAGACTTCGTCTGTGTTACTGTTCACAGATGAATGGACTTCGTCTGTGTTACACGAGACTTCATCTGTGTTACTGTTCACATACTTAAGAAGAAAATTCTCAGTTGATTAAGGGTCAACCCAGAAGATAAAGATCAACCTCAGAGAATAGAACACAGAAGATAAGTTATGGATCAAGGATCTTAAGAGGGAGTAAAAAGGCTACTTGAGTTGAAGTGTATCTTCTGTGTTACGGTTCACCCTTGTATCTTCTGTCCCAATATTAAACCCTCAGGAGTTAGAATTAACCTTCGAGGTCTTCATGGAAGTTATGGATATTGAAATTCTATTTCCAAACGTATAAAGAGCACCCCAAACCGATTACCCTAGCGAAAGTTATAAGGTTTGGAAGTTATCATCTATGTTTCCCCAGACTTCGTCTGGGTCACTGCACACGCTATCGTCTGGGGGGGCTGGTTATCTACATATCTTCTGTCCCATGGTCGACCCCTTAGAAGATAGAATCGACCTTTGAGGTCTTCATGGAAGTTGTAGACCTTGTAATCCTCTTTCAAACCGTATAAAGAATACGCTGAACCGATTACGCTAGATAAAGTTATGACGATTGTAAGATATCGTCTGTGTCTCCCAGATTTCGTCTGTGACACTGTTCACACTATCGTCTGGGTTACTGTTCACGTGAATCTTCTCTCTCTTTTTCGAACCCTCAGGAGATCAAGTTGGACTTCGAGGTCTTCATGAAACTTGTAGTTCTTCAAGTCCTCTTCCCATCTATCCAAAGAAACCTTGCATTGGATACTTGTAATAGAAGTTATATCATTAGACCCGAAGTAAATATAAGTGTGAAGTAAGGACTCAACCATGCAGATGATTAAAGGATTCAGGTTGAAAGGTAGGAGACTATAATAGTAAATATGAGACTATAATAGTAAATATGAGAGATTAATAAGAAATTAGAAAATGAATTTCATGTTTATGCATTATATGATATGCTCATATTCATGAATATTGAATTTTTGTACATGAAAATAATTGTACATGCATTCATAGGCATTCCGAGTATAATTGATTTATAATTGAATTGTGAATGTGATTTTGTGGAGAATTGTGGTTTATATATGTTGAAAAATTGATTTGGAGAGTGTATTTAGTAATTTAGAATTTTTGGAGATTTTTAGAAAATTTATGAAAATTTGGGTAAAATTTGGACTAGGAAAAATGCCAAGTGGCAAGACAATTGACAAATAGCAGTAAAATTAAGAGTCAAATGGCAGTGAAAATTTTTATTTATGACTTTAGGATTTAATGACATATGTCATTGAAGTTTGGAGACAATTGGAATAGAAATTGGAGTTCAATAGACTAGTTATTAAGAATTATGTGGTAGCTTAAGTAAATATCCAATTAGCATTTATATTTAAGTAGTAAGTGTTATGACACTTACCTAGCATTTATTTACCATGTTCTTAACCCACCAAACTTAACCATCCATGATTCTTTCTTCTCTGCAAGACCATCTCTTCTTTCATTTTTCATTAAATGCTTTTCTTCATTTTCTTCTCTTCACTTTCACGACACTTTCTCACCAACACTCTCAACGTTGATCTTTACCAAAAATTTGCACCTTTTTACTTCCATCTTTCGTTGCCTTCTTCTTGTTATTGAAGACCCGACATATATCACCCTTAAAGGATGATGATTGTGTGATGCGTGGGAGCTAGGTTCACCTGATTTGAAGAGGTTTTGGGGCTAAAACAAATAAGTGTATAAATTATCTTTATGGATTGGGCTAAATAGAAATGTTATGATCATGAGTTGGTGATTATTTGAAGTTACATCATCATGAGGAAAAATGTTTGTTTTCATAAACATCGTGGCTTTTAAGATATGGAAATTTTCGATGTGTTGATTTTGAATATTTGATGATCAAATGTGAGATAGTGTTAAAATAATTTTTGGAGTTGAAAGATCAAATTAAATGTGTATGAGATTAATGCAGAAAAATGAAAGTGAAGGAAGTGCAGAAAAATCGAGATATGCGTAAGTGTGACCTTCTGTTTTGATGGTTGTGTTTTAATCTGGGATTTTGGCTTTGTTTGTGAATGAATTGAGTTAAATGAAATTGGAAATGGGGTTGAGTTAGGTTATAGATGTTGGTTTGAGTAGAGGAAAAGAAAGGAAGAAGAAGAAGAGATTGCAGTATCAGAAGAAAAGTAGAAATATATACAGCTTCAAACATCCGTTAGTATTTTGGCTATATTTCCTTCTCCTGACCTCCAAATGACATGGGACTTGAACCATTGGACTAGAAACACTTGGATATACTTCTCAAACAAAATCCTTAACCATATGAAATAATTTTGGAGAGTTTGAGTGATAAGATTGGGACGGAAATGATGTGGAAAAAAAATCTGGAAATTGGTTCTGGAGTTGGGAGTGCACGGCCGTGCGTTAAGGTTGCATGGCCGTGACTTATTTGTTGGTGTGCATGGGCGTGCATTATGGTTGCATGCCTGTGACTTGGTTATTTGGAATGCACGGCCATGCACTAATTTTGCATGGCCGTGACTTAATTTTGTTGGATAAAAAAGTGCACCCGAGAGCTTTTTGCACCCTGAACTTGCATCGGTTTTTTTCACATATCTTGATCTACAGATATACAAATACGATAATTGTTGATTTGTATTAAACTAGAGACAAATGGATACAACTTTAATGAGAAATAGAGTTTGAATTATATCCCTAAGAGTATTGAAAATTGGCTTGAAGTTGAGTTTCAGATTTTTGTCTCTGTTTTTGAATAGTATGGAGTAAATTATGTATAACTTTCATAATACTAAGCCAAATTGTATAAACTTAGGTTCTTTAGAATCTTAACACATAGATGAACAATTGTTTAGAAGATGACTTTGCCAAAAAACCTCATTTTCTAGGTGCAAAATGGATGTGAAGTTCAGAAAAGAAAAAAAAAGAAGGGAGGGCGCTTCGGCTAGATGCAAGTCGCAATCGCGATCGCGACGTCACGATCGCAATTCCGAAGGTGATGAGCGGGAGATGCCCTCCAAACATATGTTGGTTTTTTGATGATATCTTGAGTTTTAGACGTCCAAATAAGGTGATTCTTGATTTATATTAAACTAGATAAATAATTCTACAAATTTCTTGAAGAAGTCTAAATTTAATTCTATTTCTAACACTTTCAAATTTTTGTGTGAAATTGAGTCTGGATTGAGGTTATAGTACTACCCGAGACAGAAATTATGTTTTGATGTTTTCATAAAAAATGAATGGATATAGGCTGAATTAGATAAAGATATCTTAACAAAAGTTGTATTTAATCCTCTTATATTTCAATTGGTATTAATTTTGTAATTTTTAGATATCTAAGTTGAAAGTTATGAGTTGTACAATTGAGGGTATGATCATGAACTAGCCAAAAGTTCAATTATACACAGTCTGTGGTATTGTGGGCATAACTCATAGGATACTGAACCAAATTGAGTGATATTGGTATCATTAGAAACTTAAGAGATATAAAAACAATTTTTTAGAAGAAAATATCCTCTAATGACTTCATTTTCTTAGTCAAAAAGAACTTGGAAAGTTAACCCGAAAGTGTATTTTAGGAAAAATCTAAATTGAAGAAATGAGTTATGAATTTTGATTTTTATGGCTTTATTAAGGTTTAAACCATAAGTATAAATGATGCTTGTGTGAGTTTGGAATTATGTATGATTATGTGATGAGAATAATGGAAAGATACTCGGGATTGTCATGAACATGCATTATACACATTTCATATACATACATGTGCATAAATCATCATCATCACACCCAGTCTGAAGTCCCGCAATTAAGCGGGGTCTGTGGAGGTCTGATAGTATGCAGCCTTACCCTTACACAGTAGAGAGGCTGTTTCCATACATACATGTGCATAAATGAATACTTATAATTGTGCTAACGTGTGATGTGTGTATATTGTTTGGTATAGAGGAGAAATTGGAACATCAACATCCCGACATTGCCGAAACTTCGAGGCAATAGCTTCGGAAGCAATCTGTGAGTAACCTAGATGGTCTCACTTAATTATTGGTTTTCTTAATTTCTAATCTGAATTATCTATGAATGTGATTTGATTGTTGAATTCAAGACATGAAGGTCCGATGATTCTGATATGATGATTGTGATATTGAAGTGCTCCTTGTATATGAATGTGGCGGAATATATGTTACTCAACAATGATGTTGAATGCTGGACCTTTGGTCCGATGTGGTTTGAATGTGAATGTTCAAGCATGTGTGTGATTGAACATATGATATGTGAAACATTTCGATATTAGAATGTATGAAGGATAAAGGAAGTTGTGACCGGAGTAGCCAGGATAAAGAGCTTAAAGCTCAGACTGTGATCAGAGCCTTGGGCTCAGTTGTGAATGTACCTGGTATCCACTAAGGTATATGGGACATCATTTGATATAGGTCGGTATCCACTAAGGGATATGGGCTAGTAAAATAGGCACTCGATCATAACGATAATAATAAATGAATGTGATTTTTACGTGCATTTCATTTATATTTGATGTGTGTATTTATATGAATTAAATGATCATTATGATTTTTCTGAAAGTGAAAGGTGATGTTTTATGAATATGCAAAGATGTGAAAATATGTTATGTGTATTCTTGTGGTGCATGAATTGAGTGAACCATCGATGATGGTTACCTCATCTAAGTTCGTAAAACTCACCCAAAATTGCACGTTGACATTTCAGGATACAGAGAGGATTCTAGCTACTGAGAGACCACACAAGAAGCTTAATTCTTGTACTTTTGTGAAGAAGATATGGCTCAAAAGTCGGTCAGCTGGATTGAAGGATTTAGTTAGATATTTTGTATTTCCTCTTTCATATAGTATATTTTGTATTAGATTTTGATGATGTACATAGATAGATCTTGGAAAACTACAATGTATGTACATTTGGTATTTATGAAATGAAAAGAGGAAATTTGTTTAAGAAAAAAATTGGTGACTTCTTGTATTTAGTTGATGCCCTGATTAAGTTGGATTAATTGCCATGTAATAAAAAGAAAGTGTTATAGTTAACACGCCATTGTTATAGGGTATGTACTGGAATTTCATAAGGGTGTTCCAGTATATACCTCATAGCCGTGGGGGTGTTACATTGATAGCCCTTAAAATCGAACACCTCGTTACCCTAGCATTCACGAACTAGTTCAAAAAAACCATCCATATTTGTAAGTCCATTAAAGAATTTAAATGGTGCACCAATATAACTATGTTCTCATAACCTATTGATCAATATAGGGGAATGATCAGATATAAGGTTATCACTGAAGTGGACAAAAGCGTTAGGAAACTACACCAGCCATAAAGAGTTAACGAAAGATCGATCAAGTTTCTTTTGAACCAGTAGATGATCGAGTGCTTGATGTGTGTAATTTTTAATAAATACCCTCGATAATTCACGAGCGCATGGTTCATTCACGTAATACCTAAGGTGTCGATCTCACGAGGAGGGATAATCTAATCTTAAAATCTAAGGTAAAATTAAATCGCATAAATTTAAAATATAACGAAACTAAAATCAGAATTCAATTCACTCAATCAAAACAATTCAAGAATCAATCATGAAAATATTAATACTTCAGCAATTGAAACACACACCCAAAAATCAACCTAAGAGAATTACCAATTAAGAGAAAGGGAATTTTACCTATCCTTAACACTAACCTAATTGATTATGAATTATCGAATTTTTAGTTCTAGACGATCCTCAGGCTGATTACTCTCTCTTGAGTTATAACCATTAACCCTAAATTATAAACCCTAATCAGATTATGAAAATTGCAATCTCTCGATTAACAATCTATCCAAAATCCTAATTACATCAGAAGTTTTCCAATAAACTATCAGGAACCTATGCAAGATCTCTCTTCGCATAATTACCGATTTGATTTAATTCTTATTTTATTAAATCACCTAACTCTCGTTAGCCCAATTTAATATTTTTCATTCGATTTACCCTCTAAGTTTATTATCAAATTATGCACATTCATAATTAAACCACAGCAAATCCAACAACATATAAACAATCAAATTTCATTAATTCGAAGACAAACATCCGAAGGTGAGTTTATAACATCTCAACATTCAAAATCCTATTGTTAAGCTGTTATTCCAATTCTATACAATAATAAAAATGGAAAATACATAGAAAATATGTCGAGTCAAATTCTTCTCCACTTCTCTCTTCCTTCTTCTCTTTCTAAATCTCTTTATGAATTCTCTCTAGGGCTTCTTCAAGGTGGCTAATGTCAAAAGCTTTTTTGCCTCTTTTTCTTGTTCTTTAAATATATTTTGTGTTCTGAACAACCCTAGGGTTTTTTGGGGGTCCAAAAGGTCCAAAAAATCACTCAAAACTTGACATTTTTAAGTGGCTGCGTGTCTACCTGATGCAGGCCACGATCGTGGGCCAATTGCAGTGCTTCTGTCACAATCGTGGTCTGTTAGGCCATTATTTTGACCCAAATGTCTCCAAAACTTCTTTGTTCTTCGAATTTCACCCTGAAGCACTACCAAACACATCGAGGTATCTTAAAAACATAATATTTAACCTCAAAGACTTGTACTAACCCATAAAAATACTTAAACACCAATAATTAACAAACTAACACAATTCTAACCTAAACACATACTAAACGGTTGAATTAACAATTAAATACATATCACAATAAGCCCTAAAACATAATGCCATTTACACTTATCAACATCTTTATACTTGAACGGTTACTTGTCCTCAAGCAAACAAAACAACAAACACACAAAATCACAAAGCACATAATGCAATAATGAGAAAATGACTTCAACTTCATGAAATAAATTTAACTTTAAACACAATCATTCAAGTTATTTCAAATCATTAACATGCAAAATCTGCATCTAGGGGTTCTGGACTAGACATACATATTAATCAAAACTCAAATGTCAAGTTACTCATCCTTCTCAATTATACACACACATTAATAATTCTTTGGTTATTCAAACTCTGTAACTACTCCTAAGTATGTGTTCCTGAAAAATCAAGCTATTTACAAGTTCGGTAGGTTTTATTAGAAAACACATTTTTTATTTTTATTGAACATAGACCTAGTCTTTTACACGGAGGCAAACATTAGTGATAAATGTTGATCCAGTTACTCAACTAAGTCATATTTTTTTATTAAGCTGCTTAGTTGAAACGTCGTTATAGCCTTTTGATGCAGAGGCACACATTTGTGATGCATGTCAATTCAGTTACTCAGCTACATCACGTTCTCAATTGGCTTTTATCTCTATTCATAATCCGAAGGCCAGTGGAATAATTATTTATTTAAAATCAACCAACATTTTTTAATTTATTTATTACCTACCTTATTGCTTAAGCTATTCGTTTTCATGAAAAAATACTAGCAGAGCTACCTTAGTCGAAAGACCGAAAATTATGAATGAGTGTGACAATTTAGAGGGTAACAAACTCACACTAAATCCTAATTAACTTGCATATTTAGCCAAAGAATCCAATTCGCTAATTTTGTGAGCTAATGACTCTTCACAACCTAATAGACTATGTTCAAAATTAAATCAACTTCAATCTATATAAGCCATTGACACTTTTACACAATTCCTAAAATGCAACCTAATAAATTATCATACAATATGCAAAATTCACATTCAAAGCAAAATACATATCCCTCCCCACACTTGAACAACATATTGTCCTCAATGTGAGAAGGAGGCAAACAAACAAGCATGGCAATAAGAAAGATAAATTAAAGTGAAAACAAGAATAAAATAAGGATTAAATTTAAAAAGAAAAGGGATAGACACAAAGCCTCACGGTGATGGAGGCAAGGATGGTGTTGGAGGTGGTAGTTGGATGCCTTGAGCCTCGAAGTAACAATGGATATGACATATATCCCTGCTCTGACGTCGTTGAGTTGGGGCCATCTCCTTCATTCTTCTAAAGTTCTCTACAAATGTATTTGTAATTACCTTAGTGTTCGTGAAGATTTTATCGAGCACTTTCTTCTAGCTGGGTTCATCAGTATCTTCTTCCTCTTCAGACTCCTCATTAGTTGAGTCCTCTTCTGCCTGCTGAGGTAGTGCTGTGCTCGAACTCTCCTGACTAGCACTGATTTTCACATGAGTCTTTTGGCTGATATCCCAAAGTTCCATATTATAGGACTCAAGGATTTCAACATGCCATATATGATGATGATTTAGAAAATTTGGGAGGTGGATAGTTAAACCACTACAGTCCACACCATAATACTCAACAATGGCAAAAATCGAGCACCCCTTACCCAAATTATTGCTCCTTTTATGTAGATTTGTAGCGTTCAACACATGCGTGGAGGTGCACACTGGGATGTTGTGACCCATACACCATAATAGGAAAAGTTCCTTTGTTGAGCACTTGTTGGTTTCTGATTTATCAAAAACCAATTGACACATGAATTTGTGCAATAACAAGTGCTCATATGTTTTATGGTGTTATTGTGGGCATTTTTAGTGTTGAATCACTTTAAACCAGTGAGCTAATTCCAATAGTGAGAAACACAAAAGTCATCGTGCTGATCGATAATGGAAGCTTAGGAAACCCACAAATATCGCATATGATTTCGATGTTTAACTTATAGTTTTGTCCCTGTAACCTAAACCAAATTCCTTTAAGGTTGCTAGGTTCGTAATATAGTGAAGTGAAGAATTCTAGAGTGAGCTCCTGGTAGATAGGATGTTGGAAGTGTATGAACTTCGCCTGCTGAATTATTTCTGTTAAGTTCTCTAACTTATCCCATAATTCTAGCCTATCAAATGTATCAAAATCAAAATATTTTAAGACTACAATTTGTATAGCATTGAGGGATTGGAAATGAATACCTTCCTCCTTTATATAGATCGGGAAGGGTGGTCCGAAGTCCGCAGCCCTGCTCCTTCGCCCTTGTCCCATGACTTGGGTTCGTCCCAACGATTGATCATGCTTTGCTGACTGCTTGATGCCCGATATACTGGCTTGCTAGTAGGTAGAAGTTGGAGGAGACTGGAAGTTAGAATTTTGTTAGAGAGAAGTGAGAGTGTTTGGAGGTTCTAAACTTAAAGAGATAAAGTTAAAATGAAAGTAAGTGAAAAAGTGAAGTAAGAAATGAATATATAGGTGAATAAAGGGTAAAATAGTAAAAAAATAAACTGAAATTTGTGTGTTCCAGTTTTACCTTACCGTAGACCATGATCGTGGCTTGTAATATTTCCACCAATTTTTGATTTTTTTCTTTTATCGTCCTTCTACACTTCCCGAAACCACTTCTTAACTCTTTATAGCTCTTTCAACTCTCTTTTGCTTACTTCCTCGATCATCTAATTCGTGTCGAAGTCTTATGCCTTCCTGGTTTTATTTTGAAATGAAATATCCTAACCAAAAAAATTCAAACTATCTAAATTAACAATTCATGAGTTTAAAACATCTCTACATTCAAAATCATATCGTCAAACTATTATTCCCAATTCTATATAATAATAAAATGGAAAATACACAGGAAATATGATCTGAATAGATGATGGGAGGCAGCAACGTTGAGAAACTCCTTATCCGGGAAGTACGTCAAGTCAGTTTCTTCTCCACTTCTCTTTTCCTTCAATTATTTCTCAACCTCTTGATGAATTCTCTCTAGGGTTTCTTCAATGTGGCTAATGTCAAAACCTTTTTTCTGCCTCTTTGTTTATTTCTTTAAATATCTTTTATGTTCTGAGCATCCCTATTTTTTTAAGGTCTAAAAGGTCCAAAAAATTTCACAAAACTTGACGTCTTTGATTGTCTGCACATCTGTTCAACGTAGGCCATGATCGTGGGCCACATTCGAGCCTTCTGTCATGATTGTGGCATACAGGCCATGATTGTGGTTCATGTCTTAGGCTTCTGTCACGATTGTGGCATATGGACTATAATCGTGGGCCAACTTCAATGCTTTTATCACAAATGTGGCGCATTGTGCCACGATCGTGGGCTGTTGTTTCAGCCCGAATGTCTCTGAAACTTGTTCGTTCTTTAATGTTGACCCTAAACACTAATGAAAACATCAAAGTACCTTAAAAACATAATATTCAAGATCAAAGACTTGTACTAACCCATAAAAATACTTAAACACTAATAATTAACAAACTAACACAATTCTAACCTGAACACATACTAAACGGTTGAATTAACAATTAAATACATATGACAATAAGCCCTAAAATATGATGCAATTTACACTTATCAGTAGATTACCCAGTTGGTTGTTTGACCAAATGAGCAGTCTATCAGTTCTTTTAAGATTAACCAAATCAACATTTAACAGAAAATTAGATAGGTCTTTGGTATGATGATGTGAATATTGCCTATCACCCTCAATTTCTGCCAAATTCAAAGAGTAATTAAAATCACCAGTCACAAGCAAAAGGAAGGTAATGCTCAGTTGTTGATTTTGCAAATCCAACCAAAGTTTTTTGCGCTAAAATCCGAAATTAGAGGCCCTCATTAGTGTAACTACAAATTTGGAGTTAGTATTGCTCATTTAACATAGAAATTGTACAAATTGATCTGATTCAGCAATGACATGAACCTCAATCCAATTAGTATTATAGAAACAAAAAATCTTACCGTTGTAGCGTAAGCTATAGTTAGAATATAGCTCCCAATTTTTTCCCAAAAAATGATCACCAGAAAGTGTAAGAGGATCCTTTATTTTGGTTTCAAGTAAAGCAGCTAACATCAGTTTTTTATCCTTAATCACCTCTTTCACCATGGATTTTTTCTGAGGGTCGTTGAGCCCTCGTGTGTTCCAGATTAGGATGGACATGAGGGGGAATTTTCCCTTATATTGGTCATTTTGTCTTTCCTTCGAGCCTTCACGCCTTCGTGCCTTCGTAGTAGGCAGTTTGAAATCATCGATTTTAAAAGAGTTTGTGACATGATTAAGTGAATTAGTAGCTGTAGAGATGAGGTCTATATCAGTATCCTCTTTTGACAATTCATCAACCCGAGTCAGAGTGCTGCAGCATCTGACCATTTGGAACAGTCACTGCCTTTAAATTACGGGTATCTTCTAGGATATATTTAGCAGACATTAAGGTGGGATTTGCTTCTGATCTCTCTTGCCTATTTATTTCAACAAACGGACTCCTCACATTAGGTTGCATTGGTTTCATTGGGCTAATCACTACATTGGACTACATAAGAGGTTTTGCTATCATATCTTGTTTCTTAGAAATGAGAGGAGTTATATCCTTTATAGGATTTACTAATTCTTCTTACCAGCCTGTCTTAAACTGCTTCCCAGTTAGGATCCAATTTTTAGATTAATTGTTTGGGTTTCATGGGTAGAATAATTGGATCTCCATTTTTTCCATCTCACCAGAGTCACCCCAAGTGAGAACAGATAAACTGTCCGATAGGGAAGCATTTTTTAGGACTTCCATATTAAGTTTGGCGTACCCTATCCTTTACAACATGGTCATTTATGAATCCGTCCCGAGTGGTTTGCCTAAGGAACTAGCAATATAACTCAAGCCCTCAATCGTCCAAATAAGAGTTTTTCTAAGAACATAGATGAAGAAAATCTCTTTAAAAAGGTTTTAAATCGATAATAATAATGATAAATTATCAATTACAATCATAACTTAGCTTTATATGGCTTCAAACCCTAAAACTAGAGTTTTAAAAGGAAAAAATAAATTGAAATTATAAACTCTCACAGATTAAAATACGAGTTTAATGCTTATTTTGGCCAATACTAGCATCAACTTTATTTTATAAATTTTTAGTTCATGAATCAAACACAAGTTTGGCATCAATTAAATATTGACTTCTAGCATCGATTTGCTTTAATTTCTTTAATCTATCAAACTTATCAAAACACCAATGTTGATTGACTTTTAAGTCTAACACCAGTGACATTCTGTAAATATAGTTCTCTAGCTTCTTTTTGCACTTATCTTAAACCATTAGCAAGTTATCCATGGATGGAAAGTCATTTACCTATAGTCAATGTTTGATTTCAATCATTTTTCCTCTCCTTAAAATTATTTATCCTCAAATTAGCATCTTTATCTACAAAATCAAATAGTGTTAGGAGTTCGGCTAAGAATGCATGATACGTGTCGTAAGCATAACCTTATTTACTTTCAATTTATTAAACAATGTGATATATAGCAAATAAGAGTTGATCCCACAAGGAAAGTTAATTTACTAAATTAGTTTATTAATTACAACACTTTTAAAAGAAACAATTATATCCTAATAATTTTCCTCATATGAAAATAACATCATCAACACATAAACACATAATGTCCTTTCAACCACATAAATAAAGCACAATATCAAAACTTAATAAATTTATAACAAATTTTTAGAACAAAAATAAAATCCAATTTTATAATACATGGTTATTTTGAGCATAATACATTAAGTTATGTTATTTTGCGAAATGAATAGAAGTTAAATGTACACAATGAAGCATATATAAAGATTTCATCCAATTATGTTCACATATAAGATTAACCTCATCAATTAGGAAAAAAATTAAAACAGTTATAATTATAGAAACTATGAATTACGTTATGCTAATACATCAATGAAAAGAGTGGGGTTTCAATTTTGGTGTTTAAAACAATCAAATTAAATTTAGAAATATAGAATTAAAACCTAAATCTAACCTAATATTAACAAGTGAACAAACAAGTTTTAAATTTTAATTTAGTCATGCAATTTTGACATAATTGAGATAATCCGAGACATTTAACAAATTAATTGTATAAAACCAACCAGCTAGTTTCTACTTGTTTCTTTTTACTTTAAGAAATTAAACCAGCTCAACACGTCAACCATAAAGAAACGTAATCAACAACCGAAATTTGACATCAAAATTTCAGCAATTATATAAGTGTTAAATTCACTCATTAATTAATGTAATTAAAATAATATCCCAAATAATAAAAACAACATATCTCAAATAAAATTCAACAATTAATCATAAATTAAGCATCAGAAACTAGAAACAAATAGAGTAATTTTGGAAAACTCATTCAATTTTTCTACCTTTACAAACTTCAGACCAGCTCTGAAAGGTCTATGATTTCTCCTCCACCAGTCACAAATTAGCTTAATTCTTGTGGGCTTATGGCTCTCCAAACACTCTTGACACTTTTGCTCCATCTCCTAGCTTTGAACCGCCTTTGACAGATGAAAAATCTTTTCTGAAGTCTCACCCTTGCATGACTGCTTGCTTGTTGTTTTCTCCTGATATTGTCCTTTTGGCTCTTTTATTCCTATGTTTTATCTACTTCTATTTATGTTAATGTGTTTTGGACCTTTGGCTGCTACCTTTTGCTTCTTTTTTTTCACATTTTCTTTCTTAAGCACACTGAGCCTACACAAAAAATATTTAGTACAATTTAAACCTCTTTTAGAAATAAAATATGGAACTAAATGAATTAAGTTAAAATGTAGCAATTTTTGCCCAAATGTGTTACATAAATGATTTAAACAAAATAAAATAGGAGTGCAAAATATGTTATAATTTATCAATGCAGCACTCACTTCCCTATTTTACCAAACTTACTCATTTCCCTTCATGTTTGCCTCTCTTCTTTACTTTCCTTAAAAGACTCGAATTACCCTAAGCATTTGTGCCTACTTATTTCCTTTCAATATCTCACACTCAATTTCATAAAGCTTTAGTTGATCTTTATGAACCTATTTATGTGATAATGGAGTAATAGTAAAGAATTTGCCATTAATGGAAAGGTATTACTTATTCTTATACTCGTCATATTTGGCCATCTTATCAAATTACAACAGTTGTCTTGAAAGTATGTGTCCCACTTACATGGAAACTACATCATATAACACTTCATCCTTGTAACTCCCAATCAAGAAAGAATCCAACACTTGTTTGGTTACCTTAACCTTTCCACTCACATTCAATCATTACAAGTTGTATGGTTTAAGGCACTTTATAGATGGTAGCCCCAACTTCTCACTAACTCTAGACTAGCCACATTAGCACAACTCCTTCCATTTATGATCATGTTATATAGCCAATCCTTAATTCCATATCTAGTATGAAAAGGGTTCTCTTATTGTTCATCACCTTCATCCTATACCACATACATGCTTAATGCCTTTCTTAAAGACCAACAATCTTCCCTCTTTGGGTTTCATACTATATTCATCATCACTAGCATTCTCCAAATTAGGCTTATTATAATTCACGTCCTCTTCACTTATAGATATATACTCTTTAGCATCCTTTATCAATATCGATTGCTTCTTAGAACATTATGATGTTATATGCCCTCTCCTTAAATACTTGAAGAATTGAACATCTTGATTCTTAGTTGTTAAAGAGGAATTAACCTTAGCTTTCTCTCCACTTAGAGCTTGCACTTTTGATATAGTTGCTTTATATTTAAGCCTTAGAGCTTTGTCTTCACTCCCTGTTGCTCTATAATAAATAATCTGGACTAAAAATACCAAATAGTTAACATGCCTCCTTTTAAGTTACCTCTCTACCTTCATAATTATGTGTATTGCATCCTCCAACTATATATGTGGTGTAGCTTTATAATATTGTCAATTTTAGGATTCAAATCATAAATAAATTAAGCCGTTGTTGCCTCCCAATCTTCATTCATGTTTTCCCTAGTTATAGTAACCTCCATCTCCTTAAAGTACTCCTCCACACTCTTGAAATCTTGAGTCAACGTTTATAGCCTTTGGTAAAGATCCCTATAGTAAGAACTTAGCATTACATGTTCCTTTATTACCATCTTCATCTCCTCTTATGTTTGGATAAGTGGTTCTCAATTCCTCTTTCTAGCTAGAATTTACTAATTCCACCGATCAATGATATACTTAATAAATTTTGCAGTGAGCAATTTAACATTCTTCTCTTATCAAAAGTTATACAAAAATTAGCTTTACATACTTCTCCTATTCCAAGTAGGCATCTAGATCTATCTTTCCTACAAAAGCTGGTATGTTCATTTTAATGTTAACCATATTAATGCCAACCCTTTCTTTATGTTGCCTTTCATATACAATAGAAACCTACCCTCTCTTTGTCACCCCATTATTCCTCCTCCACCACCTCTCAAGTTTAACTGTCCGAGGTAGTTGGCAACAAATTTAACTCCATCATTTTCCCCAAATTCATCCATCCTAGTTGCTACAATAGCTTTATATTTCTCCATCCTATCCTTAAATTTAGGAAATTGCCAAAGAAGTTGCTAATATTGGCCTTAGGTGAAGTTCATGAAGGATTCCTGGTATACTCCCACTCTTTTCTCCTTACTTATCATTGGACAAGTTTCTGCTTAAAGTTTAAGTCATGTTATAATTATGGGAGAAGTTAGTAGCAAAAGCACTCCCTCATATATTTTTCTTAAAGTTTTAGTCAACTCTTAAACTAAATTCTTGACTAAAGGTTCTTTGCAAACTATATAATCTAAATAAATATAGTTATTTTAAGCCTTCCTCGTGCTCAAATACCCCTCAAAAAAGCAAATTTGAGTGAGATGCAAAAATAGATGCTAACGAATAAGAAAACTTAAAAATAGGAAATTAGGTTACCTAATTTAACCTAATAGAAATGAAGAAGAATACAATAAGTTTAAATTGAACAATAATAGAAATAATATGACAAATAAACAAAATATTTGGCATATCAAATATCTTGTCCTTATTGGAGAGGGAAAAAAATCTTGATTTTTATTAGGTATTGCAACTAGCCACTAGTTGTGTTTAACTTTAGATAGCACCTTTTTAAGGCTTTTATTAACAAACATATAATAATAATAATGATTTTTCACTTTTTTTGATTGACATGTTGATATGTACTTAATTGATTATACATTTACTCATTTTGGTCCATAATTGGATTTAAGTATAAGTTGGAATCACAAGAGTTAAAATGAGTTAAAAGAACATTCTTTAAGCCATCTTCTTAATGTTGAAACTCATTTTTCTTTATATAACAAGAAGGAGATGGATTAGGGTGAAGATGGGACGACAAAATGCAAGAAAATGAAAATTTTAACATGACATACAGGATACACAGCTGTGTATCCACTTGCACGATTGTGTATAATTTCAAATATCAAATTTTTTGTGATACACAACCACTTACACGATTGTGTATAATTTTGAATATGACATTTTTTTTGATGCACTATTGTGCATCCAACCGTGCATTTCCTATAAACCTAATTTTTGTTATAAATAGACATTTGAGCGACCAAACATAACATGAATCATTTTTGGAGCACGAAAGGAGGTAAAAACCTTACTTCCTTTAGATCTATGGATGGCTAACACTCCTTCTTCTGATTTGTATGAGAAATCTAAGCCAAAAAACTCATTTGGGCATCTCTTCATTATATATTGTTGGCTCTCTCTCTTTTCAGAAATTGTTTATTTGATTTATAACTTAATGTTTTGGGTATTTATGTATGAATGATTAATATTCTTGTTCTCAATAGATTGTTTATGTATAAACCCATTGCTAGAATTTGGAATACAATATGTCATAGTTGTACTTTCAATTCATTTTTGGTAAACTAATAGTGATGAATCATTAAGGATAACATAACATAGGTTAAATGGTCCGAGATTTTGTGGTTGATGCCTAGATTAATATGTTTTCCTAGTTCATAATGTGACTATCCTACTAAGCCTAGAGAGCTTATGTTAGGTTGTTTAATAGCTAGGTTTAGTTAAAGAGCTTATTTTGATTAAAAACAACCTAAAGGAGAACTGGGCTTAATAGAACTTATTATTAAGCTACGATTAATAGTTTCTAAGAGAGGTGTGAAATCAATAAGACGATGAACTATGTTTATTTGTGTATAGACTTAGATTGAACTAAGAACTAGATTCCAATCTCGTTCATCAATTTTCTCACTTTTACATTGTTTAATTTAAATTACTTTTATTAGTGCAATTTTATTTCTTTTTGTTTTTTGAACCAAATCAAAACCCCATATTTCCTAAACATCGATTCTTTTCATTACAAAAGTTACATGTACATTCCCTATGGATGTGATCCTTACTTACCAACATTATAAATTTAGTTTTGCAAAGTTAGGTTTAATTTTTTAGTGTATTCGACATACATTAAGAATTTTGGCATCGTTGCCAAGGAGTGAAGTGCTTTAATTTTCATTTTTGATTTCAATTTGTCTTTTGTATATATTTGTTTGTAATTAGGTTTTACATATATTTCTTGATCTTTTCATGTTTATTAGTTTTTGTATATAGAAAGGACACTACAAAGGGAGTATATCAATGCTATTGGGGGAAACTACTTCCTAAATATACTGCAAGGTGCATAACAATTCCGACATAGATTAGAAGCCTCTTATTTTAACTCAGGACCATCTCTTAAAGACTCCATTAAGTCTATTGCCACTAATACTTTGCATTTCTAGTAGGATGTAAGGCAATTTCTACAAGATACAAGGTCGAGCATTCAAAATTTGGAAAGCCATATTGTAACATCCCCTCACCAATAGGAAGGGTATATTGGTAAATTGCCATGTTTAGGAATGTATAAATGTATAGTGACATATGCATGCATTCATATATGCACATGCATAGTAAATAGTGAATTTTTGCACATGAAA
>JAOQMS010000178.1:14832981-14846986 GCA_027563885.1 Erythroxylum longipes
CAAGCACATTCGTTTCCTTCCTATTGATGAAGTGAATGGACATTTGTTGAGAAGAGGTTTTGTCCCAAATTATTTTGAGTGGACACAACATGGGGAACCATTGATTAGTAGCACCTCAAGGGCTAATGAAGCACAATCGTCAGTGAGCTTAAATGAATTTGAAGGGGGAATTGGATTTAGAACAAATAATGTGGATGAAAATGAAAATCCTTACATGCAAATGGTTAATGATGCATCCGGTTATAACTTTCAGGAAAATATAGAAAATCTTGATGACCAACCCAACCCACAATCCAAACAATTTTTTGACTTACTACACTCAGCTGACCAAGAACTATGGACAAATTGTGAGACAATGACTCAATTGTCATCAATTACTTGTATCTTGAACATAAAGTCTGAAGGGCATATTTCTGATCGTAGTTTTTATAAAATTCTTGGATGGTATAATGAATCATTGCCTTCTGATCACACCATGGTTGATAGTTTTTACAATATCAAGAAACCTACTAGGGGTCTTGGTTTGCCTGTTGAAAAAATTGATTGTTGAAAATTGGGATGTATGCTGCATTCGGGTGATGATGTGGAATTATAAAAGTGCAAATTTTGTGGACAATCTAGGTTCAAGCCTAAAAAGCGTTCTACCGTGGAAGCAGATGTATTATTTCCCGCTAACTCCGAGACTTCAAAGACTATATGCTTCTGATGTTACTGCGTCTCACATGAGATGGCATAATGAACACCAACAGGAAGATGGAATAATCAGTCATCCATTAGATGCATTGGCATGGAAATATTTCAATGACACCCAAGTTTGTAGCTGAAAGTCGAAATATTAGGTTGGGATTGTCGATAAATGGATTCCAACCTTTTGGTCAATCCGGCCAGTAATATTCATCATAGCCAGTCATAATTACTCCTTATAATTTGCCTCCATGGATGTGTATAAAAGAGGCATATATGTTCTTGACAGTGATTGTGCCAAGGCCTACAAATCTGAAGCAGAAAATTGATGTATTCGTACAACCATTGATATCTGAATTGCAGCATCTTTGGGAATATGGTGTTGAGACATATGATGTGTCTATGAAACAAAATTTTATGTTGAAAGCAGCTTTGATGTGGGCAATTAGTGATTTTCCAGCATATGCCATGTTGTCTGGATGGAGCACAGCAGGAAAATTGGCTTGTCCTTATTGTGGCAATGATTCAGATGCATTTTATCTTCCAAATGGGGGCAAAATATGTTAGTTTGACAACCACAGAAAATTTCTTCCTTCAGATCATCCATTTAGGCGTAATAAGCAAAAGTTCATTAAGAATAGGATGGTTAAATCACCTCCTCCCTCTCAGAAAGCTGGTGAAGAGATATTGACGGAGATTGAGGAATTAGGCTTGCTGAAAGTTACTAAATTTGAAGCCGATGAAATTAATACAAGCATTAGCAGAAACTTTGGCTGGAAAAAACGAAGCATCTTTTGGGATTTTCCATATTGGAAAACTAATTTGATACGTCATAATCTAGATGTGATGCATATTGAAAAATATTTTTGATAATTTGTTCAATACCATTATGAATATTGAAGGGAGGACAAAAAACAATGCAAAATCACAAGCTGATTTGAAACTTTTTTGTAGAAGGAATGAGTTACATAAAGATCTTTGGACTGGTAAATATCTGAAATCATATTACACTTTAGATAAAAAGCAAAAGGAAATATTGTGTGAATGGTTGAAAAGTCTAAAGTTTCTCGATGGTTATGTCTCAAACTTGGCAAAGTGTGTGGATATAAGGAAGTACAAATTATTTGGGATGAAAAGTCATGATTGTCATGTGTGTATGCAAAGGCTAATTCCAATTGCATTTCGGGAGTTGCTACAGAATAAAGTTTGGGAAGTAATAATAGAATTAAATTTGTTTTTCAAAAGCTTAACATCATCTGAAATTAAGTTGGCTAAAATGGAAAAACTAGAAAGGGAAATTCCAATAATTTTGTGCAAGTTAGAAAGGATATTTCCTCCAAGCTTCTTTGATTGTATAAAGCATCTACCTGTTCATTTAGCACACGAGGCTAAACTAGCTGGTCCAATTCAATATCGTTGGATGTATCTATTTGAGAGGTACGTAATTTAACAAGTTCATATTTGTAATTGATGTCATATCATGTTTTCATAACTAAAATCACATAACCCTATTCGGTCATATAGCTATTTGCATCACTTGAAGAAAAATGTGAAAAATAAGGCTAGAGTTGAAGGTTTGATATGTAATGCTTATTTAGTGGAAGAAGCTAGTACATTTTGTTCACATTACTTTGAGCCGCGTGTTCATACAAGAGAAAGATAAGTTCCTCGTAATGACAATGGGGGAGGAACTACTGATGCTGATGATAATTTATCCATTTTCACATATCCCGGATGAACATATAGATGTTCAACGAGAAGAATGTTAACAGAGGAAGAAATTGAGGCTGCCCATGATTATATTTTATTGAACTATCAAGAGGTTCAACCTTTCGTGCAGTAAGTTGAAATAGATTATTTGTCATTTGAATTTTAGTGTTATTCATAACTAAACATGCATAATAATGTTTTTAGATTATACGAGGAGTTGTAACGCGAGCTCATGCCTGACAAAACACAGGATGAGATCGATAAAGAAGTTGGAAGATACTTTCCTCGATGGTTCGAGCAGTATGTAAGTTTTCCCTTACATACTTTAAAATGATTGAATTATAAGATTTAAGTGTTCAAACTAGAAGATCGTAGTTTTAATTTGGTATTTTCTTTTCTGTAGGCCTTAGAAAATCCAATTGAGAACAAGTTCATATGTGATCTTGCGAAGGGACCTTTGCGAACTGTTAAATCATATCTGGTGTATTTCGTTAATGGATACAAATATCATACAGAATATCATGGTCATAGCATGGCAATAATAAATAGTGGAGTTTGCATACAAGGAGAATTGATGGATTACTATAGGAAAATTATTGAGATACTTGAAATTGAGTACCCTACATTGCCAATAAAGCGAAGTGTGATATTTAAGTGTAAGTGGTTTGATCCAACTCCAAATGTTGGTACAAAAGTGTATAGCCTTTACAATCTAGTTGAAATTAACAAGCGAAGAAGATTTCGACAGTTTGAACCTTTCGTGTTGGCAATGCAAGCGATCCAGGTGTATTATGTCCCTTTTCCTAGCTTCCGATAAGATAAGTCAAATTGGTTGGCTGTTTGCAAAGTTAAACCTCGAGGTGTTTTTAAATCACATGGAAAAGGAGAACAGAGAATTGAAAGTGAAGCATTTCAAGAAGATACTTATGAAATAAATTCATCTGTCCTATATGAGGATAATGAACCTTTGAATGATCCATGTAATGCATATGTTGAAATTTTATCTGGAGAGGATGAGCAGGGCCAGAGATCTGAAGAAGAGCCTGAATTTGATTCAAATTCTTCAGAAAAAGAAGATGATTTTGATTTACAATTAGGTGATGATAGCGATTAATTTGTGTTTGTAATTGAATATTATATTCAAGCAATCAATTATTTCCTTTTCAATATATTGTATAACATATTTTAATGCAAATTGTAATATTTTAAGAAAATTCAATCAAATATTAATTTCAGATTGAAATATGGCACTAAAGAGAAGACAAGATATTTCGCGACTAAGATTCGGACCACGATTCGGAGGTACTTACTGTACAAGTGAAGCATCTCATGGTGTAGCAGCTGGAACTGAATCTCCTCCCCCCCTCCCACTTCCAGCTACTACACTTGCAGATGAGGTACCTTCTGTAGATGTTGCACCATCTATGACCCCTACATCATTTACTACCTCTATACCGACAGAGGTATCAGGGTAAACACTGATGATGAAGGAAGCGGCCACCGGCCTAGAGCAAAGGGACCTAATGGAAGAACTTACATTACAATTGTCAATAATATGTAAGTGAAAATACATTAAACACTATATGTTTATAATTAAGTTATAAGTTCCAATATTCATTACGGTATAAAAATTTTCAATCTTATATTAGGTTCATTCCATCTGGACCATGTTCAAGAAATATGACATCAAAATTCAAGGAGAAGATTGATATTGAGGACTTTACCTAGAAGAATATCTCTCAGGCGACAAGGGAATTTTACTATAACGAGTTTGAGGTACAACAAAAGTTATTATTATTTTTAATTAACAATTTTGTACATTTATTAGATAAATAATATCATTACATCATAAGTATTAATTGAATGTTTTTGCTTTTGTTTTAGAAAGAATTTTTTTGGGATTCTCAATTTGAAGCGATTGTCTATAGAGTATGGGAAAGACCAACATGTACACGTTATCGCGACTTCGTTGCTGCGATAAGCAGAGCAGGTGTACGACCGCCTTACATTTTAAAAGAAATATGGAGTCGTTGGTAGCATTATTGGACATCACCTGAGGCAATGTCCCTTTTGGAGCTTAATTCGGCCAACAGACATAGAGGACTAGGGGGAGAGAGTCTTCTCGTATATGCGGGAGGATCTATTACCCACCAAGAACATGCAGAGAGAATTGTAAGTATTTACACTTTAAATTTATATTGTCATTTCTTTACTTTGCAGTACTTATATGGAATTTTATGTTTAAATTTTAGAACGAAAATATGTGTTTCTTGTTGAGAATGATAATATTATAAATTTCTGGTGCTATATATGACTGTATTCTTTAGTTTTGTTCTTTGTTCAACAGGGGGTAGATTTCATAAAAACAGAGGAAACTCTGTCAAAATTTTTATAAATTCTAATTAACTTATAACATTTTATTCTTTTGCAGGACTATGGGCATGAGGCCTACACCCCGTCAGCTCTTTTTGCACGCTCACACAAAGAAGCATGATAGTGTGACATTCGTCAACAACCGTTGTAAAGAACTCAATGTATATGAAATTTATGGTTTAATATTAATGCTTAATAATTATCACTTACTAATATAAACATTGCCTTCTGATAGGACCAAATACAAGAAAACATTCAACGACAATCTTAGCAATCTGAAGATGTTGATGAGACTCAAACCTATCTTCATGTAGTGGGTGGTAGGGACCGTCTGGGAAGGATATTCGGTTAGGCTCATTTGCGAATACATGTTATTCGCAATCCTCAATGTCCAGTATAGCTGCATCTAGTAGGCAGTCAGAATCCAATGAGAGAGTTGTTCAGCTTGACAACACAGTACAGATGCTAGCATCTCAGTTGCAACAGTCGATGGAGTACATAGCTCAGCTCCGTAATGTGATGAATGAGTTGAAGGGTAGGGGTAGCACCTCATCGCATCAATCAGAGCATCCACTGTCTCCAAATTAATGGTGTACTTTTAAACATTTTATTAGAGATACGAAAACTTATTATGTACAATTTAATGTTTTTATTATCAATTAAGATATTTTCAACTTTATATCATTAATTAAATTTACGTTTAAAAAATTAAATTTATACTATTACTTAATAGTTGTTTCAATTATGCAAAATAAATTTTATTAATGGTATTGCCAGTACATTTTTAAAAAAAACTTCTTTAGATTATTTACCGATGGAAAACAAATTTTCAACAATTTCCGTCGGTAAATTCGAAACAGTTTACACAAACGTACCAACAGAAAGACGTCAACCATATGCAATGAAATATTCGTCGGTAACTTTGTATCAATTTACCGACGAAAATTTCCAACTGTTGGTAAATATACCGATGGAAACCAATTTTTCGTCGGTAAATATATCGAAATGTTAAGATAATCCGTCATTCTATTTACTGACGTAAATACTTTCTGTCGGTAATGTTACCGACGACAGCAATTACTCCATCTGTAAAGTTACCAACAAAATATAATTTTCCGTCGATATATATTAGCTACGACCGTTTCTCCGACACTTTTGTCTGTCGGTAATGTCCATCGCTAATATTGCATACTAACGGAATGTCTTCATCTTTTGCTGGTAAATATTGTCGCAAAAACACATTTTTCTTGTAGTGCTTGAAGGTAAATATTGAATCCCAAAATTGTTAAGACTAATTTTCCACTAGGTTGAAGAAACTAAACAAGAAGCAAAATGGTAAAGAGATATTGGAGACTTCGAGAGTGTAGGGATTTAGTAGAGATTAAGAGTTTGAAGATAAGGAAGACACTGAATGTGAATGGTCATCAACTCAGGCCCTATCCTAAAGAACCTCAAGTGGAAAAGGCAGAAGTGGAGACACCTAAAGACCCTAATTTGTCATGTGAGGAGGAAATCATGGAGTCGAGCTAGAGATAATAAACAAAGGCGTAGCTTGGGAGGCAACCTAAAGGAAATTTGGTCCTTTTCCATTTTAGGTTAGTTCAATGAATCTTTGCTTATATAGTTCTTGTAATATACATTTCCAGTTTTTTAATTTATTATTATTTACCTTTTCAAAAAAGGTAATTTTCCTTTCCTCTTTCCTTTGATATTGAAATGCATCATAACATTTAATTAGAGAAACTAGAAATAATTATAGACACTTAATTTTGTCACACAATTTTCTTATCTATTTTAATTTGTTTTTTAAGAAAACTAAAATTAAGAAAATATTTCTAAAATATTTTTGTTTATTTAAGAAATTTTTATTTTTATAACTACTTTATTAGGTTTAATGTTGATAGGTGTGCATTAGGATATGTTTTTATACGTAATTGATATGTGTTTTCTAGCATAATTGTTGATTATTGTTCTAGTTTAGGATTCATTTCGTATGTTTTTGTTAAGTTTGATTTTCATTGTTGTTCTTGTGTGTTTGATGTTAATTGAGGGCAAATATTGACTATTTTTATGTAGGAAGAAGGAAGGATCAACTTAGAGGGTGAACTAAAGATCAAAGAGGAGAAGAAATGGGGAGTGCATCTGTGACAAATTCACACGTTCGTGGGAATCATGCAAATTCCCACGTCACCCCCTATCTTCAAATTTTCACCCTCGCTCTCTCTAACCCATGAAAATCTCTCCTTCCACTCTCTAATGCTCTTTAATTTTCCTATAGATTCTCAGTATTTTCTTCAACTCTTTCATTATTCTTACAATCCTTTCATCTTTTCATGCATTAATCATTCAAAAACACAAGGATTTGGGAAAGATTTTGCTCTCTCTCTTAAATCTAAATTTCATTCTCTCTTTCATTTTTTGCAGATTTTCTTCTTGTAAAGGCACCACCAAGGAAAATGATGGCTAGGAAACTAGTTGATGAACTCCAACTTCAAGTTTCTAGCGAAGGTAAGCTCAACTTAGCAGCAATCTATCGGGCCCCATTTTCGATTTATTCGGAAGAAGAAGGTACGAGATTTCACGACTTTAGGAATAGAGAAATAATCACTCCTACGTATTTTGATTTTGAAGTGCTAGAGAACATAGGAGTGAGATAAAAACTTGAGCAGCTAGCTGCAAACGTAGGGTGGAATAGGCTTGTTTGATACGTATACCTATTTATGCCACTACAACCTTAAAGTTTTTCACAACAGTCTGGTATAACTTCAAAATATATGTGTTTTGGTTTAGGTTAGCTGGAAATGTTTTTAAACTTGATTATCCTGTCATGCGTAAAATTTTCAGTTTATCAAATGCAAAAATTCTAGAGGGTCACATTGATTTTGATATTGATTATTATTGGAAAACTCTCACAGGTGAAGAACATTTTGACTCACGTAATGCACTGAATTCTTTAATCTATAGTGCCGAATATTTGTTGTTGCATAAATTTATATATCTAACTGTGTTTAATAAAACGGAAAGCAACAAATGCTCAGCCAAAGAGATTTTATTTTATGGTGCATGGATCGAAAAATTATAATTAACACACCTCATAGGATTTTTCGATCACTATTGAGTGAGGTTAATAAAAAGAGTTCGTCTTTTGGGATGTCTCATATTGCTTATGCTTTAGGTGTGTTTTATAATGTTAATATGGAGATTTTGTATAATTCTATGGAACTTTCCAATCCTCATACGCATATTGCAGTGAGGAGTAGGAAGGGCACTAGTACAGTCGCATCTCGACCCTCGACGTCTCGCGCAGCTCTGGAGCCCGAGGAGGAAACAGTAGAAGCAGAGCCAAGTGCACTGGTAAAGGTCGATCGATTTCAACAAATCCTCAACCAAATGGCCGCCAACCAACAACAGATGACATCCCAATTTGATGAGCTCATCACTCAAATGCGGCAGGTTCATAAGGAGCAATGCAGCTTGCAGAAAAGGTTCCTCAACTTCTGTCGGTAGAAAAACTTTGAAGCTCCTTCGCCTACACCATCGCCACCATCATCTCCATAAGCTACCTCTTACCTTAAACTTTTCATTTGTGTCATTTTCTTTTGTTTGATTTTATTTTCTTTTGTGTGGTTTTATGTCTTTTGTTTATTTTCGTGTCATTATTTTTGTTTGTTTTATTTAAGGTCATTTTCCCTTATTGGTTGTTATTTTGTCACACTGAGGACAATGTGATCTTTAAGTATGGGGAGGTGTCATTGACTTTCTTAATTGCATTGTTTGCATTTTGTTAATTAGGATGCATGTTTAGGCATATTATATGTGCTTTATGTCAGCAATGGTGTTTTGTGTTAGCAATGGAACCGTACTTGAATCACTCCGATAAATATTGCCATAAAATTATCTCATGTTAGTTGAAATTAGATCAAATGCAGGCTTGAACTCATATTAGGCTACTTAAGTAGAAAGTGAACCATATAGAGTGATGAAAAGTAGTTGGTTACATAAGCTTATTCATAAATTGACATTTGAATAATGTGGTAGTGTAGAGATGCATAATGAGATTTCATTTGAGCCAAAGTGAGGACTGAGCTATATGACTCCATCTATAGTCATGTCATTTCTTTGTTGAGTGTTTTTACTACCTTCAGAACTTGCTTTGAATCAGTTTGAGTCTACTAGATGCATACTTAATAAAGATGATTTAGGCCCTTTTTGTATTAACCCTTGGCTTAAATAACTTACCCATTAATTATCCCTTGCCAACCCCCATTGAGCCTTAACCTTTTGTTTCTTGAAAAAACCCAAAATTTTAAAACTTTAAACCCCATTATCCTACCCTTTCATAAGCTTAGTAAAGTATTAAGTAATGGATTAGATGGGATTGTGTTAAATTTTTTTTAGAGTTGAGTTAAGTATATTTCTGGCTGTGGATTATAGTGTATATAGTTGCTTTTGTATTCATAGTTCTTCCATGTATGAAAAAAATGAAAAAAAAGTGTTGAAAAGAAAAGAAAAAGAAAGGACAAGAAATAGGAAGAAAAATCGAGTAGCATAAATGAGTGCAAAGTACTACATTAGTTATGTTGGGATGTTTCAGAGTTATGTTTTATTTTACCATTTTATCCATTCTTTTTTTTACTTTACTTATGCTTGTACTTAACCCTCTTTCCCTTGTTTTGACCCACCTTAACCCTTACCACATTACGACCTTAAACAAGCCCTTATGTTCTATTTATGCATGCAATAATTGTAGAGGAGAATTGGTGTATTAGCAAGCCTATGGTAGTGTAGTTTCCTATAGCAAGTTTAAGCAAAACACTAACCCATAAACACTTGAGAGAAGTGAGTGAAAACTGTGAGGAAAATTCATTCTGCACCTTCACTTATCTTTGAGTGATTGTGTCAATTATGAGTTTGCTTATGTACACCAATGAAAAAGTAGTCATGATATGTGCATTAACTTGATATTTGAGTTAGCTTGAATTTGAGGGATTGTATGCTTTGATGTTTGTGAAAATGAAGTAGTAGAATTGATTAGTTGTATTTATTTTGCTTTAGGACAAGAAAAGATTCAAGTGTGAGGATGTTGATAGGTGTGCATTAGGATATGTTTCTGTAGGTAATTGGCATTTGTTTTCTAACATAATTGTTGATTATTGTTCTAGTTTAGTATTCATTTTGTATGTTTTCATTAAGTTTGATTTTCATTGTTTTTCTTGTGTGTTTGATTTTAATTGAGGGCAATAATTGACTATTTTTATGTAGGAAGAAGGAAGGAACAACTTGGAGGGTGAACTAAAGATCAAAGAGGAGAAGAAATGAGGAGTGCATCTGTGACAAATTCCCACATTCGTGGGAATCGTGCAAATTCCCATGTTGTCACAGACGCATCTCTTATTTTCTTATGTAATTGTGAAAAATTCTCATTCTCGTAGGAATCATGCAAATTCCCACAAACATGGGAATTACAATCCGAGGCAATCTACGAGGTTTCATTAAACTTAGGGTTTTTGGACTATAAAAAGAGAATTAAGCCTCCATCTTCAAAAGAGACGACACTCACCTGTAGAAGAACCATCCTTGAGTGAAGAAAACATGTTTAGAGCATTGAAGAAGGATTGAAGACAAGGTTCATCATCAAGATTAGGCAAAATAGTACATCAATACCAAAATTCCAGATTTCGGCAAAGAAGAGAAAGAGTTTTTCTATTCAATTTTCTGTCATTTTATTCTCTTCTATTCTTTGTAAAAATGGTTTATTTGATTGTTGATGATGTTATGGAGACCATGTTAGGCTGATATCATTTTAGGGATTGCTTTGGATTTATGTTGTCAAAACTCCTATTTTATTGAATTGAATATAATTGTCTTTGTTGATTGTTGTTTTTAATTGTCATCTTGCAACAAATCTAGAGAGTGAGTGAGATAAAATTCACGTAGGATTGTACAATGAGAGTTGGAAGCCTATAGAATAGCAATCATCATGTTAATTGAATAGTTAGAAGAGTGATCTCGATTAGTCAATTGATTACCTATAGGATAGTTTAATAACTAGTTGAATCAGGATAGTCATTGGGTATGTTAAGAGATCGTTCAATTGATTCCCATTAATTCAATTAAGGACAAATAGTTACACCTTGAGAGAGGGTAATTAGTACATTCTGAAATCTAGGGTGAGACACAATTCAATCAATAAAATAGGAGGGAGACAAAATAATGAAAATCAATCTCTAGCATTTAGATTCTTGAATTCAAATTTTCTGCAATTACGATATTATCCATTGTTTACATTAGTCTTTTAGTTTTAATTTAATTTTCCAGATTATTTACATTTAACAGTTTCGTTTCTTAAACAAAGTTATGTCTATATTAAGTGGTGTCTAGGCATCAATCCCTGTGGGATCGATATTAGAACAATAATCAACAATTATGCTAGAAAACACATGCCAATTACCTATAGAAACATATCCTAATGCACACCTATCAACATTCTCACACTTGAATCTTTTCTTGTCCTAAAGCAAAATAAATACAACCAATCAATTCTACTACTTCATTTTCACAAACATCAAAGCATACAATCCCTCAAATTCAAGCTAACTCAAATATCAAGTTAATGCACATATCATGACTACTTTTTCATTGGTGTACATAAGCAAACTCATAATTGACACAATCACTCACAGATAAGTAAAGATGCAGAATGAATTTTCCTCACAGTTTTCACTCACTTCTCTCAAGTGTTTATGGGTTAGTGTTTCTCTCAAACTTGCTATAGGAAACTATACTACTATAGGCTTGCTAATACACCAATTCTCCTCTACAATGAGTCACCAATTCTCCTCACTAGCCTTCCGGATGACATTATAGGCAAGGATGAAAGCCACCAATCTTGGTTCTATATCAAGGGGGCCATAGTGCATGAATGTACGTTGATTAGTGAAGTGCATAGCTGCTTTAACCCCAAAATGAGTCATCGCATCATCCTTGGTCCATTGGCTATCAATGGAACACCTTCCCCTTTTGTCAAAAGAAGGGACTTGACCTCCCATAGGCAGATCCAAATGTGTACTAATCAACTCCTCGGTGATGACCACTTCCTTACCATTTACCAGATAAACAAGTTCCAATGGATGCTTCTCGGTTGTCGTATTCAAATTTGCATAAAATTTCTTGACTGTAGCTGGGTGGCAGGCTCCCTTCAGATCCAACAATTTACCCCAGTAGAACCTTTCCAGGTTGGCTCTCACATGGTATGCTTCATCAAGCTCTACTTTCATAGAGACTTCTAGCACAAACTTATTCTTCTTCTTATCATACTAAGCCTCACATTGTTTATTAATGAATAGTGCTTGCTGAAGCTCCGGTTCCTCGATCTCTTCGGCTAACCTTTTACCCTTAGCCACTTTAGAGGATTGAGTAGTGCTCTTCCTCGCCATTTGCTTGAATCGCGACATTATGGATAGGTACACCACCAACTAAAATTTCAACAATGAGGGTCAATTCACAATACCCAGTTACACCCAACCAAAATCAGTGTGCTCTTTCACCCACAATGCAACCACAGTGTAACCACAAATTTAAATTCAATGGAACCCCCCAAACCTCTTTTAACACAAGCCCAGATTCAAGTTCAACACACAAACCCAACACTTCAATACACTACAATGTTAAACACAACCCTAAGTCCCCTTTCTACACAGCCACCAATGCAAGAACAAACCAAATTCAACTTCAACACACCTCCTAATTCAATATCAATAGCACACACCTAGGACTTCAATAGCCAGACAAACCCTCTATTAAGAGCACAGTCTCAAGCTCCCACACTCGTGGTGATTCCAATCTTTAATTCCACAAATCAAAAGGTTGAGAGATGGAACTTACCCAAGCAAATTGTGAGTGGAAAGGGTGTAAACTAAGCCCTAAGCATCAAGAGAAGTCCCAAGAGCCATTAATACGAGGTTAGTGTCGGGTAATAATGTGGAGGAGAGTAGAACCCTATAGGGGAGGGTGATTAGGGTTTGAGTTGGTTGAAGGCAGTAGAGGAAGAGATGAAAGGAAGAAGAAAAGGGAGAAAATGTTGGAGAGAAGGTGAAATAGGTAAAGGAAGGGCACAGAAGGAGGTGGCGTGAAGGAGGAGGCAGAAAATGAAAAGAAAATAGGTGAGAGTGCGGGAAAGGAGAGGGGGAAAGAAATTTTAAAACCCTGATTGTGAGAGATGTCCGTCAAGCAGACATGATGTCCACTGAGAGGACCTTCTTGGGTTTGTTGGTGACAAAAGCTGGGCAATGTCCGCTAAGTGGACATGATGTCTGCTAAGCAGACCTTTTCAGGTTTTTTAGTACGAGAATGTGAGTCATGTCTGCTAAGCAGACACGATGTCCGTTAAGTGGACCTTCTTGGGTTTCCTAGGAGTGAAATGCTCTGTAATGTCCGTTAGACGGAAATTCTCAGGTTTTTTCTATGTTCATCTCACTTACTTCACTCTTATCTTGCCCCTTTTCAACTACTCAATGCTACCATAGGATTATATGCATGATGGATGAATGAAAATCACAAAAATATGAAAAGAAACAAAAAGACTTACCTCCCCCACATGTAACATGGATCTTACCTCTTGACTTAATGCATCTTGATCATGCTACTCCCTATGCTACTAGGAGGTGTTATTATGGTGTCATATATACACTAGCCCTACACAACACACAATAGACTAGAATAAAAAGATATGAAAGAAAATGGAAATATTAAAATGAAGAAAGCACACAAAGAGTTAGAAATGTTGGGTTGCCTCCCAACAAGTGCTAAATTTAATGTCCTCAGCTTGACTAGGCCACCATGGTGTCAACTTTTGAATATGATGGTGGAAATATATCCAACCATCTCTCCCTCAAAGTAATGCTTAAGTCGCTGCCCATTGACCATGAAGGGTGATTGCTCATCCCTTCTAATCTCCACTGCTCTGCTTGGGTATACCTTGGTCACCACGAAAGGTCCAGACCATCTTGATCACAATTTTCCTGGAAATAATTTCAAACGAGAGTTAAATAGCAAAACCTTTTGACTAGGTTTAAATTCTCTCCAAAGGATATGCTTGTCGTAGAAAGCCTTGGTTCTCTCCTTGTATATTCTAGCATTCTCAAAGGCATCTAGGCAAAACTTGTTGGCCCCCGAAATATTTTTGTCGAATTAAGCATGATAGTTATGGAATAAGCATGGAATTTGAATTTTTGCCTTA
>JAOQMS010000178.1:14847086-14872086 GCA_027563885.1 Erythroxylum longipes
TCTGTGATGATGTCACTTCGTCTGTGATGACGTCATTTCGTCTGTAAGGATGCATCGTCTGTAAAGATGCATCTTCTATAAAAATATATCGTCTGTAAAGATGAATCGTTTGTGATGATATCACTTCGTCTGTGATGATGTCATTTCGTCTGTAAAGGTGCATCGTCTGTAAAAATGCATCTTCTGTGAAAATATATGTCTGTAAAGATGAATCGTCTGTGATGACTTCACATCGTCTGTGATGACGTCATAGGGTCTTAAGCGTTGCATCATCTTAAGTTGACTTTGCTTCGTCTTAAGTTGACCCGCTCCATCTTAAGCGTTGCATCGTCTTAAGTTGACTCGGGCTTCGTCTATGTTTTGTTTCGTCTATATGTTGTTCCGTCTGCCCTCTTCGCTTCGTCTATTTCTTTTTTACAGGCTTCGTTTTGTCTCCGAACAGTTGGGCTCCGGAAACGGGGTTCAACAAAACTCATCTAGCTCATTTAACTTCATTAGTCTCCTTTGTCCAGACTATTTAAAATCATAGTTCAACTTCCGAATTGCCCATAATGCCTTGTGTTCAATTTCAACCAAAAGATAGCAAGATTTCCCAAAAACCAGTCTATAAGGGGACATACCCAAGGGGGTCTCAAATGTCGTCCTGTATGCCCAAAAAGCATCATCAAGCTTTAATGCCCAATCCTTTCTTAATGTATTAACAGTCTTTTCTAAGATTTGCTTGATTTTACGATTTGACACCTCGACTTGCCCACTGGTTTGGAGGTGATAAGTATTTCCAAACTTGAAATGGCACCCATATTTTTCCAACAGAGATTTGAATTGATGATTTTGGAAGTATACCCCATTGTCACTGATTATGACTTTTAGAACTCCAAATCTTGAAAATATATGCTTTTTCAAAAATTTCACCATACTCGCACTAGTGTTGTTTGCCAAAGCTGTGGCCTCCACCCATTAGGATACATGGTCAACCGCCACAAGGATGTATTCATTGCTAAAAGATACTACGAATAGTCCTATAAATTCTAAGCCCCATACATCAAAGAGTTCAACCTCCAAAATCCCCGATTGAGGCATCTCATGCTTCCTACCTATGTTTCCCATCCTTTGACATCTATCACATGTCATAATAAAAGTTTTAGCATCCTTAAAAAGAGTAGGCCAATACAAACCGGATTGTAAAACCTTTGCTGCTGTTTTGTTAGCGCTATGGTGTCCGCCGTAAGGAGAAGCATGGAAATGATACAACACTGATCGCATCTCGTCATTAGGTATACATCTCCTAATTATCCCATCAGCACACCTTCTAAACAGCAACGGATTTTCCCAAAAGTAGTTCCTTACCTTTGATAAGAAATTCCTTCTCTTATGGTATGAGTAGTCACTTGGAATAATGTTGGACACCAGAAAATTAACATGATCAGCAAACCAAGGAATATTTCCCTTTGCAGACCACAAATTCTCATTAGAAAAGGCATCATTAATTGGTTCAACTTCCATCTTGTCCTCTTGCTCAAGCCTCGAAAGATGATCAGCTACCGAATTTTTCGATCCTTTCTTATCTCTAATCTCCAAATCAAATTCCTCCAAGAGTAAAATCCATCTGATCAACCTTGGTTTAGCATCCTTTTTAGTAAACAAAAATTTCAAAAGGGAATGGTCTGTGTAAACAATGACTTTGGATCCAACAAGATAAGATCTAAATTTATCAAATGCAAAAACCACTGCTAGCAATTCTTTCTCTGTAGTAGCATAATTAACTTGAGCATCATTAATAACTTTGCTAGCATAATAAATAATATGTAATTTCTTATCCTGTTTTTGTCCTAAAACAACCCTAAGTGCATAATCATTAGCATCACACATCAGCTCAAAAGGGAGATTCCAATTCGGTGCAACCATTATAGGAGCTGAGGTAAGTTCCTTCTTCAACCTGTTGAAAGCATGAAGACATTCATCAGTAAATTCAAAAGAGACTTCCTTTTGTAACAAAGCACATAAGGGGTTAGAAATCTTGGAAAATTCCTTAACAAATCTTCTATAGAACCCGGCTTGCCCAAGAAAACTTCTTATTGCTCTAACCAAATTAGGAGGTGGCAATTTATTGATGATTTCAATTTTAGCAGGATCCACCTCTATTCCATTATTTGAGATCTTGTGGCCTAGGACGATCCCTTCTTGTACCATGAAATGGCATTTTTTCCAATTTAGCACAAGATTGGTCTCTTCACATCTTTGTAGAACCTGTTCTAAATTGAACAAACATGCGTCAAAAGAAGAACCAAAAATAGAAAAGTCATCCATAAATACCTCAATTATATTCTCCACCATGTCGAAGAATATAGACATCATGTAGCGTTGGAAAGTGGCAAGAGCATTGCACAAACTGAAGGGCATCCTACGATATGCAAATGTACCATAGGGACAAGTGAAGGTGGTCTTCTCCTGATCCTCCTGGGTTATAGGAATTTGGTTATACCCTAAATAACCATCTAAAAAGAAGTAATAATCATGCCTCGCTAATCTTTCCAACATTTGATCAATAAAGGGTAGAGGGAAGTGGTATTTTCTAGTGGCTGCATTTAATTTCCTGTAGTCTATGCAAACCCTCCACCCTGTCACAACCCTAGTGGAAATTAACTCATTGCTATCATTAGAGATGAGAGTTATACCACCTTTCTTTAGTACAACCTGCACAGGACTTATCTAGAAGCTATCAGAAATAGGATAAATAATACCTGCATCAAGCAATTTAAGTACCTCAGATCGCACAACTTCCTTTATGTTGGGATTGAGCCTCCTTTGACTTTCCACACTAGGTTTGAGGTTCTCCTCTATTAAATTCTTGTGAACACAAATGGAAGGGCTAATAATGTTTATGTTAGCAATACTTCATGCAATAGCATCTTTATGTTCATATAACACCCTTAACAACTTCTCTTCTTTAGAAGAATTCAAAGAAGAAGAAATGATAACCGGATAAGTATTTGATTCTCCCAAGAATGCATACCTCAAATGAATTGGAAGGTGTTTCAAATAAGGTTTTGGTGGACTCAATATGGAAGGTAACAGTTTGGGGTTAGGAGGGCCCAATTCTTCAATTGGAGGCCTATACCTAAAACCATTACCTTACAATCTATAAGTATATTCCTTTGACTCATCATCCAGTTCATTCTCATCTATTCCCAAGGCTAGGCATGTCTCTAAAGCATCATCATATATATATTTATGAATAGATTCAAATGGTAAAGAATCAATCACATCTATTCGATAGGTGACTTCATCGAAAGAGGGTCCCTTTAAACCCTTAAAAATGTTATACACCTCTTTCTCATCACCGACCCTTAAAGTTAACTTACCATCCGGGACATCAATCAATGCTCCATCAGTGATTAAAAATGGCCTTCCTAAGATTATAGGAACCTACATATCAAAATCCATCTCAAGCACAACAAAGTCAGCTGGAATTATAAGCTTACCAACTTTCACTAATAAGTCCTCAACTATACCAATAGGGTATCGAATTGATCTATCGGCAAGTTGCAATGACATTGTAGTTAGTTTGAGTTCACCAATTCTAAGCCTGTTATAAAGAGACAAAGGAATAAGATTAATACTTTCCCCTAAGTCACATAAGCATTGAAAAACATTAGAAGCACCATAATGACAAGGAATAGTGAAACTCCCTGGATCCTTTAACTTAAGAGGTAGTTTATTTTGTAAAATAGAACTACACTCCTCCGTTAAGGCTACAGTCGCAAAGTTGTCTAGCTTCTTTTTGCTGGAGATGATTTCCTTTAAGAATTTAGTGTAAGAAGGCATCTTAGTGAGTGCTTTAGCTAAAGGGATATTGATATGAATCTTCTTGAAGAGATCCAGGAATTTCTAAAATTTGGAATTATCATGTTTCTTCCTTACCCTTTGGGGGTATGGTATAGGTGGCACAAAGAAAAATTTTGCACTTGGTGAAGGCTTTTTTCTTGGTTCGATTTCCTTAGGCCCTTCTTCTTTATTCAAATTCTCAATTTCATAATCCCTCGTTTCACTAATCTTCCTGTCCTTCTCCTTAGGAGCCACACCTTCTACCTCCTTACCACTCCTCAAACGAATTGCCATACAATCTTGTTTTGGATTAACTTGAGTGTTGTTAGGTAGCTTTCCTTTACCCCTTTCACTTACCTCTTTATCCACTTGATTGATTTGCACCTCTAAATTTCTGATGGCAGTTTGGTTAGCCTGAATATTTTGCTCCATTATGTTCATGGCTTGAGAGCTAGCTTGAGCATTTTGATCTATCTTGCTCATAAGTTTAGCAAGCATAGCCTCAAGCCTATCTACCTTTTTTTCCATAGGGGAAGGGCATTGTTGTGGTGCAGAAGATGAGGGAGCTGAATACTGCTGTTTTGTGGCTCTTGGAATCCAGGTGGTCCCATTGGTTTCGCAGCCCCTTGATTTTTCCATGAAAATTTTGGATGGAACTTCTAACCTTCATTGTAGGTATTCGAGAAGGGATCAAATCTCTGGCCTTGTCTACCAACATAGTTCACCTCTTTCTCCTGCATTATTGTTTAAATGTTCATACAACCAGCTGCTGTATGCCCAAATCTACCACAAAGAGTACAAGGATCCCTACTAGACTTGTTGTCATTCATCAACATGTTTAACTTCTTATTTATCTCAGCAACTTGATAAGCCATGTCAGATCTCGATCCCACTTCATTGAGAGTAACAGCCTTGCTCTTTGTCACCTTAAAATGTGAATTCTCCATAACTTTCTTGAAGATATTCCATAATTCTTGCGAACTTAGGTCACTAATATTCCCACTAGCATTTAAGTCCACCAAAGTTTGATTAGGATCAGTGAGACCATAATAGAAGAACTGGATCAAGGAGTAAGTGTTAAATCCATGGTGAGGACACTGGTTGAGTAGATCATTAAATTGCTCCCATGCTTCATGAAAATTTTCTCCTTCCTTCTGTGAGAACCAGTGTATCATCGTCCTTAGTTCAAGAGTTTTATAGGCTGGGTACCACTTCATCATCCATCACCTTATCCCAAGTATCAATGGAGTCTACCTGTAAACTCAACAACCAATTTCTTGCTAATCCTTTCATGCAATAAGGAAAACATCTTAGTCTCAACTCATCTACAGACAATCCATACAACGGAAGAGTTTGAATTGTCGCATAAAAGTCTCTCATAAAAGCTAGGGCATCTTCACTCGACATTCTATTAAATTGTGGAACATTGATAGATGAATTTGCTTTAGCTCATAATTCCTTGCTGCCACAGTCAACCTAATGCACGAAGAGTTGCCAGCAATAAATGGCATCTGATAATCTCTAATTCTTCTTACCGGAGGATTAACAACCACCGGTTTAGCCTAGTTTCCTCCATTAAATTGTTCGTTCCCCATCTCTTGCTCTTTATCCAGAATTGGATCTTGATTATTATTTTCCATCGCTCTTCTTCTTTGGGCGTTGTTCCTTCTACAAGTGCGTTCAATTTCAAGATTCAATTCAAGTAACTGATCTTCGTTCAAATTTCTTGAACGCCTTAAGTGCATGCAGCTCCTGAAATAGAACAAAGAGAGAAGATTTTAAAGGAGATTAATGGACGAAAACTAAGGTAATAAAATATATATATATATAACTAGAATTAATAGAAGTAAATATAAATTAATCCCTGGCAACGACGCCAAAAACTTGGTCGGCTAAATCTGCAAGTGCGCAGAGTCGTTCCTAGTACTTACAAATCGAGTATTCCAAGGTCGTATCCCACGATGACTAAAATACTCACTACTAAATTAATCCTAATTACTTGAACAAAAAATGACAAGAAAATTAAAAGATGATTGGATTTGAGTGAACAATCAATTATGAAGAATGTAAATAAATAAACAAGGAAAAATTTCGATGGTTGAGACTTAGGGCTTCGGGATTCTCCAGTTTAAGAGATTAATCGATAAATTATGGAATTGATTTAATGACAAGTTATAATAACAACTGCACAAATTCACTTATATTCTCTCTCAAGACATACAAGAATACCTAACTAGTTGATTACCATTTCTCAATGTGCAACCTAACTAGTCAAATTCATTAAGAACAAGCAACCTTAAGTTATCACACTAGTTTAGGATATCTCTATCTCTAAATCTAATGTGTTTATCTTCCTAGTGCACAAACCACACTTCACCTCTCAGTCCATCATATGATTCCTAAGATTGCATCTATGGTGATCAAGCATAGAAACAATAATGAAGCTCAAGGAAGATAAATATAACTCAAGAACTTACATTCAACACCAATCAATCCATAAAACATCAATCAATCCCCAAAATAGGCTACATCCCTAACCCTAAACGGGGTTTAATTCCATCACATGATAACAGAATCTGAACAACTAAAAACAAGCAACATTTAAGACAAGGTAGAGAGAGAAAGTTGAAAGAACACAAAACAAGCTTGCTTTTCTCTTCCTTCTTCCTCTTCTTTTCCTCTATTTGGGTGCCTGCTTTGTTGCTGCCTTGTTTTCAGTGCCAGCACCCCTATTTAGGTCTTCAAAACGAATATATATAGTGTCTTGGAGTCAAAGAAACCTAGTTTTTGCTAAACAGGGGAATAAAAATTGTGTTTGTGCCGTCAATGCCCGTTAGACGGACTTAATGTCCGTTAAGCGAACCTTCTCGGGTCTCTGGAGTAGTTTTGGATAGTGAATGTCCGGTAAGTGGACATGATGTCTATTAAGCGGACAAGTCTGTCAGTCTTCTTTCTCTGGTCATGTCCGTTTAGAGGCACATGATGTCCATTAGGCAGACATACACTTAGTATCTTCATAAATGTGCACTTTTGACACTTCAGAAAGCCAAATCACTCCTCGAGGTCCCATGAAGGTTGTAGAGCTCGGAGTCCTCTTCGAAAACATACTTGAACAACTCTAATCCGACATTTACAATAAAAGTTAGGTCTTTTGCCCCAAAATCTCTCCAACTATACCTATCAAGCAATAGAGTTGAAATATATGAGAATTAACCAAATAAAGTGCATAATTCACATGAAGATAAGTCAAATTAGTTCCAATTCATCCCAAATTCATATATAAATAATTTGACTTATCAGCTACAATTTAAAGGATTTTCATATATTATAAAGCAACTCCTTGATTACTTACCAAATCAATAGGAGAGGATATTCTCCAATGGGTCCATCACAATTCAAAATGCTTCAAAACAAAACTTATTCGCCCTATTTAGACCTCCTGGAGTGTTGCTATCACGGTGGAGATTGATTTGATTTCCCAACCATTATCCAAAGGCTATGTTTATCTTATGGTTAGCTATTCAATATATGTTGTAAACATTGGACAAAACATAGGATTCTCCTAAGCCAATTAACACATGTACCCTATCCAACCTTGCTCATGAGAATTACAATCATATTCCCTTTAATTGTAACTTCTTTGCTTCTTTCTGGTGCAAAGCTTTGGAGCTATGCAAGCTCAAAATCACATTATAGGACTAGTCTCGTTACAACTCATAAGCAAGCTGTATTGGATTCACCCACCATGGTGACTTAATAATTTTCAAATTGATGATAAGTTATGGTACTTATGCTTTGTGGAAGGAGAGAAACTTAAGCATTTTTCTAGATAAACAACTCTCTAGTGTCAAATCCATCAGCCATACTAATCTCTAGGTCAAGTAGTTTATACCAGCTCAAATGAGGTTCGCTCTTTCTCTCGACCAGAAGTTTGGTGATTAATAGCTTCCTTACCTGCTTGCTTAGGAGAGTACCAACTTGTAGATTGTAGTTAACTTTTTCTCCTAGCTTTTGTACAAGGAAGTGAAACTTTTCTTGCTTAATAGGTAGTTTTCCATAGCACAACATGTGCATGCCAAATCATTGTAAATTTGGTGCTGCCAACGGAATAAAATCTATCTTTAATTTCTTTAAAAAAATTTGAAGTAAAATATGTTATTGAATCCTGTGATTTAACTCTGTATCTACTAAATAATAGGAACAGATTATCTATTTCAATTAATTAATTCAAATTTTATTTAATTAAATTTTATTTACATATTTATACGGGACTGGTTTAAATGTGTGGTTAAAATTGGCTGGTTTAGATTTGGAACATCAGCGCAAGGATCTAGTGCCTTAAAAAATACTGATGGTTCATTAAAAAAGTAAAAAATTACGGTAAAAGAAAAAACAAAGTGCAAACAAAGCAGAAAGGTCGCACGCAGAGAGAGAGTGGGCAAATGGCGCCGTTGAAATCTCTGGAGAGAGAGTACCCAGTGCTGGACTCTGATTTTCAGTCCTTTTGTGCGTCTCATGGTATTTCTACAGGTAGCGGGTTGTACTACTGTTGCTACATCTTCTCGATAAGTTTCGGTTAAAAATTCTAACAGCCATTTCAGTTTTGTGCCAGTTGATAGGGAAATGAGATTATAAACCCCGTCGTTTAGCTGTTGCGTCGGCACTAACTGGGGGTCTATTTACACCAAAGATCTAGATGTTCTACAGCCTTTTGTCTCTTCAACATAGTTTTTGGATCGATTTTTTTTTTTTTACAGTTACATAGCGAGCTCAATTAAGAACTCATATTTCGCGACTTAAATTTTGGTTTCTTGGTTGTTTTCCAATCAACTTTCGGACCTTATTGTTTCTTTTTGGGTTTTTGAATTTGCACGTAACTGAAGATGATCATAGAAAATTCAATCTTGCTACTTGTTTCCTTTAATGAGTTTTTATCCCACCAACTTGGTCTGCAATAGAAGGTGATGGCTTTTAAGAAACGAATTGCAGCCAAATCTAAACACTTCTATGCATTTCTTTTCTGTTACTTTTCCAAGATTGAGCACAGAGTTCTGTGATCTATGCAACGGTATGACTGCCAAATCATGACTGCAGCTCTTGGTTTTTAATCTGTTTCTCTTGTTAATTTGCATGCAGTGGAAGACTTTCTCATGCACGACCTATATGTTTTGGCTGCATTTGTGGAACAGCAGCAGAACTCAGAGCGATTGAAAGAGGTTAGGTTCTAGAAGATATGCTGTTGGAAGTGGATGTTTTAATGTTGTAAACTATTATGGTTCTATCTATATAATTCCATTAACCATATCTGATTTGGTCCAGTTAGGGCATCACCCAAGTCCTCTCTATCATCGATGGGCAACACCAACCGTGGAAGAATGGAATAGAGTTGCTTGAAGATGCTGACAAGAGTAAAGGTTTGCTAGCCACTGGAGTTGAGGGGTATCTCGACCATCTCCTTGGTTGTCCTCTTATGCAGTTTTTGATTGTCTAGCGTGTTGGATTCAATTTTGTGTTTTAATCAGGATTGATACAATCCTTCAAGGTGGACTAAGGCGGGGACAATTGACAGAATTAGTGGGGCCATCGACATCTGGGAAAACACAAGTATGAACTAATTTCATTTTTTAAAAGGTTCACTTCCCCACTCCCCACCACAACCACACTCTACGAGAATTTGTCAAGGAATTTTATGTTATCACGAGATCTTGTGCTTTCAACTCTACTGTAAAGGACTTGATTGGGAAAAAAAGTGAAGGCAATATCTTTGGGTTTGTATAGGTCAGGCTAGGCAATGATGCTCCTATGGCCGCTATAACATTGTTAAGGTTCTATTATGTTCGATAGATTAGTAAAGTAAGTTAATTGCAGGTTTGCCTTCAAATTGCCGCAAACGTTGCAAAGAACCAAACCGGCAGTGTTGTATATATTGATACATGCAACACTTTTTCTCCCCAGCGTATCAAACAGTTTGTTATTCAGACTTCATTTTCTGCTTCTGATGAGGTTATATTCTTTATTTAGGTTTTGTTTCTTTCTCCATCTGTTTTATGATCTCTTTGTCCTTCTAATCTTCATTTTTTTCAGGTAAGAAGAAAAACTGTTCAAAAAGTTATGAGCAACATATTTTGCCACTCAGTGTTTGACATCTTTGCAATGTTTGATGTGCTACGCCAGCTAGAGAACAATTTAAGATCTCAGGTTTGTTTAATTATGGTGGTCTTTGCATGGTCATCATTATAACAGAACTTGATAGTATTGAACTTTACTCCACGCAGATGCAAATAGTCAATTCTATGGTGTTGTTGGTTATTATTGATTCACTCTCATCACTGATCACTCCAATCCTTGGGGGAGGTCGTGCACATGGTATGTGTTCTTGTACATGCACCTCAGTTGCCTTAGTATGTTTTGTTACATCTTTAGCTATGCGACATTGAATGTTTAGCTCATTATTATCTTAGCAACAAATTTCAGTTCACCTTTTTGTTTGCTAAAATTCATAGTTCATTACTAGATATTTTAATCAAAACTGATATCGTGAAACCTACGATTTTTAGTACCAATAAGCCACCTTGGCAATTTTCTATCATGGTTTTCTTAGTTGAATCGTTGATCACTTGAAAAGGGAACCTATGAATTTTAGTTCTTGTGAAATGACAATGCAGATAAGTTCTTTGACCAAAAGTTTATTCCTTAGCAATTGAAATAATTTGGAGTAGCCAAAGTCTGCAGTGTATTTATTACATGGACCAACATTTACTCAATCTGTAATATGTTGACTGGGTTTGGAAAAGTAAAGAGGATGCTGACTATCTAATTCGTTACTGAATTACTAAATGATTTTGAGAGGGTGAACATCGCAGTTTCCAATATATTTATCTATGCAATTTCTGTCTCTACTTCAATTAGGAGGAAACAAAACTTCGTCTCTGTTCTGTAGCTCTTCCTAGGTCATAAATTCTCAAGTCTCTTTCCATTCTTAAGATTATGAGTGAAAATTATTAATTTTCTTGTTCCCATTTCTGATATTTGTGATATACATCTGGCTTGCTATGAGGTTCATACATAATAATTTGATGCAGGACGTGCTCTGATGACTTCTGCTGGGTCTATGCTAAAGAAGTTAGCACATGAGCAAAATATTTCAATAATGGTAATAGCTTTCAAATTAAAGAAGTTGCATATGAACCAGTTTGCTGATAACTCTGATGTGTGCATGTTGGTGACTCTTTGTGGTTAACTCTTGACCATTTTCTCCTGTGCTAGCGTACACATTTCATATGTCAAGTTTTATTTAACTAGTATGGCTGACAGTTCGTATTTAGCTGCTTTTGGAAAGGATGATTTTGAATTATCATGGTTTATATTTGTGGGCAACACGTGATGATTTAGCTTTTAATAAGTACATTTTTCAAAAAACTGAACGAGCAAATGCTTGCTGAAGGTGGTCAATCACATGGTGGGTGGAGAAGGAAGCAATCCCAAACCAGCCCATGGGGAGACTTGGAAGAGCATTCCACATGTGAGGTTGCTACTCTCCGTTGACCGGGGAACGAACATATCTAACGTTTTTGTAATAAAACACCCTTCCATTGTGAGTTCCGTTCAGTAGCACACTTTTCATCACAATTCTTGATTAGCACCAAAAACTATTTTTTGTTGGAATTGCTTGCTTGGATGCTAATTTCCTTTTCCTTGCAGACTTATGTTCAGGCTGCACGATTTACAGTTGGCTAATTAAGGTTTTGTTTTGCTGGGAATTATATTATAAATGGACATTATAGCATTTAATTTAGACACGTGTAGGAATTAAGGAGTATGATGCATGTAAGAAATTAAAGCAGTTCTTTGGATTAAATATGTTGAAACCTTAAATGACATTTACACCCTCGACACCGTTTCATTACAAGATGCAACGGTACGTAGGCATCTATTCCTATGCATCGACTGAATCAGGGTTGTTGATCTTTTCACTACACATAATTGCAATATTTTTCAGCTTGCATGACTTGGATTGATCTGGAACTAAGGCCCCAAATCGCCCAACTCTTAACTTGATATATGCCTTGAATGGTTGTATTTGGTTTATAGTAAAGGTGAGTGTAATTAGGGTTGATCAAGTTCTGAATATTTGACGCAACCAAATACTATTCGATTCGGAAACTCATTAACAGTCTACACATTTAATACGTGGGCCGATGAATTTGTATGGTCCTTTTGTCCTCGTAGCATATAGGACCCCACTTCTAGTCTGTTTGAAAGATCAGAAGAAAGAGAAAAAAATATATGATTCGAGTAGCTAATGGTCAATTATGATCAACTTTTCTCTCAAGTTTGTTTAATTATATTATAATAGAAAGGGTAAAGGGGTAATTTACCTTTTTAATGATATAATTGTAATATTATAATATTTTCTTCTATTTGTACTTATTGTGTTCCTTCTGTCTTTTTTGAGAAATTATCAACTACGAAAAAGAATCGGGTGTTTGTTTCTCTTCTTTTTTTTTACTTATGATTTTGAAAAAGAAAATATAGTTTTCAAAAACTTTTTTTTGTTAATATCATTATTAATTTAACAACAATTTTAAATAAGCAAGAATTTTGTGTTCTTGCTAATTGAGACAACTATATTTTAAAACCTCTTTTCTTTTTTGGTTGTCAGACTTAATTTGTTTACGGTTTCATTTTAAACAAATAATACTATGCCTTAATAAACATAATACAAGTGATGTATATATATATCCAATGCTACGTTTTTGTACAAAAAATACCACCACTTATGGGCCATAACAAATAAGTCACACCTTAGTCATGCTCTCCACTCTCATCTCTACCGATGGTCTTAACGTTGAGGCAAGTTTTAATCTACTGTAAGCGCACAAGTCTTGGGTATAGTATGTGAGGTGTCGGTCTCTTGAAGAGTTGTTGAACTAATCTAATTCTAAGTTATTTAAGGCTTAAAAAATTATTAAAATGAAAATAAAAAATGAACAGAAAAGTAAACCAGTGAAGATGGTTGGCATAAAGTTAATTTATAAAATTAACACCAAAGAAATCGAATATAGAGCACCACCAAATTCACAATGGAAAATTACACAAGAAAATTACCAAATTATGAGAAAGGGATTTATCCTATCATCAATGCTAACCTAATCACTTTTGTTAATGTGGTGTCAGTTCTAGACTATCGAAGAGTGAATTACTCTCTCTCGAGTTATAATTACTAAGCCTTAATTAATAAATCTCAATTAAGTCGAGTTACCAAAAATGTCATCTCTCGATTAACAATCAGCCAGAACCTAATCAGTTCTTAAGCCTTTTAATAAACAACCAGGTCTCACACAAGATCTTTCTCTGTATAATTACCGATTTGATTATTTGCGAGGTCTTAAAAGCAACTAGATTAACATTGAATCAAGTTTAAATGCCTAAAGAAAAGTTAGAACATCATCATCAACCCCAAATCCATTAACATTATCATATCCATCTTACACGTTCAAAGAAAAAAATAACAAAGATGAACAGAAAATGTCACTTGGATGGGATCAGGATGGATGGGAAAGCAGTAGCAACAGAAGCCCACTCCTCTCTCCTTTTCTTCCTCTTGTCTCTTTCTTCTTCTTTCTTCTTGTAGTTTTCCCAAAGTGATAGAAATTGGAGCTCCCACTAAGGTTCTTTTTCTCTTTTTATATAGTCATTTCTATTTTAGGTAAACCCTAGGGCTTTCTCGGGTCCAGAAAGTCCCAAATGTCTCTCGGTAAGTCTCGTTCGGGAGGCTGTCTGCACTGTCTGTCGTAGGCCACAATTGTGGCACTTCATTTAGCTCTCTATCATGATAGTGGCAGACCAGGTCACAATCGTGGCTCCCCCCAATTGGTTCTGTCATGACCATAGGCCTGGGTCTAGCTCCAGGCTTCCTCTGATTCTCCTCCGTTCTTTCATATATGTACTCAAATACTAACAAATACATCAAGGCACCTCAAATACACAAAATTAAAGCACAAAAGCATGCTCTAGCCTATATAACACTCAAAACACAAAAATTTAACTGAATAACACAATCCTAACCTAAAAATGCACTTATTATTCAATTTAACAACTAAACACATACTAAACTACCCACAAAAAGATTATTTATTTCTTCTAATTTAATCTGGCTTCTATTCTTCTATCGTTGCTTTCTTATACCCTTTTGCCTTATTCCAATCTCCCCCTTGACTTGGTTCTTACTAGCTTGCTGTCTCTCTTCTCTAGACTGCTTTAATGGCAGTTTTGTATTTTTACGTATTGTTTTAGTATCCTATCAAAATCTATTACCATTTTTTAATTAATGTTACTTTCCAACCTCCCAAGTTAAAACTATTTTTTATGATTATTTGCTATTATGCTCTAACTGAAGCACTAACATGCAGATTGATAACTCTATGGTGAATTTCCACCATTGCCATTTTCTTCATTTCCTTCCAAGCTACTTCTCCTCCCTCTGCTCTTCTCCCTCATTCTAGTAACCTATAAACTATGACCTCTCTAAGTAGAAGTTGTAAGCAGGTTATGGGAGATCACCAGGCCTCCACTCTACAGTTTACTTTTCCAAAGGACTAAGATGGAAAGTTGATTATTTACTAATATTGAAATACTTAAAAAGGGTGCTTATAGCTAGGATTCAACTTTAGTTGGGTCCTTTCTTTATCAAGGACCTCCATTTCCTGGTATACATAAATGGGCTTTCAATCTTTGGAAAAATAGGAGATTAGTTGAGGTCCTTCCGTGTGAAGGAAACCTCATCCTCTTCTTTTTCTCTTTTAGTTCATCCTCTTCTTTTTCTCTTTTAGTTCTATAGCTCTCAAGATTTTGGAAGAGGGGCCATGACATGTTGCCTAACAACTATTATTCCTGTAATCCTGACAACTAGGTCTAATCATTGTGAAAAAGCTCGATTCTACCAAGAATTAAATCACTTTTTTTATACTTCTCTAATATCAATAGACAATATTGGTTTTCCAGCTTTAAAGAAGTTGTGAGTATACAAACCAAAGATCTATTGAGACTTCTAGGATTTTTTTATATTAGATGACAAATAGGAATTGCACTTAGATAAACTGATATACAAAATAAAGATCCTGCAAAATTCCATAAGAGGATGGTGCATTATGGAAATTAAGAGGTTGGTGCATTATGGGAATGAAGGGATAATCTGCTCCACAAAAAAGTAAAAGATCATCACTAAAACATAAATGTGTTAGAGAAAGTTCCTTACATTTATGATGGTATTTGAATTTTTCACTTCTAGAGGCTTTGAGGCAGATAACTCTATTAAGAATTTTCATAGAAATGACAAAAGGTTAGGAGAAAGGGGATCTCCATGCCTTATTCCTTTGGATCCCTTAAAAAGTTTGGTAGGTGTACCATTGATAAGAATGATGTATGAGGGACTAAAGATACAAGTGCAAATCCAATCAATTAAGAATACGGGGAATCCAAACGATTCCAAGCTTATTGAAACAAATTTCCACTGGATTCACTCAAAAGCCTTGGAAAAATCTATTTTCATAAAACAAAATTTTTATAGATTTACCTTAGTTGTATTCCCTCAACAATTCCTACTCCAAAAGTATGTTGCCTGATATCGATCTTCCTAGAATGAAAGCTCCTTGAGTGGGATGAATGAACTAGCTCAATGTATCTCTTAATTTGTTATCCAAAAGTTTTGAAATCACCTTGTAGACAATATAGCAACAAGAGATTGGTTGAAAGTAATATAGAGAACTAGCATTGAGCTGTTTTAGAATTAAACAAATATAAAAAGTATTTATCTCCCTTAATAATCTCCCATAATTCAAAAATTCCATCACTTTTTTTGAATTCCATCACTTTTTCATTAAGCAAAGTGCGTATAGTTTGCTAGGTAGTTTGAATAAAGTGAACATTGAATCCATCTGGACCTAGAGCCTTCACGGGGTTAAGACTTAAAAGCACTGATTTGATCTCCTATGGAGTAACTGGCTGTTGGAGTTTTGACAGAGCCTTTTGAGATAAAGAGTTAGGAGCACCAATTAATTCCACCTGATCCTGCAACTTGGAATGACCAGAATTACTAGTCTCCAGTTAGGTTTTTTAAATAACTGAAATTATCTCCTCCGTAGAGGATCTGTTGGTCTCCAATTGATTGTCATAATTCATAAGGCCACTGATCTTGTTAGTGTTCCTCCTTATAAGAATAGAATTATAGATAAACCTAGTGCTGAAATCACCTTCCTTCAGCCAAGCTATCCTTGCATTTTGCATAAGTAATGAATGATGATCCTAGAGAGCTTTATTGTAATTCTCTAACTTCATAGCTTCAACATTTCTCAAAGAAAAGCTACAAGGTTTCTAGTAACAATCTTCCTAAGCTTCCCTTAAATCTTTCTTAATAGAAAACATCTTATCAAAAGTTGAATGATGTTTAGCCTTGTGAAATCTTTAAGTCTAGTTCTAAGAATTTAAAGTTTTTTCATTTACTGAACAACTTACAACCACTAATTCTACTACTCAAAAATTCATTTAATAAACCCAAAAAACTTCTCTTTTAGAGAGGAAATTGAAGAACTTAAAAGGTGCTTTGAAACTGGAAGCAGATAAGAAGTTTTTAACTTCAATGTTCGAATGATTTGAACAAATAACGGGTCCAAAAAAGGCATAAGAAGAGGGGAATTGTATCAGCCAATGATTGTTAACCATAATTTTGTCTAATTTCTTTCTGATGAAATAGTTTTCAAGTTGTTTATTACTCCATATGAAGAATTTCCTAAGTTATTTAAGGTCTGTCACCTCTAACTTATTTACAAAATTTTCTAGCTCCTTTCTAAAAGTTGAGGAGTTCACTCTATCTCCCTAAGCTTCAAAAAGGTGTAATACATAATTAAGATATCCTACACTCACCCAAGGCATTTACATAGAGCTTTGGAAAGAGAACAAAATTTTCCATAGTTTGGCTCTCTGAAATTAGAAATTAGCAACATAGTTAATAGTTGTGATAAAGCTAATCTCTGAGTCAATAATTTGGCAATCCAAATGGATATGCTGATTTAAGGAGCTAAGAATAAATACCTACGCTTTCTTTTTATTGAAAGCATAGATGATTCTCCCATTATAGTGATGAGAGTGATTATAACCAAAATCCCAATCTTTCACAAGAATTTCATGAGATTATGAAGTTTGCGTGCTTTATTCCTTATTTCTAACAATATAAGTATAATTGGACTATTTTCTAACAAAAGAACTTTGACTGTTGACCCTTATAAGGTTCATTTAAGCCTCTGATATTCCAAAAAGCATAATATAGTTAATATAACCCCCTTTAGGTTTCCTTCTTTTCCTCCCTGACTTACTCGAGGCTGGAGTGAATTGCTCAATCTACTTTTGATTAACATCTTTCCCTTGATGAAGAGTTTTTTCTTCTAGCTCATTGGTAGAAGATTTGAAATAGGAAAGCCAATCTCATCCTCAAGTTCATTATCTCCTGTCCTATTCTGATTGGAAATTTGAATTTGAATTTCATCTTTAATTGTTAAGGCATTTTAGTTATCAAGGATTGCTTCAGTGTTGATTTCTCCAGGAAATTATGTTGAGGGATTCACAATCCCCTTAAGTTCATAGTAATCTCATGTAAAGAAGAGTTTTCCTGTAGGTCTCCAATTATGTTTCCCATCTGAGGTTTCTAATTGTATAAGAGTTGTATTTCAACCTTAACTAATTCATTTTTCATATTTAATTTCATAGCAGGAAAGGAATCAGGACCATCTTAAGATTAATCCCCACAAAAATTCTATCATAGCAAACCTTTTGAAGTTTAGAAATGGCTCAATCAAAAGTCATTAGCTTCCCAATCGAACTACTTAGGAATCTTTAACCATCAAATGGCCAATATTTAAGAGGAATATTATGGAAAATTAATCCACAATAGGATGGTTTTAATGTTGGATCTATCAAATTTCAATCCTAGAACCACTTTTGGATAAAAACAGGTTGTCCTCCAACGTGGCAGGGACCAAATTCCATATTCTTGCATAGGCTCTCTTCATTTGTGAACTTGAACAGGAAAGAATCATCCTCAGTTAGAAAGATTTTATCAAGACCTTTGCTTCCCCATTTGGTTTGAGCCTAATGCTGTGTAAGAGGGAATGTTGGTCTTTTGTTAAGAAAACAACCTACTAGAGAGTTTCTCTAGTGGTTAGCACCTTCCTGCAACATCTCAATTGGAGGAGAAACAATTCCATTCACCAATGTCACAGAGAAATGGTTTGGTCATTCCTAAGCTACAATATTTCTCCATGTTCTCTTGCTCTATTCTTATTTTTTAGCTTACTTTGTGCTTTCGCAGTGACATCGATCAACTCTTGCAGTGATGAAAGTGGTCCTGCAATTCTTCTAAAGGAGTGAAGCCTCTCTCAGAAGATCTCAAGATATTGGAAGAGGGTCCATATCATATTGGAAGTCAACCAATATCCTTACAATCCTACCAGTCAGGTTTGAATTTTGAAAGATTAACTTAAACAACATTGCTTTATGTATTGGTGTCTATAATGTAGCACTTAAGTAATTGACCATACAGGGGTTAAGCTACTTAGCAATCTATATAAGGAAACCTTTTATCTTGATGAAAATACAGTGAAGAAAAGGAGAATTAGCTATGCTTGCACATGTGAGCATTGATATAATAAAAGACCTCCTTGATGAAATTTTGATTATAAGGCTAGGGTATGGAAATAAACTTTTCAAGGACAGTGAAGCTATTTCTTATCATTGGAAGCCGCCCCCTAAAAGCTTAAGGAAAAATATGGAAGCCTACTTGTAGGAATTTTAATACAAGATACTACAATGAACTAATGGGAATTGAGAAGGTAAAGTCAAAGAGAATAAGGATAATATTCAAGCAACTGATGAGACTAACCTAGATATCAATACTAATTAAGTTGATGTTACCCTAATTAATGTAAAAATTGAGGTTATTTTAGAAAGCTCTAGAGTTAAGCTAGTTATTCCGCCCAAAAGAGTTGAAGGATAGCAATGTGAATAAAGGTGACAAAACACCAACTCTTAGCAGCCAAGGACACCCAATTGTAGCTAAAGGGCGTAAAGAGTAGTTCCAAACTGTGGAAAGAAGGAAATCACAAAGGAGTAAGGGTAAAAGATCCAAAAGTGAAAGAAAAATAACATATTCATTTTAATATGGAATGTTGAAGGATTGAATTGCCCTAATAAGCTCTATACTTTAAAGGATTTTGTATGGAGGAAAAGGCTTCGAATAATAGGATTAATAGAAACAAAAATAAAAATAGGGAATTTGGAAAAATTGAAAGTTTTATGACCTCAATGATGAATGCTTTCTAACCATCCTCATTATGTTTATCGGGGAATCATAATCTACTATAATTCAAACAATGTTAAAGTAGATCTGTTGAGCTCTAATGATCAAGTAATACACATAAAGGTATCATTTCTCTAAGAGAAAGCAATGATCTTACCCGAGAAATATCTTATAGAGTAATCTTAAAGATGTCAATAGCAGAAGCAATAGACCTTGGTTAATTTGTGGTGATTTTAACTCAAATCTATATAGATTTAAAGCTAAAGGGAATTGTAACTTAAGAAATTTCTTTTAGGATTTCAAGGAATGTGTTGAGCAATTGGGACTTACTAATCTAAAGTTTGAAGGGCATACATTGACCTAGACAAACAAGCAAAGCTCTAACTGGTTCATTAGGAAAAAAATTAGATAGAGCTCTAGTAAATTCTAACTGGTTAAACTTATTTCTTGAGAGCATTACTAGGTCAAGGCTCCCTTGTTTTCTAATTGTACTCTAATCCTGGTGGGAGAAATACTCCATAGGAAAAGTAGACATTTCCATTTTATATTTAATAACTTTTTGGCGAATGAGAATGGTTTTTTGGAATCTTGAAAGAAGGGAGCTAACTATTTTAATATTTTCACTAAATAATTTTCATGTGTTCAGAAACTAAAAGCTATTAGGAGAGAGTTTAAATTGATGAATATGTTGAAAGGTACTACTAACAAATTAGCCAAGGAATCTACAAAGGAGGAGCTTACTACTATGCAATCCTAACTTGCAAGTTACCTTTAACTTTTGGCTTCCTCAGTTGATTCAAAATATGGTGATTTTCTCTCGCATTGGGATTTCTTCTTACACTATTCTCATAAGTGCATGAGCAATTAAATAAGCTTTTGGGATAGGTTGGTGGATATCTTATTATAATTCCTTATATCAATTAATGGAGTGATCTTCTTGTACATTTATAGTAAATTCCCCATAATAACTTATTGTAAAATTCTTTGTTATAGGGATCCAAAAAGCACTAGTTTCCTTTTTAATCTCCTTGGGCTTCCATGCATAAGAAATGTGTATCTAATCTTATAACTTATTCTTCTCCTCATCATAAGTGGCTAACATTCAGTAGGCTGACAAAAGGTTTCTCTAGGTTTATTTTTATACAAATCATTACAAAATTTATCCTTTGTATTTTTGTGATCATAGAATCCATAGAGAGAGGCTTATCCACTGCACTTGCTATGTAGCCTAACCTTTTATTGCTCCATTACTTTGAAATGATATTGTAAAATTTAACCTAAATTAGTGCATTTTAATTTCTACCAAGTTAAGGATGAAACCTTGCTACCATCTTTTTGTGAACATTGAGAGTCCATTAAAATGTGATAGCCCTAACTTAAGTACATAATCTAATCCTTCTATACAATCACATTTCAACATAAAAATGTTATTTTTAAAAATGAGAACATCTTAGAGCTAAAACTTGTTGTAGAGGGAGTGAGTTGTCTTTTGTACGTGACGTTCTTTCTTAGGAGAAATCCCATAAAGAAATATTTTGGTTTTATAGAACTTTTTGTGTAATTACCAGTGATGATTCAACCAATATACTATCTTCATCTTTAGATGATAGGAAATAATTCAAAAAGAGTTTTTCCCTTTCTCTACAATATTTTTAATAAAGATAGTCCATGTTTTTTTTATAAATTGACTGCATTAAAGGGAGTTTGCTTTGGATGCGATGGGATTGAAGAGGAAGAGAAAAGATTACAAACAAGGTAGAAGAGGAAGATTAGCTAGTCATAATAGACAAGGCCATGAAAGGAACAATAACCATTTTTTAGTTGCAAGGTTAATAAAGATGTAGGATTTGGGGATGATTGGAATTAAGAAGGGGAAGGGGGTTCAAACCTTGAGTAGTTTTAATGGGTTCTATAAGAGTAAATTCAAGGGGGTAGGGTTAAGGTCTTTGTGTCTCTAGTTGATGCAACTAAGGTATTGTAAGAAGTAGGAGATGAGTGTTTTGAAAAGAAGGCAGCTTTAAAGTCGAAGGAAGATAAAGGGAATAATTGAATTAAATCTATGGGTAGGAACATTTGAGGAATGAATGATGGTTGATGTATGGTAATTGAAAGTTTGAAGTTAGGAAGAGAGGATTGCTTAATAGAACAAACAAAAAGGAGAAAGAGAGGAGAAATATAATACATAAAAGAAATTGAATCTAGGTGAAGGAATTAGGAGGTTTAAGGAGAAATGAATGTGTAACTAGAGTTTCTCTCTTTCTATTAGTTTTTAATAATGAGTTGTACAATTAGTTTTTTGTCAGTTTACTTTTCAATGGTTGTATATAAAGAAGCTAAGTATATATAAGAGAGTCAGTTCAATAAAACTATATGAGTTTGTTGTCTTTCTCTCAGCTTTGCTTCAAGATGAGCTCTACTATACTAGTGATGATTTTAATTTATATCTTGTTCAATAATGTTATATTTCATATTATCCTTTATTATAAATGCCGATATACATATGATCATCAATCAATATATATGTTTTATTTGATGCAGTTGATTTCGTATAGTCTGACACTTATGAAAATAAATTAGGAAGAAAATGCAATTATTGACATTGTAATACTATAATGAAACATTATATAAATTAATGACATAACTAAGTGCTCATTTTAATTAGTAATAAAATTACATTATATAATGGAACCACCAATCAATTATAAGTCCTACGATAAAAACTAAATTAAAGATCTCTATCTGTTATTAATAGTGTACCAAACTGACTCTGAGGAACAAATTTGGGGAAATTTGTGAGCCTCAGCTAATTGATAAAGATACATTCAAATTTCATGACCTATTAAGAAGCCCAAATATAAGATTAGAGAAAAATAAGATAAGTATAAGCTCATTAAATTGTGCATAATAATTCTCTTAAGTGATAGTGCTCTCGACTACCTCCATGCATGGGGATTTATGTAGACCTAGTTAGACAAATCAAGCATGTTTACTCCTACACCTTCTTTTCTTCCTCTTCTGTTGCATTCTCTTCGGAACTTCTCTTCTTCCTCTTCTGTTGCTTTCTCATTGAAAAACCAGATCCTGCCAGGGGCACTTTATTCATACCATAATATATTCTTTATCCCACCATCTTCTCTTTTCATTTTGAATCGTTACTTTTCAGCCTTTCACACCTAAGAAAGCTATTTGTTTCTTTTCCTAGATTTGGTCCCTGAAAATGTAGAGTTTAGTTGACATTAGTAAGGATGAACCCAGCATAGGCTACCCGCATCCTTCCTAAACCCCAAATACGCCAAGCTCTACCTGACACACCTACATTATACCAGCTGCAGCTTTTACCCCCTATAAAAAGCTGGAAACAAGTAGTTAGGGATCACCAAGCATCGGGTCTCATCTTCAAACCTCCTTTGGAAACAAACAGAGGGTGCATGTAGTTGGGAAGCTACCCTTATTGGTTTCTTCTTTGATCAACATCCCCCTTCCTAATCATCTATAAATGGGCTCACTGATTATGGCAAAACAAAGGATTGGCAGACATTTAGGGTTTAGGGTTTAGGGTTTCTAGGATGCTAGTTTTTCATAATTTTAACATTTTGAGGTTATTTTTGGAAGATGTACATGTGGAAAAATCCTAGACCAAACCCTAGAAGACTTGAAAGTATATAAAGAAGCTTAAAACACCACTTGAAGGCAGCATAATCATAATTAAAAAGGATACCAAAGAGGAAATTCTTAATAATAAGGTTGTAGAATTTCCAAAGCAAGGCAAAAAAGAGAAGACTTCTAGATTCAATTATCTACTCTTTCCTTATTTCCTTGTCGTTATTAGATGTTAATGATGATTAAAATAGGATATTTAGTTACATCTGTGGATTGCTAAATTCCTTTATAGGAATTATTCTTGCATTATTTTTTTAACTTTACATTATTGAGTTAATGAATATGCTTGTGATGTTTATTGATTTATAATCAATTTGAATCAAGAGATTGGATTATTCACTTGCTTTATGTTGCACAACAAGAGTTAGTACCTCAATAGACCTATAAACATCAAATTAATAGATAATTGTAGAGAGATCTTAATTGTTTATTAATTATCCATAAAATTGCTTCAAATCCAGTTTCATAGTTAGAAAGAGTTTTGATAAATTAAGAGATCACATCAATTTCTATATATTTTTATTGAGATTACTTAATTAAGTCTCAAAAGAGGGTAATCATAACTATAGGATATCTAGGATCAAGTATGATTAAATCAAGAAGGTAAAAGGGAAAAAAATAAGGATAGAAGTAATTCCTAGATTTCATTATTAATTAATTAATCGATTTTATTACTGTCTATTTCATAGTTTGTTCATAGTTTATTTGTTAAATCTTTGTTTTTAGTTTAATTCTTAATTAATCATCTTATTGTTTACCTTAAATAAGTTTTACAAGAATTGTTGGGTGATTATACAATCCTCATGGGATGATACCTTTTATACTATAAGTTTTGATTTGTATATTTGTAGTTAGGAAAATTTTCAATTAAAACTATCAACAAACATATCTTGAATTTCTTCTACAAACTTGAGTTTTCAACTAGAAGGTGTGATGCTTTCTTCTAATGGTAATTTTTAGACCTTACGAGTAATTCCTAGTTTTGTAGTTTTTATTCCTACCTAAATTTTAGGAATTGTATCCATATCAAACCTAAATTTTGACTATATTAAACCTTGAAATTCTAGCCTAAACTTTTAGCAATTAAACCCTAAAAACTCAACTATATCAAATCTGAAATTTTAGCATTCCATGTTGAAATCTAAAGCTGAAAATTGTTATTCAAGGAGTCTAATATCAACCATATTTTTTGAATTTATGAGTTTAATTACTAGTTAATATTTATTCTATTTGTCGTACAGTTATTTGGTATTAAAGCTACCATAGGAACTACCTCCTTTACAAGATATTCAACAAGCTATTGACTTAATACTTGGATATACTCTTCTAAATCTTTTAGCCTATAGTTTAAGTTTTATTGAGAACGAAGAGCTGAAGAGACAAGTAGAGGACTTGTTGAAAAAATGATTTATTTAAGAAAGTCTTTGTCCATGTACAATTCTAGCATTATTGACTCCTAAAAAGGATATAATTTAACAAATATGCATTGATTATCAAGAAATAGATAAGATCATAATAAGCTATAGGTTTCCAATCTGATAGGATGTTAGATATATTGATTGGAGCTACTATCTTTACCAAGATAGATTTATGAAGTGGGTACCATCAAATTGGAATCAGATCTAAATGTGAATGAAAAACGACTTTCAAGATTAAAGAAATGCACTTAGCACTTTTTATGAGATTGATGAATCAAGTACTTTGACCATTTATGGGTAGATTTTTGGTGGTATAGATAATAGGACTAATGAAGGCCACCTATTACATCTATAACAAGTCTTGAAGATTTTGAGGCAAGAGAAATTTTATATCAACTTAAAGAAGTGTTCTTTCATGCATTCAATTTTTTATATTATGGGTTTTATTATTTCCTAGCATAGAGTAGAGAGGGATCCCGAGAAGATTAAGTTTATCCTTGATTGGCCAATTCCAAAGGATATGTATGAGACCCGGAGTTTCCATAGTTTAGAAACATTCTATAAATGATTTATTAGTAATTTTAACATCATAATAATACCCATTATTGATTGTATGAAGAAAGAACAATTTACTTGGTCAAAGGTAGTAACTAGATCTTTTGAAAAAATTAAGGGGGCGGTTGGTTCGCACAGAGGAATGGTAATAGGAATGGGAATGAATATAGTGAGGAATGGGAATGGATATTAT
>JAOQMS010000178.1:14878496-14900858 GCA_027563885.1 Erythroxylum longipes
AGTATCGGAGAAGAGAAGATAAAACGATAATGGTTAAGGCGTTCCCTTTGGGAGATAAACTCACGTATTAGGTTATGTTGCATGCGAGTTGGACTTCAGAGACGGGGTCTAACATTTTTGGTATCAGAGTAAGCATGAGTTAGAATCCGGAATCAGGGTCCAACACCTATGACTAGAGATAATTTAGATACTAATATAATTGCACATGATAGGAATCTCATTATCATGATCTCATCATAATTTCCTTCATGTTGTGTTTTATATCATGGACTTCATTAATTCGATTTAAGATCGACATCAATTCATATATAAATGAACATCAAATTGATGAAAAATTATCTTTCACTTTATTAATCAAAATAAAGTTTGTGGAAAAGTGCTAAAGGTGATTACCTTTAGAGCACTACTCTAACACCTGTGATCTATCTTGGGGTCCTTATCTTTAATACAAGATTAGTTTGCAAGGATTATGCTTTTATCATTGACAAAATCAATTATAGAATCTCGAATTGGAAAAGTAATAACTTATCCTTAACTAGTAGAGTATATATTGTTTCTTCTATCCTCACTTCACTATACATGTATTGGGCTAATTATATGGCCTTCCTAACTTCTATGACTAAGCATATTGACAAAATCTTATGGACTAGTTTTAACACCTACAAACCCTAGCTCAATAGGCTAAGATATGCACCCCAAGGAATGAAGGGGGTCTCAATATCATTCCTCTTAAAACTTTAAATTCAATCATGATGAATAAGAGGATGTGGAGATTATGCGAGGACAGAAAATCCATATGCTCCAAATGGATACATAGATACTACATTGGAAGTAATAACATTTAGAATTACAATCCCTCATTTGGGATTTTATCAATCATGAAGCCCGTACTACAATTTAAGGAGAAGGTCAGGTTAGAAATTATCAATATTATTGGCAATAAAAAGAGCACCAATTTTTGGCATGATAAATGGCTATTTGTTAGACTACTGTAGAGTTATCCTTCAAAACATATGTTGAAAGCAATAATACAAAATGACAATTCAATTGTTATAACACTTATTAATAGGAAGTTGTTTGAAAATTACCCCATTCTAGAACATATTAAAAGGAAAACCATTCATACTCACCCTGATGAAGATGAATATAGTATAATATGGAAACATTCCATCATAGGAAACTTCACAAACCACTTTTGTAGAAGATTCTTAAGAGGTAGCTTAGATCTTATCCCCTGTACCAGAGTAGTATGGTCCAAGCACCTCATTCCTCAACCCTCAAACATCCATAATCCTATGGTTGGCCATGAAAAGAAAACTTCCAACAATTGGCTAAATCTCTAGATACTTGCAAATCCCCAACTAGTGCACTTTGTGTAAGAAAGATGAAGAAAATATGTAGTATCTCTTCTTCCAGTGTGAATTCACCCATAATAGCTGGAATTCCCTACTTAAATTATGTCATGTTTCCAATGCTCTAACCAATTGGAATGGAATTACTGAGTGGTGTTCTACTATCAGGTATAAAAACAATATTATAAGGTGGTGCTTTTGTGCTGTATTGTTATTCATTGTAGCAAATATTTGGATGAAAGGAACAAGAGAATTTTTCATGATACAGAGAAGAATAAGGAGACTTTCCACAATGAACTGATACAGAAAATGATACTACATATCAGCATTTTAAAAGACAAATTTGGGGTTTTGAACTACATTAATAATACGTGGAAGTTGTAATTTGACCCACCATAAAAAGGAGTTAATTTTCAGTTTGTAATTTAGCTTTCTATCAACCTTGATAGCTCTAATCTAGGAGTATGCTTAGCTTGTTGTATCAATTTTGATGTACTTTTGTATACTTTGTATGCCTTAAAGGCTTAATACAATTCATTTTCTTTAAAAGAAAAACAAAATCTTTGGCCAAATAATTCTTGATACTAAGTTTTCTCATTATTCTGCTCTTATTCATATAATCTTAGGTTTAACTTAAAGATCCCTATCTTCCCTAGTAGTCAATCTTGTTTTCAATTAACAATCTCTTCTCAAGTAAAACATACAAAATCGAACTGACATATATGTCTACGAATTTTCATTTTACCAAGACTTGGCATGTTCATAAGTGTAATAATTTGTATGTTAGTACTGTATTATTAGCAATGTGGCACTTGTATATCATTTTTATCTTGAATTAACTTATCAACTTTTCGCTGTTTGAAGCTTGTGAATCTTAGATTAGTATATTAATATTATCTTCTGTAGCTGTAAGTTATTAATTTTTCATCAATTTACTCTATTCTAACATTCAAAACTTCACAATTTCTCTATATGTCACATTTCTTAATATTTTTCTCTTCAGTTAGCATAATTCATTAAGGGAAAACTTTGAATTGAATGAATTAACCTATCTTGTGTGTATGTATACTGATTAAGGAAGTTATATTTTAGGAGGTTACAATCCATGTTTTGATTACGGTAAAACATAAGTACTACTTATGAGTTTGTTTTGATAAAAGCAATATGAAATAAATAGTGGTCATGCATAAATAAAAATATAAGATAACATTGAATCAAGTCATTCAAGTGAATAAAAAAAATCAAGACTAAGGAAGAATAAGGCATAATAAAGCTATAAATGAATAGGTAATATTTATTGTAATTCCTACTTCGTTACTTAGATATTTTAGAGGTATACCATTCATAAACATGTCATATTTTAACTTACTGCATCAATATTTTAAATAATCAAGAGGAATTAAGGTTTTGATATTAAAGAAAAAACTTTTATTTTTAAATCATTCTTTGTGGAACGCTTGGAAAACTGTTTAAATCAATTTTTCATTAATAAACTCAAGTTTAAGCATTTAAAGATGTTGGAATCATGGTTTTGTATGTATTGGTTGACCTATATAGGTTAGTGAGCAACTAATGTAGATTAAAGTTACTAAAACTTGTTTATTGAGAGTTTGTAAAGACATTAATTGATCTATTGATTAACAATGTTCTACATTGGTTGAATAATATGTCCTATTAGTTAACCAATGTCCTAATAGTTAGTGAATCTATACATTCAATACATATTTTTCGACCAATGTGTTATATTAGTAAAAAGATGCATAGTAAATAGACATAGGTAATGGATGGTTGTTATTTATAATGGCTAGTTTAAACCCTAAACTAGCCAAGGTAGAAATGGCTTGAATTGACCTATGGTTAATGGGCTAGGCCCATATTTACCTCCCATCGAGCCACCGAGCCTTGACTATCTAAACTAAACAAAGCAACGTCATTTTAGTTTGGAAGCAAAAAGACGTTAGTTTAAGCAATAAACAATGAAACAAATGAAGTAAAATGACGTCGTTTTACTTCTAAAACAAAACGGTGTTGTTTTGCACTACTCTTTCTCATTAAGAAAAATGACGTTATTTTGATTTATCTTTATTTTTTCCTTTTTACCTCTCCCTCTATCTCTCATCATCACTAATTAATCCTCTCTGAACTCTCTTTATTGTCTCTCTCTCTATCTCATTAGTGACAGCAGCAATTACCCCTTTGTCGCGTCAATCGCCAATCACCACCCCACCTACCCCTTCACTCTCTAACCATTACATAAATTAAGGTAGTCTCTACTCAAATTTTCTTTTGTTAGGTGTAACATTTGAGGTATCATTAAGTTTCATAAGCTATTAGTAAATTTTTCTTCCCTTTTGATCCCTTTTATAGATTCTACCCTAGTATTTGATCTTCCTCTCTTATGTAAATTGACTGTGGCTTAAAGAATTGGAACATAATAGGGTATCTTAATTCAATGCAAATAGGTGTAAGTGCTTGTTTGGATGGGCTTATATCATTAGAGCTTTTATCAGTAGAACTTTTGTCAGTAAAGCTTTTTTGAAAAGCTCAAAATTTGAGCTTCTTAAAAAGCTGTATTTTAGCTTCTAAAAAAGCCATTTATATTTAAAAAGTGCTTTTGGATTTTATGGCCAAGCACTCATTTTTCTTAAAAATAGATTTTGCGATGGAAAAAAGTGTTTTTTCACTCTCCAAAAGCTGAACCAAATAGGCACTAAGTCCAATAAGGACTTTAAGAATGGTTGTATTATTCATGAACATGTTCTAGAGAGGAGTTGTAGATTTAACTTGTATATAGGTGGATATGTATATAAGGTTTAATGATTTGACTAAAGCATATAAAGTATTTGAGGAAATACCATAGAAAGATACTGTTTCATGGAATACCTTAATGTAAGGATACAGTCCAAATGGGTATTGTAAGGAGGCTCTGGAGATTTGCCACCAGTTGAAGATGGCTAGCTTGAAACATGATTGTTTTACTATTTCTAGTATCCTTCTTGTTTATGGAGGCTTACTTATAATTGATGAGGGTAAGGTCATTCATGATTTGGTTGAGAAAACTAGGGTAAATTCTAATGTCGTAGTCAATAATGGACTTCTACCTATTTACTTCAAGTTTGAAAGGTTAGAGGGTGCTCAAAAGAGTTTTTGACAAGATGGTGGTTAGGGACAATATGAGTTGTAGTAGTCAAATATATGGATATTTTAATATAGGGGTTTGTGAGGAATCAATAGAATTGTTTGAACAAATGGTCAATAGATTTAATCCTGATATGTTGACAATTACATCGTACTTCATTCTTGCAATCACTTTTGTAACTTGATAAATGGGAAATTCATTCATGATTACATGGAAAAAAAATTGTGTTTGATATCACAACATATAATATTGTCATTGATGCATATGTTTGAACTAGTAATTGGTTGCTCTCACCATGTTTAAAGAAAAGGTCTAACCATATTTAGGATCTTACAGTCCATTAGATATAATTACAAGGAAACTAAATAATAAAAAACATTATCAAGATGACGAAGATAAGTTGACAAAGTAAATGTAGAGGCCCTTCATTTCTTTGGAATTCATTTTACATCACAGTTGATTATTTTTACGCTAAATATAGTTACAACTAATTAAAAGCTTGTTATTTGAATTTAGACAAATAAAACTCATTTTTATGTAGTGAAACTTTAAGAATAGTTGGTTTGGATACGAAATAAGTGACAAATGAGTAAGAAAATAGGAAGATATTAAGATAACTTACTAGAATATTATCCATAAAGTTTAACAAATCAAATATTTTGCACATCCCAACCAACTCATTTTCACTTATCTTTATCCATTTTGAAATTCCTTATTTTAAGGCTTGTATTTTAAAGCAGTACATGTATATTAATCTTAATGTTATTCAATTATGTTTATGAATAACATATATATTTTATATGTTGATTGTTTCAGATGGATGAGCATATTCCTTTAGTAGAGAGCTGTAATCTAGCACTAGTGATAGAAGTGGAAACTTCTAATCCTGTACCAAATGAAGATAGAAGTTTAACTCGAATCCAATTGAAAAGTGAAGTTTGGAATCACTTCAATATGACTAGATCAATGGATGGAGTAGAAAAGTCAAATGTAAATATTGTTAGAAGAAGTTGGTTAGAAGTTCAAAAGGTGGACCCTATCATTTAAAGAAACATGTGGATTTGTGTAGTAGAAGGAAGATGGTATTAGGAGGTTAAAACATTTTTGACCTTAAACTTATGAGAGGGAAGAATGAAATGAATGCAACATCTTATTATAACAATAAAATAAGGTTTTATGGCTTTTTATGGTAATTGGTGATCAACCTCCACTATCTATGGTTGATATCAAAAGATTTAGGATGTTTTATAAGTCACTACAATTGACCTTTAAGGTTCTAAGTTGGAATACATTGAAGAAGGACATTATAAAGATACACAAGGATAAGAAGACAGAAATTTTAAAAACATTATTGACTAATGAAGGATGGATTGCCATTACAATAGACATATAGAAATTTTAAGAACATTGTTGAATCAAAAGAAGGGTTATATGACGGTGACAACAAATTTTGTTGACAATGATTATACTTACAGAATAAACTTTTGAGGTAATTTATATTCTTTAATATTGTTACCATTTACTTTTCCATTATGTTATGATTGATGTTAGTAATATTTGTAGATGATAGGTTCATTTATATGCCAGCATTATATGCAAGTGAAAGGTTGGTAACTGTGTTGGGAGATTGTTTGATGGATTTTAATATCTATAACAAGTTATCCACCATAACAGTCAATAATTTTAGTACAAATGATGTTATGATTGGAAATTTAAAGAATAAGATACAGGTCAGGAGCTTGTTGGTTAATGGAAGGTTAATCCTTATGAATTGTTTTGTGCATATTATAAACTTGATTGTAAAGGATGGATTGGATATCATAAAGGAAGGAATAGATTTGATTCAGAATAGTGTAGTATAGGATTGGATATCATAAAGGAAGGAATAGATTTGATTCAGAATAGTGTAGTATATTGGACTGCAACACCTAAAAAAGTTAGGAAATTTGAAGAAATTACACGATTTATATACATTCTTAGTACAAAGATGTTGGTTTTAGATTATCCAACCAAATGGAACTCAACCTTCAAGATGTTAAAGTTGGTAATCGAATATGTTGATGTGTTTACTAAGCCGAGACAAAGAGACTCTCAGTACACTTGTATGCCTATAGAAGAGAAACGGGAGTTGGCTAGAGAATTTTGTGCGAAGATGTAATTATTTTATAATGCGACTGAATTTTTCTCAGGAACCAAATATCTAACTTCCCACAGTTGATTTAGCACTATGTTTAAGATAAAGAATGCTTTATCTTATTGGATGTTTGACTCCAATGAGGTTATTCAGGTTATGGTAAAGCAGATGATGGAGAATTTGAATTCTTATTGGTTTATGATTAGACATATTATTGCAATCTTATCTATGTTGGACCTAAGATATAAGATGGAGGAGGTTACTTTTATATATAATCTGTTGTATGGTGATCGAGCCTAAGAGCATTTAGATGTCATTAAACATTTTTGGTATGAATTGTTAAATGATTATCAACTTATAATGGATAAATTTTATGATCAAGATAATAGTAGTTAGGCTTTTCAACTCCTGCTTCAATTTCAGATTTAGGCTCATCTTCTAAAAGTAGTTTGTTACTCACTTTCAAAATTTATTAAAGAAAAAAAGGCTAAGACTTCGTACAATGGGATGGAATTAGATAAATATTTAACCAAATATTATTTTATCAAAATTAAAGGTGTGTAGCTTGATGTATTATTATGGTCGAAGAGTTATTGAAATAAATTTTCAATTATGTAAGTAATCGAATGATTGACCTATTTCATGAGTTGGTTAATTACGTAATATCGTAACTGCACAACATAGTTGTAGCTAGTACTAACAAGTACAAGTCGATCCTACGAAGACAGTGATTACTAGTAATTACCCTTCCCTAATCATCTAGCCTAAGGATTGATTTTAGATTTTTAATAAAAGATAAAACCTAAACAAGTAAAATAAAATAGGTGAAGAAATTGAACAGAGAATTAAGGAATCACTTGGGAAATTATCGGTATCAAAAATTAGTATCTAACTTTCAAATCCCTTTAAACCCTTAATAGATTAATCTTTTATTATGCAATCTTTTGTTGATTTATTAGACCGTGGAGACTCCTATAGTATGCTAATAGCTGACCTTAAGTCTACTAACAACTAATCTTAAAGTTTCCAACCAAATTACTCAAGCTAAAGTTTATAAGATAACATTTCCAATTTATGAGTCCCTCTATTAGGTTTGATCATAATATGGAATGTTTATGTCGTCTTATCTCTAAGGTTACAATCAACTCCTTCCAATTAAGGTAGATCTATTCAAACCTAGGATTTCTCAATCTTTAAGTAAGAAATTAGATTATGATATAATATTCTTGATTTTATTAGAACATAAATAAAACACGTAATCAAATCATAATAATCAACTAAACCAACTGCATTAATAAAATAATCAAAACATATTAACAATTAACATAAGGTTCATCTAACCTAAATACTACTAGGATGTTTAGTTGCACATGATCGAACATGAATCAAGCATACCTTGAAAGAAAAAAGAATTGAAAACAACATAATCATAATTCTAAATGTCCTTGATTGTCTTTTGTCGAATATTCTTGCGATGAAAAGGCTTGATCTTGTATTTAGATGGATCTTTCAATGAAATCATCATATTTTTCGCTTCTCTAGACCAAAATTGCCCCTTGGGAACAATCTCCACATCTAAAATCACCTCCTAATGTTTGCTCTCTCCTTCAAGTCTCTGTTCATGTCTTTATATATTAAATTCTAGGGTTTTGGCTGATGCACGGTCTTGTGCACAGCCGTGCATCACCAAATTCTCTGAAAATCACGAAACTACACGGCCTAAGAGATGTGCACCAGCAGATGCATGGCTGTGCATCCCTTCTGTGTGTTAAACCTTCATTTTATGTCATGTTTTCGTTCGAATTCTTCTTCTTTAAGTCTATGAAGGCAATTATACAGTATAAACACATTTTGAGCAAACTAAATACTAAATGGACAACAAAAGTATCAAATATCAACCAAAATGCATCAAATATGGGTGTAAAAATATATTCAAATATGCATCTATCATTGCAAAAGACTTATTAGCAATTCTATTATCCACCATTGCTTTAGATCTGCTTTTATTGCTAGTGGTCAGGTTATTAGTCCTCATCATGCTTAATTTCATGCTTATACTGTAGAAGCCCTTATATGTGCTCAAAGTTGGTTAGATGATGAAGATATTGAGGGTAAATTCTTTTCTTTTTGATATACCAATTTTGTCTATTTTTTAATATTATCTTACCTAATATTGTTTCTTAATTTATATATTAGTACAACCACATGTACAAATGCGAAGGTGAATAGTCATACTCATTAATCAAGTGGAAATTATTTTGATAAAATATTTAAAGATGAAGATATATTTAATAATTTATTAATTATTACCATGTCCTTAATATTCCTTTAATTTTAATATTACATTACTAAATATAATGTTTGTACATACAGAAGAAGTGAGGCAAACTATTAACCATCCTGACTACAACGATTAGCTACTCTCTCAGTCTATCTAGTCTCTACCCTCTCCAGTCTCCAGTCTCTAGTCTCCAATCTCTAATGTCCAGTCTCCATCATGATTTTATCCTATTTTTTAATAAATTTTATCACTTTTTTGTAAAATGATTTTGATAATCATTTTTGTATAATTAAGATTACTATAATTAATGAATTTAGTTTTACCTTATTCATTTTATCAATATACGTAAGTTTTATATTTTCATTTTATTAATTTTATCAATTCATTGATGGCCCCATCTTTCATAATTTTTAAACTTATCTTTTATTTTAATGTTCAGAAAGGCTAAAAAAAATACCAAAGGTCTTTAGTTGTCTCTCTTCTTATTCCTATGGTTAAGTTAACTTTTTCATTTTTATTTTACAACTAATTTACAACCTTTATCCTTTCTCTCTTTTTTAATTAATTAATTGTTTAAGTAAATTTTCTTATAAACTTCCTAAGTAAAACATTCTAGAAAAGTATCACAAATGTTAAAAATATTTCAATTTCTCTTTATTAATGTAAAATTCTAAATAAAAATATGTATAAATCTAATTAATCCCAAATTAAAATAAACAAAAGTAAATTTTAATTAAAGAAATTAGTTAATATTTCATTATGAAAAATATTCATAAGTAAAAATTATTCAAAATTTAAAAATTGCAAAACGATAAATAGAAAATAAAAATGAAAATGATATAAATAGAATATGAGAAAATGTAAATGGATATGATTAAAATAATTTTAACATAAACTATAGCTAAAATCAGTAGAAAAAGAAATATATTTATAGTTATGAATTTCATCTTACTCATTTTATCAATATATGTAAGTTTTATATATTTATTCATTATAAAATCTCAAATTTTCACAATCAATTGAAATTCGTAACTATAATTAATTGAATTAATCACTTCAATTATAATCATTTTCTTTAATTTCCTATAATCATATTCTCCTTCATTAATGAATTTGGTTTCATCTTATTCATTTTATCATTATATGTCACCTTTTATATTTTTATTCATTATAAAATCTCAAATTTTCTTAATCAATTGAAAGATTCGTAACTATAATAAATTGAATTGATAACTTCAATTATAATATTTTCCTTTCCTTTCCTATAATTATACCCTCCTTCATCAATGAACTTGGATTCATCTGATTCATTTTACCACTATATGTAAGTTTTTATATATTCATTCATTATAAAATCTTAAATTTTATTGATCAATTGAAATTCGTAACTATAATTAATTGAAATGATCACTTTAACTATAATCTTTTTCTTTCATTTCTTATAATCGTATCCTCCTTCATTAATGAATTTGGCTTCATCTTATAAAATATCAAATTTTCTTAATCAATTGAAAAATATGGTTTCATATAGTTTCTAACAAATCATTTACTACAATCTTACAAAAACTTGTATGGGCTTAAGGAATTTAAATTCATTAATTAGTTGAGTTACTCTTTACCTTAGAAAAATATTAAAAGAAGAGTTACCCTTTACTCGGGGAAAACAAAATTGTTGTAAGAAGTTCCTTGTTTGCTTTATGCTATATCACAAGTATATGAGTTTTATATTGTAATATAACTGAAATAGATCCCACGGGGTCTAGATATCGTCACCTAGCAATTTGAATTGCACTTTGATTGAGGTAATAAAAGATTGAATTAAATTAAAATTAAAGTAAACTTATACAACTTAATAATTGAACTAGAAAAGATCGTAATAAAATTGAAGTTACTCAATAATGGAAACTTAGGGATTAGTCTATCCTTGTTTGTCTTTCCTTTATCTTATTAATTCAATTATGCTTGATCCTAGATATCCAAAGGTTTTGATTACGCTCTCTCAAGATCTAATCAAGTAATCTTAATTGAAGTAGATAACAGTTGAGTTGTAATCTCTCGATTCTCAAAACTACTTTTAACTACTTAATTAGATTTGAAACAATCCTAAGGACAACTAAATCATAATTAAGATCTCTATTCGATTGCTTGTTAAACTGATATTTGTAAGTCTATTAGGAACCAACTCTCAATTTTCAATTTAACACAAATTCCTTGATCTCTCAATTTCTTATCAAGTATGAGCACAACAAATATCACAAAGCAATAATATATTAAATTTAACAAGATAAAATTTAAAAAAACAATTCAAGAATAAACCCTAAAACATATTTAGTAATCTATAATCATGTTCAAAACATAACTATTAAGATTTAACATACTGGGAAATGAAATAGAATAAGAAAATAACGAATCAACTTGAAATTCTTAATTTAGAAATTCTAGAAATCCGAAATTATTCTTGATGTTTCCACTTTTTAATCTTCTTTATTATGATATGTAACCTATTTTAGTGTTTTTGCTCTTTGTTTTTAGGTGTCTCTAATGTCTCTAGTCTCCTCTTTCTGAATCTAATTGCCTCTCTTTCCTATGCCAATTTCAATAATATTATTATATACAAACAAACTAGGTTTTTTGGGATATACATGGGCATTTATACAATCATATAGGTGATTGTGTATCTCTAAAAATAACTCAATTGGAAACAATACACAATTATAGAAGCTTAAATGAGTAACATACACGTTCATGTATGTTAACATACATGAGCATATAACTTCACACAGGCAAGAGCTATGTCTTTAAAAGTCCACACATTTATAGTGGCTTACACGGTTACCATAGATGATCATGTATCTCCAAAATTGCTTTAATTCTTTCACTTTATGCCATAGTTTCACCCGAATACTTCTCTTCTTATTTTATGGAAACAATTATCACCTAGAAACATACTTCAAGTAAAATAAGTACCAAAAATACTATAAAACTCTTACAAACATGCAAAATACACTAACTATGGGAATATGAAAATAGACAAATAATTGTCTATCAAACATCTCCACACTTAAATCATTGCTTGTCCTTAAGCAAATCATAATCCAAATCATCAAATTCACAAATGCTCATTTTTTATTAACCTTAAAATGTCCATCCACACTCTAAATCATCATATCATATCATATCAATCAAATTAATATATAATTATATTCAAGTTATCTTAAAATCAACCTTTTTAAATCAATATCAGTAACAATCACATAGATAATCATTTTGAAATCAAAAGCATAAATTTTTACACCCTCATAAAGTATTCATTCAATGCTCGTAAAGTGCTTAGGGTGGAAATTGTAAGAAACTCTCAAATCAATGCATAGAAGGATTCTTGACCATAAACTTGCAATAAAATCACATCTCCACCACTCATAAGTAAACTAAAAAAAAAAATCAAAAGGTCTTGTTATAAGGTTTTCATGAGGCTTAGGTAATGGTATGATAAGGATAATAAAAGGGTGATAACATTGAAGGAAATTTACATGAACAAAATTTTATGTAACTTAGTCCCATCATAATATAGGCCCTTCACACCAAAATTCCATTGGTATAATAACTTTAACACCTTTTTTATTTTTATGCTCACAACATACATTATTATAAATTTCGTTTCGTTGAGCATTTATCATGTACCAAAAATCAAAGAAATATTGTACCTCTTTTTAAAATTCTTCAATATAATCTAAGTTCAAACAATCAAGTAAATGTAAATCCTTCAAGGTTCAAAATAAAAAAGGAGTTTAATAAAAATAAAGTAAAAACTAATAATGTGGTTATAATCAATGAAAAGGTTAAGTATAAAAAATAGTTGCTCCTAAAGGATAAAATATGTGGGATAATAATCAAGAAAAAAAGGATAAAATAATGGTTGAATCTAAATGCCTTTATCATTTCAATGCTTTTAATTTATTAAATGTGGTTTCAATATGTATAATAAAAGCAATCTCTAGAGTTATCTAACTATGCATGATAACACCCATGAAAGAATAAAAGAGCCTGAAATAACGATGTATTTGCTCTTAGGCACAAAAGCTCACAAAAAGGTCTTATGTGTTAATAATATGCAATTTTCATACAAATTAATTATCTCAATGATTATTAAAAATACGATTCACAAAATTAAGTCTATTTTAACTTTCATTCTTTTGCATACTAATTCAATTTAATAATCAATAATGATCTAAAGTTTTAACTAACTTAAGATGTCAATTAGTAAGAATTAATAAAAAAGATTATAATAAACTTAGGACATTTGAAATCCATTCCCCACACATAAAATTGTAAATTGTTCCCAATGTATAAAATTAAAACACATAAAAATAAAATAACAATAAAACACAAAAAATGATAAAGTTGTGATTAATACTACTTTGAATAATAGGATGTATAAAGTCCTGAAGTGGAGCAAGATCCATACTATATTATATGCATACAACCTTGCAAACTATATGAAAAAGAAGATAAAAACATAAAATAAAATAATAATAAAGAAAATAAATAAAGAACATGGAAATAAAATAACATAACATAGACAACATTTCACTAATGTTTAGATGAAATAAAAGAAAATAAAATAAAAAATAAAATAAGAAAAATACATAAATAATAAGAGAGAGAAAAGAAAATCAAAATCAAGCATCCATCAGTCCTTTGATGAATCCAACATGTCCATTGGAGGAGGATCCTAGGACTGCAAAACCTTGTAGTGTTGCAGAGCTGAAGTAAATGCAATCACTGCAGGTGGCAGAGGTGGGATAGATATCTCGCCGTTTACATCAAACCTCCTCCATCCATCTATCATGGGCTTCTCTCCTTGCTATCTGCTTTAACAGTTCCTTATCCTAGGCTTCTATCCTCTCGATCTACTTTATCAATGCAAAATGTTATGCTTAGATAGTGCACTGATCACCTAAGATTTGCTTCATGTGCTTCTTTAGCTGAGCTATCTTCAATTGGTCCCAGTGTCCTAATGGTTTGAAAGCCATGGGATGGAAAATATTGAATATAAGAGGAATAAGTCCTAATGTGGTGATGTATAGGATTAATCTTGAAGAAGGAAGTAAGGCAGCGAGGGAAAGACAACGAAGGTTAAACCCTCATATGAAATAAGTGGTAAAGAATGACGTAGTGAAGTTGTTACATGTAGGTATCATTTACCCAATTTCGAATAGTGAATAGGTTAGCTCGGTACAAAGTGTACCTAAGAAAGGAGGCATAACATTGATAGAGAGCAACAATGGTGAGAAGATTTCAACTCATACAGTCACAAGTTAGAGAGTTGGTATTGATTATATGAAGCTCAACATGGTGACTAAGAAAGATAACTTTCCTCTACCATTCTTGGATCAAATGATTGAAAGGGTGGTTGGCCATGCATTATATTTTATGCTTGAGGGATATTCAGGATATAATCAGATTTTCATGTATTTGAAAGATGAAGATAAGAACACTTTCACATGTCCTTATGGAACATTTGCCTATAGATGGATGCCTTTTGGGTTATGTAATGCATCAATAACTTTTCAAAGGTTTATGATGTCTACTTTCGCAAATATGATTGAGGACATAATGGAGATTTTTATGGATGATGGTTTTGTCTTTGGAAACTCTTTTGATCACTACTTGATAAATTTGGATAGAGTTATTCAAAGATGTGAAGATTTACAATTAGTTAAACTGGGAGAAATGTCACTTTATGATGTATGATAGATGAATATTTGACTATATTTTTGACAACCATATCTGATTTATTTTGCTTGATATTTGATACTTTTATGATATTTGGTATTTAATATGGCTCAAGTGTGTTTACAGGGGATAATTATCTTCATGGACGTAAAGGGAGGAATTCAGGCAAAAACATGGCTAAAATAGGAAAAATAGCAAGCTGGAAAGAGTGAATGACTGTGCACTTCTTCACACCCGTGCACTTTCACAATATCTGGAGATTTCCAATTATGCATGTTCTTGTGCACGAACATGCACATAACAATGCATAAACCAAAATCCTAGAATTTAATATAAAAGTGACATTTCTTGAGCAGAACAGAGGAGGAGACTTTTGGGAGGTGATTTCTAGGCGTGGAGTTGTTCTTTAGGTGCAATTTTGGTCCAAAGAAGCAGGAAACACAAAGATTTCATCAAAAGATCTATTAGAATACAAGATCAAGACTTTACATCGTTAGAACATTTGATAGAAGACATTAAGGGAGATTTAGAATTATGAACCCATTTTTTTCTTTGTTTTTCATTCAATATATGTTTGATTTCGTATTTGATTATGTGTAACTAAATATCCAGTTAGTATTTAGGTTAGATGAACGTTATGTTAATACTTTGAGATGATTTGATTCTTTTATTAATGCGATTAGTTGTTTGATATATTGTGATCTAATTACTTTTTTATTAATGTTCTAATAACCTGAGATATTAAATCATAATCTAATTTCATAGGTAGAGATTGAGAAATCCTAGTATGAATAGATCTATTGTAATTAGAAGGAGTTAATTGCAACCTTAGAGATAGAACGACATAAATCCTCCAGATTAGGGTCAAACCTAATAGAGGGACTTATAAATCGGTAATGCAATCTTATAAGATTTAACCTTAGTAATTCGGTTAGAGACTTTAGGATTAGTTGTTAGTAGACTCAAGGTCAGCTACTAGCATATCATAGGAGTCTCCATGGTCTAATACATCAACAAACAATTACATGTTAAAAGATCAGTTTGTTATGGTCTTAGGGGGATTCGAGCCTAAATACTAATTTTTGATAACGATAGTTTTCTAAATGAATTCCACTTTTTATTTTTAGTTTCTTTCCATTAGAAATCTAAAATCAATCCTTAGGCTAGATAATAAGGGAAGGGTGATTACTAGTATTCATAGTCTTCGTAGGATTGACTCGTACTTGCCGGTACTAGCTACAACTACATTATACACTTGCAGTTATTTAATATTGACTATTACGCTTTAGGTCAATCAAGTTTTTGACGTCGTTGTTGGAGACATTGAAATTAGGAATGCCTGAATGCTATTACTCTTTTGTTATATATCTTTACTAAATTATTGTCAATTGTCTCCTTTGTGTTTTGGCCTTTCTTATATATCTTTACTAAATTATTGTCAATTATCTCCTTTGTGTTTTGGCTTTTGTTTTTGGGTGAATTGGGAGGACCAGTTGAGTTTATGTTGGTTTCTTACTTATATTCTTCTGCATGTATGATTCTGATCACCATATTCTTTTCTGTTTTCCAACCCTAGGAAACTTTCACTTATTTATTTCTCGCATCTACTAACATACTGGTCACAATGGATGTTGACGTAGAGGAAACTGAAGCAACTAAGTTGTTGAACTTAATTTGGGGAAACAAGGGTGATACATCAGTCCATGAAGCATGCATAAATGGTAGAGAACTCACGTGGATGTTGCAAGCCTTTGCCCACCTATGTTGATGTATTATTTGGAAATATATGAATTCTTTGTTAAGGCATCTCTTGTACATTGTCTCTTGATTATTGTAATAGAATTTTTATTATCTCATCAGACTCTACTTTTTAAACACTAAATATCTAATAATTGTCATTTCTTGTTTCTACAAATGTCGGATCGATTTTTTTGTCAATGAGTTCATATGCCTTAAATTGTCGGTGAAGTGTATGGATATTTTTGTTTATGAATTTAGGTCGGACGGAGGCTAGAAGAAATATTCTTTCCTACCGGAATTGCTATATTAGATACTGAATCTTCTCTTAAATTACTTGTAACAGTGGATAGGTTGTGCTATGCAAGTAATGGAAGGGGAGTCGTGGGGCATTATACATTTCACGGTGAATTAGTTAAACATTTCTTTTTGGGCCACAAATCATCTCATCACAATGCTTCTACCATCTTACGCGTCGTTAGCTTCTAAAATCACAATAGTTCATAGGGTTATTTCTAAAATAAGTGCTTATAATATATCGCTAGTTTGTACTTTCTAAAATCTTAATCTATAATTATGAAAGCATTTTAAGTTTGTCAATTACAAACCAAAAAAATTGTGTAAACAAGAGTCTGTGTTGTTAAAATTAATGATTGTATAACAACATATATTTTTGTATTGGAGGTCAATTATCAAGAAGCGATTTACTTTGTATCTTGCATAAAAAAATTTGTAAAAAGTTTTTAAAATGAAATAATAATTTTCTGTCTTTTTATTTGATTACTTAGTATCAAGTCAAAAAACAATCATGATACAACTTTCTCAGCAAAGAGGAATCCTTTTACAATCTTTTTTCAAGGTGAATAAAACCTTAATCCCAATGAGAATACTCCCAAGTATAATATATAAAACCTAATCAAAAGCTTATAATTCAAAATATCTCACTTTATTACTTTGATAACTCAAAAGAAACTCACTCACACAAATATGAGATAATGATACCCAAATGTTTGATAAATACTTAGAAATGTGTGTATAAGATATTCCAATGCTTTTCTATATAAGAACCAATAAGAAAACATGTGTTTATTTGATTTTGGGATCCTTTATTAATCGTTGGAACCAAAAACTAATTGTTACAATAGCTAGTTCTAACATACTGTTCAACCACTAGGTAATACTAGTCGACCAATGTGCATTGAATGTACAATATTCACTAGCCGTTATATATTGGTCGATCATTATGGCATATTAGTTGATTAATATATCAACTAATATCAACTAATGTTGTTACATACTCTTTAATACGTCAAATTTAATAACTTTAATCTATATTAGTCAACCACTAATTCATATAGGGCGACTATTTCTTATAAAACAAAGACTTTAATACGTCTTAATGAATGAAAAGAGTCATGTAATAAAGCAGGATGAAATGTATATGCTTGGTGAACCTTTAGGATTGACCGAGATTATAATTAACATTACAAAAAATAGAATAACTTTGACTTTCTTTGTTATTGTTTTGTTCTATTTATTTCTCTTTGACAGTTGCAAATGTTTACTTTTCTTTATCAACTTCTTGAACTATCTTCTTGAGTTTACATTCTCATCAAAATAAATAAATTTATTAGTAGTACTTATGTTTTATTATCATCAAAACATTGATCAGAACCTCCATTGTTTTAACAATCCGCCCCATTTTGACGATGAAAAATATTTTGATATTTTAGAGTAATAATAAAATTAACCGTACAAGCAACTTCATATAAGACAATGATTAACTCTGCCTTAATTCATTCATAAAATATAGTTCAATATCAATAACAAAAGAGATATTCAATATTAAATGTAAAAGAAATATCCAGCACAAATTTACTCAAGTATAAAATATTACATCAAGTATAAGGAGTACAAAAATCACTTTCCCTAAATTTAATATCATCATTCCTTCTCCCCCCTTTTAGGAATAATAAGAAAATAATTCAATTATAAAAAAATGTAAAATATAAAGTGTCGTACGTCAAGCTAATTTGATTAAAATTGGTAAACTTGTTCAGAAAAGAGTGTTATTGAATATTTAAAGTGTCGAAACAATTGTTACAAAGTTAAATTTGATTTTATCACTCCTAATTAAATCTAATTTTGAAAATTTCTCAATTTTGATATAGTGCCTAAGTTGAAAATTCAATTAAAATAATGAAAAAAGTTTTGAAAAAATTAAAGGTCGAAATTATCTAAAAATAATCATAAATGCAATATTCAATCGTTAGTATTAAAACTTGAAACCCAAAATTTGAAACCCAAAAGTGACAAAATTTAAATTTGATGCAATATAACTTGATTTTTGTGAAATGGGGGATGGTTTTTTATAAGAAAAAGAGTAACTTGTATAAAGTTTTAGAAGACATAAATAAATAACATTAAGAATAGATGAAAAAAGAAGGAGAAAGCTTTTAAATTATGAAGACTAGTTGACCACAAAACTACATTACTCAAAAGATTTTATCTTAGATAGGATAAGTGAAACAACTTTAAATAAGTGAAAAAGAGGTTGAGCTTTTGTTTTAAACTCGCTATATTGGTCAACTATAAAGTTATATTGGTCGACCAAGAAATGGGTTTGGTTAACTTAGTATATGTGACCAATCTTCTTACAAACTCACTGAAAAGAAAATTTTCTTAGACAAAGAGATATAGATTAACCACTTAAAGACAACCACTACGGCAAAAAGTACTTTAAGCAATAGATAAAAGCATATCTATAAGTCCAATTATTGTTGCTTTTTTATTAAGACAATAGAATTCATATCGTTACAAAAAGTGGCACTGTAATAAGATAACAAAAGTTTTTGATTAGGCAATAAAATAAAAAAATGTTGCTTTAAGTTTTAACTGAGGCAACACATTAGTTTCAAACTATAGCAATAATGTTAAATAGATATTACAACACTTTATGTCTTTTTAGGCAACAATGTTAAATAGATAAGACAATAAAGTAAACTTTTTTAGGCAACAATTTGTAAAAATAACAGAAACAATTTATTCTTTTGTTACCAATAATATTTAATGTAAAAGCAAACTCTTGTTATTATATAAGAAACAACAGCCATATATACATTGAAAGCAATATATAGATATTAATGTTCGCCTTAATTGCTTACGTACTATTAAATGTCAACAACCAAAAAACTACATTTATATATAATACATAGTTCATAAGGACTTGTAAAATTCAACATTTAACATATTCAACATAAAAAAGCAAATTATATGTGCTTTTATTGTTACAAAATATAAAAGTGAATTCTAAAATCCTCAACAATTGCAAGGAAAATTACATGTTCTTCAACAACTCTTCATCATTTATACAATTCGAAATCGATGTCAGGCTTCTTCTCATCGGCTCTGTGATCTTTCTCGAAATCTTTTGAAAGTTATACGTACCTGTTATTGCATGCATTCCAGCTTCCTGATAGATAACACGATAATTCAATTCGTTTTATGAAGAAATTAAGAAAGCATGAACATAAGAATTCCAGCTTCCTGACAGATAACACGATAATTCAATTCTTTTTATGAAGAAATTAAGAAAGCATGAACATAAGAATTAAGGAAATGAAATCATTTGGGATGTCATAAGAAGGCTAGAAGCATAGTAATTGAAATATACTCACCTTCGTCACAAGTATAAAGTCAATTTCGAAAGGCTCAATCACAAGTATAAAGAAAATTTCGAATGGCTCAATCAACCACATGAAGTACATGAAGAAGTATAACTATATTGTAATATCTGCAATTTAGTAGGTTATAGCTGAATATGTTGCTGATAATATTATGCACATGTACATATATCCTTGACTATTTTACTTCTCTTATCACTTTATAGAGTACTTTACAGAATTTGAAAATAAGAAAGATGGCGTAAATAGAGAATTTACCTTAAATTGTTTTGTGTTCTGCAGTTACTTGCTAAGGAGTTTCTGACAACAGAAGACTTTAGGCAACTACATATGAGAATGAAGATGATCAATATGGTTTGAGCTTTTGCTAATTGGAGAGCAATCGATTTTTAATGAAAATGACAAAGCAATAGTGTTGAGTAAGGAGAATTTTAGTAAGTTCATTTCCAAGAACAAATATGTGTTGTTGAACTTCTATGCCCCATGGTTTCAATGGAGCAAGCTTTTGGTACATAAATATGAAGCAGCAGCTGTAATCTTCAATGGTGAAGCAGTGATTGCCAAGGTTGATGTTGTTACTAAAACCATGTTGGCCTACAAGTACAAAATTCATGGTTATCTTACTCTCTTCTTCTTTGTAAATAGGGTCCACAATTAAACATATTACTACGATAGAACAAAGTATGCTTTTGTTTGCACTGTATCTCTTTTCTAGTTTGGTAGCTAGTACTATAATTGTAGACAGGATAAAACTACTGAACTAAAACAGACCGAAAGACCACCATGAGATGACGAAAACTGCCAATGTTACAACTGCAATTTAAAAACTATTTCAGTTGTAATATTATTTGATTACTCCAAGTCTTAAGATGACTAAGGGCAAGGAATGTAGTGTGTGCAGGTATGAACTATGCCAAATCAAAATAGTTGATATGAAATATAGAAAATAGAGAAAATGAGTTGATACTAACATAAATTGTTTACACTGCAGAGATGAAATTACAAAATGGGTACTGCAGAAAATTGAAAAGTATCGTCCTATGCACTGTTCTTGGTACCGTTCCGTACCGGCCGGTATCGGCCGAAAAACAAAACGGTATCGAAGGTAATGGTACTGGCCACAGGTACCGGCCGGTATCGAGTATTTTCTCCTGGTACTGGCCGGTACTGGCTATACTGGATGGTACCGAGCTGGTAACACGAAAACCCCATTTTTTTGGGACCTGTGTGCAAATTTTAGAAAAAAAATTTATACCCCACCCCCTGACCTCTGGCTCTGTTCTCTCACGTCTGTCTCTGTCCTCTATTTTGATTTTTCTCTCTTTGCTCTCTCTCTCTCTCACCGTCTACTCTCCTCGCCTCTGTCCTCTTGTTGTCTAATGTCGCAAGTCGGGGTGTGTTGCTCTCTAGTATGCGTTGCTCCTCCAGTTGTCGCGGACTTGCCTCTTGTTGCAGACTCGTCATCTCCTCCTGTCGTGGGTCGCCTCCTTGGTGCCGCCTGTCACCGTGTCCTCTCCTCTGTGTGTCGCCGCGTCCTCCGCCTATCGCCGCGTCCTCCTGTCGTGAGTCGCCACCTGTCGCCACCATCCGACGACAGATCTGGGATTAATACCCAGATCTGGACCCGAACCATGTCACCCGACCCTAGTTGATCCGAATATTCGATTGTGACTGTATATTTGGTGTGTTTTTTTCCAACTTTTGAATGCTTTTGTTAATTGTTTGTGTTGTTGTGACTTGTGCCTTGTGAGGAATGAAATTGTTTTTGGTTAATTGATTGTGTTGCTGCCTTGTTGGGTTGGAAATTTGGAGTTGTTGAGTCGTATTGTTGGGTTGGTTTTGAAGGATTTATGGTAAATGTGGATGAAGGAGGTGTGAAAAATGGGTTGGTTTTGATAGTGGTAAATGGTAATGCCGAAATTAAATTGAAAGTCGTAGTTGATTTAGGTCATAAATTGGTAATTGGGATTTCAATTTGGTAATGAAATTGAAAGTGGTGGTTGATTTGGGTTGTAAATTGGTAATTAGGATTTCAATTTGGTAATGAAATTGTTATGGCTGAACCGAATGTTTGGGGGAATTGGCAAATTTGGTTCACTTATTTGGTTAAAGTAAACAGAATTTGGTTAACTTATTTGATAATGAAAGTTGTGATTAAGTTAATTAATTGCTTCACAACTTCACATTGAATTATTGAAATTGGTTCAATAAATGTTTGGTTAGTTAAATTTGAAAATAAAAACAGAATTTAAAATAAAAAGAGAAAATTAAGATGATTGATTCATGCTTTGCTAAATGAC